>CM076581.1:1036299260-1036680575 GCA_034641835.2 Pinus albicaulis | reverse complement strand
ATTTGCCTCGTCGGTAGTGCTGCTCCCCTGATTTAAACAAAGTTTTTAGACATTAAATTTATGGACGAAAACAAACATATTGAAAGGTTAATGTTTTAACTTATCAGGCATTCTGGATCTTGGGACCTACCCCAAGCTTCTGCGACGTTCAACTACGGCTTGATAGCCGAAATGGAAAGCGATATTTTTATCTTCCTCTGTAGTTTCTGTTCCGAAGTCATCACCCTACATTACATATGATTGTGTATTTTTAATCATATTTGATAGGATTACAAAAACGTTGGAAGGAGATACAATTAATTATAATATGTTTAGCTACTTAATTACAATTCTTACAACTAATTTCAAGTAGCCGCCCTGGCCTAGCTCGTGATGGCCCTTTTTTTCAATCCTAGCTTTGGTTGCCTTTGAGGTGTCAAGAAACCTAGCATCAAAATATTGAAGTCAGATATGACGTAGCACACTTTTATTTTAGACATAGAGAAAATTAAAGCTATTGAATTAAAGTTGTAATTTACCTCGCGGGTCCAGTTGGCATTTTTCCTTCTTTCTTTGCCCTTTTCTCTTTTCCGTCATGGATGAGTGCTCTCCACTCACTCTCTGAAACTGCGAGAGGACGCTCATATCTAGGGTTAAATTGTAATTGCGTCCTATAGGTGTCCCTGGTATATTTCAAATATTTGCCGGCTACCTGAGCCACCGCTTTTCTGTCAAATGTGCCGACCCCAAAAAGGGCTTCTAGATAATCTAGAAGTTCTTTTTTCAGGTTGGAATTCTGGGAATTCCACCCTGTACGTATGGTTGGGCCAACAATTACCAACGCATGGCTCTCCAGAATCCTGTAGAACTCATTGTTTCCTACACAGAATAAAACCAAAAGAAAAAGAAGATATTATCATTAATTTAAAAATAAAAATCATGATAAATATGTTTTAGATAAAGTACATGAAATAGTTAAAATATTAAAATTTACCCGGGAGTTGTACATGCTTTATAGGGACACCTTCATCGTTCACCAACAACGTGCCATTAATGGTCCCTGTGGAGCTGGCACGTGTAGCTCCAGGAAACACAATAATGTAGTTGGCCATATCAGCCTCATCATTGCCAACACGTTCAGCGGTTGGCTGGGTGTCTGCTTGGGCAGGGTGTGTTTCTTGGCTGGCACCTAAAGGAGTAGAAGGTGTACGAGAGGGTTGATGGGAAATCTCTTGCCCTTGTTGTTGACAC
Source organism: Pinus albicaulis (assembly GCA_034641835.2). Taxonomy (NCBI): domain Eukaryota; kingdom Viridiplantae; phylum Streptophyta; class Pinopsida; order Pinales; family Pinaceae; genus Pinus; species Pinus albicaulis. The sequence goes on along the minus strand of CM076581.1, from coordinate 1,036,679,345 downwards.
CTTAATCCTTAGGGTTGGGTGAGAATATTCAATATTGTATATTATTTAATATTAGGAAATAATGAAGGCCAAGAGTCATTGGGAGATGAATCCCAATAGCCTCACCTCCATGTATAAATACATGTTCATTCTTCCTTCAATAAACATTTTGATTTGCGAAGTTACCTCCTGGTTTGACATGGTATCAAAGCCAGTCCCACTATTGGCATTTTTTCCTGTGGCGTAACTCCCTCATTCCTTTGCTCAGTCAGTTTCTATGTATAGTTTTGCTGCTCTATTAAATTTCTATACTGTAATTCTGCATTTTTTTTAATCTATCTCTGCAATTTTTGCCCAGTTCTATTTTTACAAATTATCCGGAGACTCGCACCCCGCAAACCCCGAAATTCCGCAAATTGCGCGCTCGCACACACCCGCAAATTCCCTTTAAAGTAGTTGGCTAAATTAATTCCGCCATTCAAAATTAGTAAGGCCTCTCGTCTCTCCTCTCTCCAATGCTCTCTACCCCCTCGACTACCCCATCCATCCAAACACCTCTCCATCGATCATCCCCGGCTAGCCGTCCAACTGCCACGCACTCCCCTTATCCCTCCGCCTTAATGCCCCGCTACCACTCACCTCTCTCGCGTAGCCGCTCAACCACCATTTAAATCGGGCCGCACACTCCGGCTACACCAAATCGTCGCTATACTCCGGCTACGCCATCATGTGAGCCCTCCTCTCTACACTCGTTTTAACACGAGCCCTCTCCGCCCATGCTACTCCATACAACGTTTTTTTCAAATAATACAGCGCCGCCACCATTATATCATGCCCTCCACGCTGCATATATAACACCGACCCGTCACCCATATATTTATACAGCTCTGTCTGGCAGTATTTTTTAATAGTTTATACAACTCTGTCATATCACAGTTTATACATCTATATCTGTCCTCTGTCTATATAATACGTTGTCTGTCTATTGCTCATTACTGCGTTGTCATATTTACAATCCCACCATAATACCGCCCCTCTGTCCCATTTAACTATACCGCCCCTTTTCATACATTCAGAATACCGCCTTTCCACTTTTAATACAGCGTTGTCCATATAATACCATTGTGTCATACATATTCACGCCCCCTTTCATATTTAACAATACCGCCCCTCCTCATATAACACTCCATACCACCCTTCATAGTATTCAATACCGCTTTCCCTCAGTCATAATACCCCCCCCCCCCACCATACTTTCAATACAATTTTTCTTCAAACACAAAAAATATATTTTTTTGGTGCAGAATTCAGTGTTTTTTAGCAAAGATTTTCTATCCTTTTAAATTGAGTGTATTTTCCAGCAAAGAGTTTTTTTTTTTTCTCTCCCTCAAAAGAGATTTTCCAGCAAATTTTTTTTTCCCTCCTTCAAAAGAAGATGACAGTCCCTTCATCTTTTGAAGAGGCTACATACTTGGCACATAGAGAAAAGAGTCATGCTTCAAATTCATCCAGAGGAAGAGATGGCAGAAGAGGAAGAGGAAGAGGGAACTTCAGAGAAAAGGGGGGCAGACAATCTAAAACTCAGCAGCAAAGAAATCAAGACAAAGGTAAAACTAATGACAAAGACAAAGGTAAAGCACCTGAATCCGCTCATTATGTTCTAGCACATTGTAACAATGGAGTAACTGAAGACTTGTTTGATGTTTCATTTACTTCATGGAGAGATTATTGGTTGCTAGATTCAGGAGCAACATGTCACATGAAATTTAGAAAAGATTTTTTTGAAGAATTCACTGACAAAGTTGATGGAGCAGTATATTTCGTAGATAAATCCAAACTCAAGCCATCAGGGCTTGGTACAGTTAGGCTTAAGTTGCCTGGTCTTCCAGATCATATTCTACATGAGGTTCTATACCTCCCTGAGTTGAGGAGAAACTTGCTGTCCCTGGTCCAAATCCGCCGGCAATGACACTTTATTAACTTGTTTGATAGCAAGGCAGAGGTCAGAAAAGCATCATATCACTCACTTGTCATGGAGGGAATAGAAGAAGGGAGACTCTTGAACCTAAAAGGTTCATCTGCTCATGCTCAAAACTTTGCATTCAGTTCACATCATGATGAAGGTACATTCCCATCAAGTCTTTTATGGCATGCTAGATTTGGACACTTAAACTATGAAATCCTTCGTTTGTTGAAGAAAAATGGTGTTAATGGATCGCCTACAATTCCTAGAAAACCCAAGGAATGTGATGCTTGTATTCTAGAAAGCATAGCAAATATCCATTTCATGATTCACAATTCGCAGCACATAGAAAACTTGAGCTTGTTCATTCAGATTTATGTGGCCCTATGCCTATCGTTTCCGCAAATGGAAATAAATACATGATGACATTTATCGATGACTACACCAGAATGTGTTGATTTACTTATTGAAGAATAAGTCTGATGCTTTTCAAACTTTCAATAATTTTCATGGATGGATTGAAAATGATGCACAAACACATATTGGCTCTCTATGTACTGATAATGGAAAATAATACACTTCAAATGAATTTGAAAATTATCTTTGTCAACATGGAATCAAACATCAAACAATTGTGCCATATAATCCACAACAGAACGGTGTAGCTGAAAGAATGAACAGAACTATTTTAAATATGGTTCGCTCCATGTTATTTTTCAAGAATGTGAAATCGATGTTTTGGGCTGATGCAGTTCTATGTGTTGTTTACATAAAGAATAGGTGTCCTTCAAGTTCAATTAGAAACAAAACTCCTTTTGAAATGTGGCATGGCCACATTCCTTCGATAAAGCATTTCAGGGTCTTTGGGTCCACCTGTTATGCCTTGATACCCAAGGGTCAAAGGAAAAAACTTGGTGCTAGAAGTAGAAAATGTATCTTCTTGGGGTACTCCAATACCTCCAAAGGATATCGTCTCTATGATGAAGAAAATAAGAAGTTTGTAATAGCAAGAGATTTCATATTCCTTGAATCTTCCAATAGTGACAAGGTTGTTGAGAGAAAACTTGATCGCCTGGATAGATTCACACATGCAAAGTCTTTCCAAGAATTTGATAATGAGATTCCACATTTTGAAGGGAGGATTCCGATATTGAATCAAACTATGGAATCATGTCCTGAAGCACTCTCTCCCCCACATGAAGAAACAACCACGGATGACACATTGAATGATGTGATTGACATAATTGGGAGATTGAATCTTGAATCAATCCCAACTCAGTCAAATGACCAGCCTGGGCCATCTCAGAAAGGTCCTCCCAAATGGCCGACAAAGACACTGGAGAATGTTCATCCTGATGAGGTTGGAAAAACAGGAACAAGAAGTTCCACTCAACAAATCGAAGGTGATGTAGATAATTCTGATTCCCCTGTTGATATGGATATTGCTTATAACTTTGAATTGAGTTTGTCTATAGATCATGAACCAACTTCCTTCAAAGAAGCCGCTTCTCATGATGAATGGAAAGAAGCGATGCAGAAGGAGTATGATGCCTTGATAAAGAATGGCACTTGGAAGCTGGTTGATCCGCCTTTTGGAACAAAACCAATTGGCTGTAAGTGGGTCTACAAGAACAAGTATAAAGCAGATGGCTCACTTGACAAGCACAAGGCCAGGCTTGTGGAAAAAGGTTTTGCACAAAAAGAAGGAATCGATTATGAAGAAACTTTTGCTCCCACAGCAAAATGGACCACCATCCGGACTCTCTTTACCTTAGCAGCTCCGAATGGATGGAAAGTCCATCAGATGGATGTAAAAACAACCTTCTTGAATGGAGATCTAAAGGAGAAAGTTTATATGTCCCAGCCAGAAGGATTTGTTGTAAAGGGTCAAGAACACAAAGTTTGCAAGCTTATAAAATCCTTGTATGGCCTCAAGCAAGCACCACGAGCCTGGCATGAGAAATTAACCGAGCATATTCTGAAACTTGACTTCAAACATTTTGATCTTGATGATGCAACTTTGTTTATTAAGAAAGTTGGAAAAACAGTTGTATATCTTGTGGTATATGTAGATGATATTTTGATAACAGGGAACAATGAGAGCTATATTGCATCCATGAAGAAATAATTGAAGAAAGGTTTTGAAATGACTGATTTGGGTCATGTTCATTACTATCTGGGTATTGAAGTAATTCAACATCCTAAATATATATTTCTTTCTCAAAAGAAGTACATTAGAGATCTTTTGAACAATTTTGGCATGGATGAATGTAATCCCTTAACCACTCCAATGGAACAAAACTTGAAGCTCACATCTATTGAAGGGAAGGAATTCGAGGATGCAACTAAGTATAGACAGCTTATAGGAAGTCTTATCTACTTGACCACCACCAGACCTGACATTTCATTTGCTGTTGGAATCCTCTCAAGGTTCATGCAAAAAAAAAAAAAAAAACCAGAGTAATGTGCTGTTAACATGTAATGTAGCACAAGATAGACAAGATGATGTATGGTACTAAGATTCAGGTTGTAGTAACCACATGACTGGAAACATAGCAATGTTTTCCAATCTGGATGAAAATGTTAAATCTGAAGTAACAACGGAACTGATAGTAAGATCTCTGTCAAGGGAAAAGGTAGAGTCAGTATCCTGGCAAGAAATGGAGAACAGAAGTTTGTGCCAGATGTATATTATGTACCTAGCTTGAAATGTAATCTTTTGAGCATTGGACAGCTCATTGACAAGGGCTACAATGTATTTTTTAAAGATGATGTGTGCACAATCATGGACATACCTCCAAGCAAGAAAGTCATTACAGAGGTGCAGATGACAAGTAATAGGATGTTTCCTCTCAAGCTCAGAGCAGACTTGAAGGAAATAATAAATGTAGCAGCTGTAACAAAAGAGGTCTTTCAAGAGGAAGTGAAAGATGAAAATTGGTTATGGCATTTGAGATTTGGACATCTCAATTTCGGAGGCCTGAACTTGTTGCACAGAAAGGGAATGGTAAAAGGATTACCATTTATTGAGAAACCGTACAACCTTTGTGAAGGCTGCATCTTGGGAAAACAACACAGAGAAAGCTTTCCAACAGGAAAGAGTATAAGGGAAAAGGCACCCTTAGAAATTGTCCACTCAGATTTGTGTGGACCAATGCAAACACCATCCTTAGCTGGCAAAAAATATGTTTTGACATTCATAGATGATTACACCAAAAAGACATGGGTGTATTTCTTAAAACAGAAGAGTGAAGTGTTTGAGAAGTTCTGCCACTTCAAAACTCATGTTGAGAAGCAGAGTGGGCACTACATCAAACTGCTAAGAACTGACAAAGGTGGAAATTACATCTCCAAAGAGTTCCTACGTTTCTGTAGGGAGAATGGCATACATAAGAAGTTTACCACAAGGTACACACCTCAACAAAACAGTGTTGCAGAAAGAAAGAATAGGGCCATCATGGACATGGTCAGAAGTATGTTGAAGGCAAAAAAATTTCCGAATGAGTATTGGGCTGAAGCTGTCAATTTTGCAGTGTACATCTTGAATAGATGCCCAACCAAAGCTGTCATGAACAGAGTTCCGGAAGAAGCGTGGAGCGACATAAAGTAGCATGTCACCCACATGAAATTTTTTGGATGTGTGGCATATGCACATGTCCCGGATCAATTGAGAAAGAATCTTGACAGTAAGGGGGAGAAATGTATCTTTGTTGGATACAATGATGAGTCCAAGGCATACAAACTCTATAATCCATCCACCAAGAAAGCTATAATCAGCAGAGATGTGCCGTTTATTGAAGAAGAAGTTTGGGATGGAAGCGTAGAGAAAATGGTGAATGTGAAGACATGTGTGTCTCATGAAGAAGAAGAGGAAGGGACAGCAGCTGAAAATCCCTCCTTGGTGGCTCCTCCTCCACCACCGCAAGCACAACAAACCACACCACAAGCTGGAAATAGAACAGCCTTGAGAAATCAAGAAGGTGCTTCTTCAAGGACACCACCGGGAACTGAAACTCCATCGAGTTCAAGTGGAACTCCAAGTACACCAAGAAGACCGAGATTCAAAAATCTGAGTGAGATTTATGAACAAGGAGAGGTAAATGATAATGCCGGTCTGAATTCTTTATTTTCTTTGTATTGTCATGTTGATGACCCAATTCATTTTGAAGATGTCGTGAAAGAAGAAAAATGGATTGAATCAATGGATGAATAAATTGGTGCAATAGAAAAGAGTAATACATGGGAGTTAGTGGACCTCCCTAAAGGTAAAGAAGTGATTGGAGTAAAATGGGTTTATAAGACCAAGAGCAATGCTGAAGGCAAGATTGAAAGGCACAAAGCAAGACTTGTTTTCAAAGGCTACAAGCAGCAACAAGGAAGAGATTATGAAGAAACTTTCACACCGGTTGCAAGGATGGAAACAGTGAGAACAGTGCTATCCATAGCAACACAACACAAATGGAAGGTTTATCAAATGGATGTGAAATCTACATTCCTGAATGGAGTGTTGAAAGAAAAGGTATATGTTGAACAACCTCCAGGCTATGAGATTCAAGGCCAAGAGCACAAAGTATGCAAGCTGAAGAAAGCTCTTTATGGGTTGAAGCAAGCTCCAAGAGCATGGTACAGCAGAATAGATGCTTACTTGACAAAAAATGGATTTGAGAAATGTGGTGGAGAAACCACACTCTACATAAAAGAAAATGATGGTAAGATTCTTATTATTGTTTTATATGTAGATGATTTAATATTTACTGGGAATGAAGTTTCTCTCATTGCTGATTTTAAAGCAGTCATGAAGAGTGAATTTGAAATGACTGATTTGGGTTTTCTAAGATATTTTTAGGGAATTGAAGTAGAGCAAAATGAAAATGGTATTTTCATTTCCCAAGCAAAATATGTTGAAGAAGTGTTGAAAAGATTCAACATGCAGAACAGCAAGGCAGCTGTAACTCCAACTGGCATGGGGTTAAAATTAAGCAAAGAAGATAGCAGCAAGGATTTTGATCCGACATTATACAAGAGCATAGTTGCGCCTCATGTATTTGACCTGCAACTAGGCCAAAAATAATGCACGCTATAAGTTTAATCTCCGCATTTATGGAAAGGCCGGAAGAGACTCATTGGGCAAGTAGCCAAGAGGATTCTAAGGTATTCACCAACAAAGGGGTATGGTATTTTCTACTCTCATCCGAAAATTTTAAATTGACTAGTTAAACTCGACGTTGATTGGGCCGGAAGTGTAGATGATGTAAGAAAAGCACATCCGGATATGTGTTTCATTTGTTTACTTTACGTTTCATGGGCTTTCCAAGAAACAAATGAATCGTGGCTTTATCAACAAGAAGGCAGAATATGTGGCAAGAATAAAGAATAAAGATGCCAAGCAAGATGGATGAGAGGATTAGAAGAATGCTCGAGATTTATGTCATGAACAGGACAAAGGAACAACAATTTACCGTTGATAATAGTTCAGCGATAGCTTTATCAAAGAATTATATCTTCCATAAGAAAACAAAGCATATTGATACTAAATTTCATTTTATAAGAGAACTGGTTAATAATGGCGAAATTGTTTTACAGCACTACAAGACAAAGGAGCAGTTTGCTAATATTTTGACAAAGCCATTAACGTAGAAAAGTTTTAACTATTTCAGAAAATGCCTGGGTATGCAAGAAAACCCAGCAGTTGAAATTAAGGGGGAGTGTTGAAATTTAATTCCAACTGCCCACATAGAACAATAGGATGGTAAATTCAATTTGATAGGATTGAAAGACAGCAAACACTAGGGAGAATTAAAGTCTGATTTGAATATTGGGAAAGGACAGCAATGGCGGTGGAAACCTCCAATCCAGAACTTCACACAACCACAATCTTATCTGCAGCAACCACCAGAAATTAAATTCTCAACAAACCACATTGAATGCACAGCTAGCAAGCTTCATTCCAGAGGGGTAGCAAACTCAAGCAACAAGGGGAAAGGAGAAGCCCCCGGAATCACTAGAAAATTTGGCGGAATTTCCAACGGCCAATTCGTCGCTATTCCGACACATAGTCGTCGCAAGAGCGACAGTTCGAGGACGGGCAAACCGTGGTTTGCCGTGCCATCGCAATTCCGACGCACTTAAAAGGTGTCGCATTACCGACACCTTTTCCGTCGCTTCCAAAGAGGCGTCGCTCTTCCAACGTTTCCAAACCATCGCGCTTCCGACGTTTGTAAACTGTCGCACTTTCGACGAACTGTGGTTCGACGGTTTGAACGTCGCTCTTCCGACGTCTATAAACTGTCACAATTACGACGAAATGTGGTCCGACGTTTTGAACGTCACTCTTCCGACGTTTGTAAACTGTCGCAATTTCGACGCAATGTGGTCCAACGTTTTGGACGTCGCTCTTCCGATGGTTGTAAACTGTCGCAATTCCAACGAAATGTGGTCCGACATTTTGAGTGTCACTCTTCCGACGTTTGTAAACTGTCGCAATTCTGACGAACTGTGGTCTGACGTTTTGAACGTCACTCGTCTGACGTTTTTATACTGTTGCTCTTCTGACGTTTTTGAGCTGTCGCAATTCCGACGCTTACAAGGCGTCGATATAGCGACGGCGGGTTCAATTTTTTTTTTTTTTAAATGAAACTTTAAAAGAGGAAAAACGTTGTTTTGAATATATTATATGAAGCAAAACAGTCCATGAAGTCATTACATTTTCACATCTGAAGATTGGAACCCAAATATCCATCCAAAAAAGTGGAAGTCCCACCCCAGACAATGATAGAAAAATACCCCATGTCACATACAGGGACATGATATAAAACCCAATAACGGTCCACATGGAGATTATCGACAATCTGAGAAAGAATCCAAATATGCCCGAGGCATCTATAAGAAAGTGAAATAGCAGTATGTAGAATAGTAAAGCAACAGATAGAGTACCGACGTCCATTGTTCCAAATACAAATTATAGTACCCAAAATCCTTGAACAGAGAAAAACGCTAATCATGTGAGGAGTGTGATATGTCCAAAATATAAAAAGACCATGAGACCATATCAATAAACCAACAACATAGACCAGCATAGCTAGTTTTGAAGGTAGAGTGATAAACATTAATCATTTTTTTCACAAGAGAAAAAACGTTGTTTTGAATATATTATATGAAGTAAAACAGTCCATGAAGTCATTACATTTTCACATCTGAAGATTGGAACCCAAATATCCATCCAGAAAAGTGGAAGTCCCACCCCAGACAGTGATAGAAAAATACCGCATGTCACATACAGGGACTTGATATATAACCTAGTAACGGTCCACATGGAGATTATCGACAATCTGAGAAAGCATCAAAATATGCCCGAGGCATCTATAATAAATTGAAATAGCAGTATGTAGAATAGTAAAGCAATAGATAGAGTACCGACATCCATTGTTCCAAATACAAATTAAAGTACCCAAAATCCTTGAACAAAGAAAAACGATAATCATGTGAGGAGTGTGATATGTCCAAAATATAAAAATACCATCAGACCATATCAATAAACCAGCAACATAGACCAGCATCGCTAGTTTTGAAGGCAAAATGATAAACATTAATCATTTTTTTTTTCAGAAGAGAAAAAACGCTATTTTGAATATATTATATGAAGTAAAACAGTCCATGAAGTCATTACATTTTCACATCCGAAGATTGGAACCCAAATATCCATCCAGAAAAGTGGAAGTCCCACCCCAGACAATGATAGAAAAATACCCCATGTCACATACAGGGACATGATATAAAATCCAGTAACGGTCCACATGGAGATTATCGACAATCTGAGAAAGCATCCAAATATGCCCAAGGCATCTATAAGAAAGTGAAATAGCAGTATGTAGAATAGTAAAGAAACAGATAGAGTACTGACGTCCATTGTTCCAAATACAAATTAAAGTACCCAAAATCCTTGAACAGAGAAAAACGCTAATCATGTGAGGAGTGTGATAACCATCTGCAGAAACCCAGGCTCGCTTGTAAGATCACGCTCGCTTGATTCCAAAATTGGTAATCATCTGTTGCATCCGAGATGTAAGGTTCAGGCTCGCTTGTTTCCATTAGTAGCCCGCTACAGCATCCACCCTGTTCATAGAAAAAAGGTTCCTGTAGATATACAGAGAAAGTATAATACGTAGACCATATAAACATGGCTCTGTATTTCAAAAAACAGGTTTAAAATAGAAACAGGGAAACATTTTTTTTTCTAAGTAAAGTTAATCTATTAACAGTGGGAATAAAATTACACCGAAGTCAAAATCATTGCCCAGACTCATGGCAAATTTGTCATCAAAAAATCAAAAAATTAAGAAGCCTGCCCTCATACAGGGAAACCAGTCTTGAACGTTTAATTTACAGAATTCAAAATTATTACAAAGGTCCAGCACAGTAAAATAATCTAAAAGCAGCCCAATTAAGTGGGTCGCGAAGCAAGAAAAACAAATTAACCAAACTACTCCTCCGGCTCCTCAACGATTCGGCACCATCCTTTGGAAGGTCCAGGATCGCTAGGTGCTACCTCCACATTCATGCCACGGCTCCCCTCCTGAAGGCCCGAATGCTGGCCGGATTTTTCCGAGCACAGACCCGCCGGACGGGTGCATTCTTCCTCCATTTGGGCCTCCTCACGGAAAACCACAGTGACTGAAGTTTTGATTCGTGGGCGGCTGAGAGAGCAATTAAAGGAAAATTTCACAGTGTGCATCGTGGGAGAAGGTGAACTAGCGGTGGGGAAACGAGGAGTAGGGGAATCCATACGGTGGCCAGATCCTACAATCCGACCCCACCCACTCCTAGTATTTGGATAACGACCTGCGTAATAATCACTGGACTGGCCGGAAGACAAATCGGTTGAGGGGCTGGAGGGAGCGCGCAGGGGTTGACCTCTAGTGCTCCCCCTGCAGCAATGCATCCTTTAACGCATGTGAGGCATGGGTGCAGTCTCACTAGCAGTGGGCACAAGAGGAGACAGAGAAGCAGAATTCCAAGAAACAGAGGAAGACAGACAAGGACCAAGCCGAGAGAAATGCAGATACGCAGCAAGGTCTATGCAACAGTTCAGCTGGCCACTTCTCCTTCTCGTCACAGTGAGCAGGCAGTGTAACCCAGCAACCGGATCATCTGAAAAACCATAGCGAAATGCCATTTTATCGACTCGACTGCAATGCAATTGAAGGACGCCTGTCATAATTAATCTCTGATCATTAATGAGAGCCGAAGGCCGAATTAATGAGAGCCAAAGGCCGGATCATATTGGAGCATGCGGAATCGCTAACAGGAGTGGAGGTCCGATCTTGAACAGTGTTAAAACTTAATGCGATTATATGTGAAAACCTTGGAACTTAATTGAACAGCGTTAAAACTTAATGCGATTGATATGAAATCGTCACATCCATGTCCCATCGCCTTAAACACCATCGAATGCACCCGCAGCCGGGAGCAGGGCAAGTTCTGATTGAGGACACGTGGCAGAAATTGATTGGAACAGATCTTTGTTTGGGCCGCTCACGCAGTGGAAATCTGGACCCGAAAAAGATTAGGGCGAATTTGATAAGAAATTCGCGTCACAACTCTCCCTCCGTATGCCAACCCAACTTCGACCCGAAAAGATTAGGGCTAATTCATTTGGTTTTCTACGTCACAAAATTGGCCAAAGTCGAGTTATTTTGGAACGCGAATTTGGTTTGAATTATGGTTTATCGCCGTTTGAATTATGGTTTTATAGCATAAAGTATTTTTTGAAGCTATGGATTTCATTGGAAGATTAACAAAAATGAGGAGAAAAAATGCAAAGTTTTAATTTTGAGATAATCTGCAAAAAGGGTAAGGAAAATTTAGTACATGATGCTCTTTCTAAAATAGAAGAGACCTCAAATTTATATACAATTACATTTTCTATTCCTAGGTGGCTAGAAGAAGCTTGCCATAATGGAAAAATGAAAATAGTACTAAACAAAAACTAAAATTTATAAAGGATGGGATGAACTCTATGGAGCATTGGGAGTGAAAGAGAGATATACTTTGGTGCAAATGTAGAATATTTTTATGCACACAAGCATATTTGAATAAACAAATATTAAGGGAGTCCCATGTCTCTCCGATGGTAGGACGCAGGGTTCCTTAAAACATCTCAAAGGATCAAAAAATATATTTTTGGAAGGAATGAAGAAAGATATTCAAAATTTTGTAAGAGAAGGTCAGGTTTGCATAATAAATAAAAGAGAGATAGTAAAATATCTAGGGTTACTTCAACCATTCCATATACATATTCAAAGACTAGAAGATATATCAATAGACTTTATTACAGGGTTACTGAAATATAAAGGTAAGTATTACATTTTTGTGGTCATTTATATAGACAAATTTTGTAGATTTTTTTTGCAGAGCTCAAAGTACATAAACAACAAGCCAAGTGGTAGAAGTGTCCATGAAAGAAATTCATAGTCTTCATGGTTTTCCTAAAGTAATAGCAACAAGAAACTTTTGGAAATAATTATTTAATATGAGTGGAGAAACACTAGCTTCCATGAGTTCTACATATCAAACACAATCAAATGGTCAAACAAAAATAGTTAACAAATGTTTTTAAGGTTATTTACAATGTTACTATTTAGAAAAGCAATCTTAATGGATGAAGTGGGTTCGTCAAGGAAGAATGGTAATATGATACTACCTATCACACATCTACTAACATTTCCCCATTTAAGGCCCTTTATGGATATCCAACTCCTAGTATCTCATACTTTTTGCAAGATAAGTCCAAAGTATAGGAAACATAGTCACATATGGAAAATAATAAAGAAACTTTGAAAATTATTATGGAAAACCTTCAAATGACATGAAACATGATAAAACAACAAGGGGAACAACATTGAAGTGAAAGATAATTTGAGGAGGGTAATTGGGTATTTTTTAGATTATAGCATTATAAGCAATCTTCATTCAAGAAAAAGAAGAATAAAGCATTAGCTCAAAAATGTTATGGCCCTAAATAATTATTCATAGGATTGCACAAGTGGTATAGAAGTTATATTTTCCTTCTTCTTGCATTCATAAGGTTTTTCATGTATCTTGCCTAAAAAAGGTTTTGGGAAAAATATGCCAATGTAAATAGAACTTCCAAAATTAGATGAAGAATGAAAGTTGATTCTTGAACCACAAAAAGTTATAGATAAACATTTTGTATCTCTTTGACATATAACCATTATGAAGTACCTAATCAAGTGGAATAATATTCCTCTAGAAGAAGGTACATGGTAAAATTATCAATTCGTGATGAAATACCCATGGCTAAAGGGTTCGTTTGAAGTTTTGACAAAGGTTTTGTTATATGTTTTATATAACGCGCGACAGAATAGTTTTATTGTTTGTTAAGGTCCCACACAGTGATCAAATTTGAAGGGCAGGTCCGAATTTCAATTAGAAGGGCATATATCTATGTTGCCCTTCCATAATGAAAAGCTTTAAAAAAAAACTTTTCAATTGACCACAATAAATTATTTTTACATTTCATTTTCAGAAAGACAAACCATCAATCTTTATATTAATAAAAGACTGTTACATATACAACAATGAAGAAGGCTCCATCTTTCATTGCTTAAATATCTCATTGGCAATGTCAACATAAGTCTTGAAGACACTATTATAAGAATTTGGATACATACCACCGGGATATAGGAGATTCTTATGTGTCAAATTGTGTAATGCAATTTTGACTTTGTCTCACAAGGAGTAGCAACATGGAGGTCTGGATTTTTCTTATAGAACTTTTTTATTATTATTTGAAATGTTGTTTATAGATATGAAGACAACAATGAAATTATGAGCATGGTGGACAATTAGTCAAGCTCATGATGCCAAACCATGATGATGTAAGTTTGGAATTTAACATTTTTACATGTTAAAGACAAATAGTCAAAATCACTGACAACTTAGTATGCCATAATTAATAATCATTCCCTGCTCACTTTTGTTAATAGGTTTATGTCACACGATGATCTCTCTTCTTTGGCATTTACTTGTATTGAAGATCACTATTCTAGGAATAAGGAGTTATTTTCTCCAAAAATAATCCTAGCCAAACATTGACAATGCATCAAGGATATCTTTCTATGCTTCATAAGTACATATGTTCTACTTCTAAATCATGTCTTGGAAGTGGTTGTTTTGCTGGAAATTATTCACCATTTGGTTTCATACCAAAGTCTTTTTCACATTTTCAGCATCCAATACATGAAAAAGATAATGGTTTAAAACAACATAAATATTTGAAATTTTGCAAGAATTGTTTGGCACACTTTGAATATGAATTTTGAAGTCAAGTGCATGATGCTGTATAAGATCAAGTGTCATTTTGAATACCAAATGTTTCACAAGAAACTTCTCAACATGCTACCCTGCAGTAAGGATTAAATGACAATATTGCATCAACTATTTCCATAATAAAAGTGCACCTCGGCCATAAGACTAACAACTACAAATGTTGTAGATCTAACAAGACCACACAATCAAATGTATTCCACAAGGCCAATACTGTATGAAAAATGAAAAGGAGTTTGCAACCAAAAATACCTTAGGCAACTAATTCAATTAGATACACCAAACCATCAGCAAAAAGGAAAACCAGCTTACTCAAAAGGCAAGCGTTTACCTCCTTTGACAAAATTTTGAGTTCCGAAACAAGGGCCTTTATTGTCTTGTCAATGCCCCTAGTAATTTGAACGGGGTTTGCACCTGCTGCAACAACCTAAACAAAAAGGTTTCATTTCAATTTATTTTCCACAAATTTAAGATACAACCATTGTCAGTTTTGTATTTCCTAAAAAGCTCATAAATTTTGACAAAAGAACCAAAATTTTTTAATACCTGATAGCAATTTTTTCACTCAAAAACTATCTTAGACTCAATAAGCCCAACCCAAAACTAAAAACCCAAACACCAAAAGACCCTACAAAAATGAATAGATGATCTTAATCCAGTACTATCGAAAAAAAGTTACCTTTACACCCTCACTTATTAAACCCTGTGCTGTTGAATTTTAACTTCAACTGCTGCAGCAGAAGGACGGATGCAGCAGCAACATTTTTTTTTGGAGGTTGCTTGCATGCCATCCAGAAATTTAATTCAGCATTTAAAATTCCTGCAAGTTTTTTTGTAGACGGCCGCAGCCATATTTCTGTACAGGATTGTATTTAAACACAACAACCAGCATTAACGCAATTCACCAACCAGAAATTAAACAAACAGAAATTTACCCCCCAGTTTTGTAAATTCAAAAGGAGGACACGTGGAGCATTAATATTGGATTGCATGAAGGGAGATTTATTCTCCATTCATTGTTCTGGAATTTTTCAATATTCCAACATGTGCAAGAACAACAGATTTTGTGGTTCCATCCCTAGTTAAATCATTTTTCTTTGCCGCAGCTTGCCTTACCAACTTGGCCCCAATATTTTCAATTGGGTCCTCTAATTCAACCAATAAAAAGGCCAAAACCATAGCATTGAGATACATTTCATTACACTGTCAATAACAATAAAATTTGACTCAGCCATAACCCTTTTCTTTTATTGTTGTGAAAAGCTTTATGCATTACTCTAATGTGGCTAGTCCATAGGCCAAGTAGACCACTGGGTAACAAATATGTTTCCTTTCACCTTTGATTTTTCAAATTATGCCTACCAAATCTAAGACATTTAAGAGGGGTAACTAATACAACGTTAAAAAGAAAACCAGAGCACACATCTACAAATTACCTCCTTAGCTACTATCACACCATCATTAACTATTTTCGGAGAACCATGCTTGCTCTCCAAGACAACATTTTGCCCCTCACCCCAAGGGTGACTCCAACAAGATCAGCAAGTTTGTTCACACCGCCTGCAAGACAAATTGACAATGCTTTCAGTAAGTGTGCAATTGAATGCCAGACCATATGCCAAAACAACCCTCCATGAAAAATTAAAATAACACATTAAAATCGAATACAAGTGGACAAGGAAAGATCCACCGCAGTGAAGTTTCACGTGCAGGTGACCTTCCTTTAAACATAATTTTTTCTCTGACCTGCAATTTTTTTGTCACTGAGCCATCCTTGTTGAAGTAAAACTACTTTTCCATAGCTCTTGTATTAACTACCTTCTCTCTGTCGCGTAATCTCAGAGTCCCTCTTCTGCTTGAGCGATTAAAGGAAATGGGTGAAAAAACTGAAAGAGAAGACAATTTTCTGCCATAATTATCAAACATTGCACCCAACTTCTTCCCCTTTCCATTGTTACCCAATGAGGTAGATGTGGCAATTGTTGTCATACTGCCCAAAGCAGAGGCCATATTCTCTTATGCTGAATATAGAATTACAAGATCTTCATATTAATATGAACCTTAAAAAACATGACTCCCATTGCTAAAAACCACTTTTAAGTTGTAACAGGCAAACTAAACAACTATCGCAACTTTTGGCAACTTTTGGAGCATTAAGAGAGAAACAACCAAAAAGAAATACAACCACAATCCTCATTCTAATGAGACCGGACTATATATTTGCATTTAGATAATATAAATAAATCACGACTATATTAAGGCCAACACAAAACAATCTTTAACCAGTGTCTCTCGCGGCCTTCAGGTTGCCATGCTAGAGGTTGCATATTTTTAATTTAAATTCTTGACCTCTCGTGCCCATCTATGAATGCATCCAATGGGATATCTACATCAAATGCTCCTTTATATCCCAAAAAACAAATTCCCTACTACAAGAGCACCAATATTGATGGATCACCCCACACCATCCCACCCACTAGAAATGGTGAAAAAGGAAACCCGAGAAAACTTCTGAAATATCTCAAGATGACTATATGGGTGGTTCTTATGAATCAACCAACCATTTAGAACATGCTCATCAATCCAAACCATGATTATTATGTGACGATATTCAAGCAGGCACTGAATCGGATTTCTGAAGCTATGTTAGAGAAACCCTAAACTCTCATTGAAAATAGGTGAAATGTGGCACCACTCAGAGATTGACATGTGCCAATTGGTACAAGTGGTAGAAAATTGGCATGCTCAAACAACGAGGTGATGCAGGAATGACATGAGGGAGAAAATATCAGAAAATCCCCAAATCTGGAGAACTAAAGCTCATCACCAACCCGAGATTGACAACTTCACATGATGTAACCTATGAAATCGTAAATGGAGAAATCATAGTAACAATAAAGTAACCTATGTAACAATAAAGTCGGATTCATCCTGGGAGTGGTAATGGGAGAAATCATAGTGAACAACAAGAAACATGCAGAGTTGCTTACAATCAAATAGATGAAAAAACACATACAAAAACCTAGATAATAATCATGAACAAGCTTAATATTGAATTATGAACTGTAAAGGAACTTACAAAATGTGACATTACGAACCTGGTCAAGCGCACAAGCAAAAATATCCCGGACATGACCCTGGTTGACAAGTTGTATTGCTCATGATGCAAGAGGATTTGTACCTGCACTGCCAAGTCAATCAAAATCCATCATTATCTATACAATAAATACAAGTAATCGATGTAGTATTTTTTACTCTAAGATGCATTCTTATGATAATGTTAGAACATATGTTGAAAATGTCAAAACATACCTGAATAAGCTCCTCTTCATTTCAAGAACAATTTATTTGAGTCGCATGAACTTGGAACAAGCCTCCCACGATCTGAAAGAGTAGCAACTAAGTCAACAATGACTTTTTTGTTGCTACACTGGATCGAGGGAGGTTTGCTCCAAGATTAAATCGCTCCAATCAATTATTCTCTACTAAACAGGGTCAACCACGTGAAGGTGGAAGCTCTTATGGCTCCTCCCCCCCCCTCACATCACTCTCAATTCCCCAATACCCAATCTATATTTCATTTTTTACTTTCATGAGCATAAAAAAAAATATTCAATAGCTAATAAAAAAACAATTCAACAAAAAGTACACAAGGAAACATTGCAATTAATGCTTGACATAAAAATAGTATGATAAATGAGTTTTTTATATAACACAAAAAACGTTCCAAGTATGGTAACGTTTATCTTATAATAATACAATATTTTACATTATCAAATTTTCTTTTTCTTCTTCCTATTTCTAAAACTCCTAATTACATCATCAATATCATCGTGCTCTGCTCTTGTTTCGTGCCTTTCGACCCGCACTGCTGACCTAGTTGCGTAGTCACGATGTCTGGTCTCATCCAGTGACGGGGCATCGCCTACAAAAACAGATAATATTAAATTTTAATTGTCAGTTTTTAAATATCATTGAACTAGTTCGGTAATATTAATAAGAAAAATTGCAGTGAGATTATTTACCTGGTGCACCAGTTGTTGCCGCTGACCTAGTTGCGTAGTCATGATGTCTGGTCTCATCCAGTGACGGGGCATCGCCTACAAAACAGATAATATTAAATTTTAATTGTCAGTTTTTAAATATCATTGAACTAGTTCAGTAATATTAATAAAAAAATTGCAATGAAATTATTTACCTGGTGCACCAGTTGTTGTCGCTGACCTAGTTGCGTAGTCACGATGTCTGGTCTCATCCAGTGACGGGGCATCGCCTACAAAAACAGATAATATTAAATTTTAATTGTCAGTTTTTAAATATCATTGAACTAGTTTGGTAATATTAATAAAAAAAATTGCAATGAGATTATTTACCCGGTGCACCAGTTGTCGCCGTTGGGACTGTTGCCCTGTCTTCCTCTCTGGTGGTAAGATCCTCAAGGGAAACATTCTCTGTCATTTAAACAAAAAACGTTATAAGGACAACCATCAAGATATAATTAGAAAAAATTATAAGTGGAAATTAATTACCGTCACGGCCCTCACTGATAGCAGCATTGTCGGCCTGGTCCCCACTACAATGATCAGGTTGCACGAGAGGATCATCTACATCTAGCTCTAAAACTGGGTTATTTGCCTCGTCGGTAGTGCTGCTCCCCTGATTTAAACAAAGTTTTTAGACATTAAATTTATGGACGAAAACAAAAATATTGAAAGGTTAATTTTTTACCTTATCAGGCATTCTAGATCTTGGGACCTGCCCCAAGCTTCTGCGACGTTCAACTACAGCTTGATAGCCAAAATGGAAAGCGATATTTTTATCTTCCTCTGTAGTTTCTATTCCGAAGTCATCACCCTACATTACATATGATTGTGTATTTTTAATCATATTTGATAGGAGTACAAAAACGTTGGAAGGCGATAAAATTAATTAAAAGATGTTTAGCTACTTAATTACAATTCTTGCGGCTAATTTCAAGTAGCCGCCCTGGCCTAGCTTGTGATGGCCCTTTTTTTCAATCCTAGCTTTGGTTGCCTTTGAGGTGTCAGGCAACCTAGCATCAAAAGATTGAAGTCAAATATGACGTAGCACACTTTTATTTTAGACATAGAGAAAATTAAAGCTATTGAATTAAAGTTGTAATTTACCTTGCGGGTCCAGCTGGCATTTTTCCTTCTTTCTTTGCCCTTTTCTCTTTTCCGTCATGGATGAGTGCTCTCCACTCACTCTCTGGAACTGCGAGAGGACGCTCATATCTAGGGTTAAATTGCAATTGCGTCCTATAGGTGTCCCTGGTATATTTCAAATATTTGCTGGCTACCCGAGCCACCGTTGTTCTGTCAAATGTGCCGACCCCAAAAAGGGCTTCTAGATAATCTAGAAGTTCTTTTTTCAGGTTGGAATTCTGGGAATTCCACCCTGTACGTATGGTTGGGCCAAAAATTACCAACGCATGGCTCTCCAGAATCCCGTAGAACTCATTGTTTCCTACACAGAATAAAACCAAAAGAAAAAGAAGATATTATCATTAATTTAAAAATAAAAATCATGATAAATATGTTTTAGATAAAGTACATGAAATAGTTTAAATATTAATTTACCTGGGAGTTGTATGTGCTTTATAGGGAGACCTTCATCGTTCACCAACAACGTTCCATTAATGGCCCCTGTGGAGCTGACACGTGTAGTTCCAGGAAACACAATAATGTAGTTGGCCATATCAGCCTCATCACTGCCAACACGTTCAACGGTTGGCTGGGTGTCTACTTGGGCAGGGTGTGTTTCTTGGCTGGCACCTAAAGGAGTAGAAGGTGTACGAGAGGGTTGCTGGGAAATATCTTGCCCTTGTTGTTGACACCTAATCCTTAGGGTTGGGTGAGAATATTCAATATTGTATATTATTTAATATTAGGAAATAAGGAAGGCCAAGAGTCATTGGGAGATGAATCCCAATAGCCTCACCTCCATGTATAAATACATGTTCATTCTTCATTCAATAAACATTTTGATTTGCGAAGTTACCTCCTGGTTTGACATGGTATCAAAGCCAGTCCCACTATTGGCATTTTTTCCTGTGGCGTAACTCCCTCATTCCTTTGCTCAGTCAGTTTCTATGTATAGTTTTGCTGCTCTATTAAATTTCTATACTGTAATTCTGCATTTTTTTTAATCTATCTCTGCAATTTTTGCCCAGTTCTATTTTTACAGCTTCTGGAGATTCTGCAATTCTGCAGTCCCTGAAATTCTGCAAATTGCAGCGCCTGCACACACCTGCAAATTCTGCAGTAGTTATTAAATTCCGCCATTCAAAATTTGTAATGGCCTCTCGGCCTCCCTCTCTCCAATGCTCTCTACCCCTCGACTACCCATCCCATCCAAACACCTCTCCATCGATCATCCCCGCAGCGTCCAATCTGCTACAGCACTCCCTTATCCCTCCAGCTTAATGCCCTGCTACCACTCACCTCTCTGCGTAGCAGCGCCCTCAACCACCATTTAAATCGCTGCATACCTGGCTACACCAAATCGCTGCTATACCTGGCTACGCCATCATGTGAGCCCTCCTCTCTACACTCTGTTTTAACACGAGCCCTCTCCGCCCATGCTACTCCATACAACGTTTTTTTCAAATAATACAGCGCCGCCACCATTATATCATGCCCTCCACGCTGCATATATAACACCGACCCGTCACCCATATATTTATACAGCTCTGTCTGGCAGTATTTTTTAATAGTTTATACAACTCTGTCATATCACAGTTTATACAGCTATATCTGTCCTCTGTCTATATAATACGTTGTTTGTCTATTGCTCATTACTGCGTTGTCATATTTACAATCCCACCATAATACCGCCCCTCTGTCCCATTTAACTATACCGCCCCTTTTCATACATTCAGAATACCGCCTTTCCACTTTTAATACAGCGTTGTCCATATAATACCATTGTGTCATACATATTCACGCCCCCTTTCATATTTAACAATACCGCCCCTCCTCATATAACACTCCATACCACCCTTCATAGTATTCAATACCGCTTTCCCTCAGTCATAATACCCCCCCCCCCACCATACTTTCAATACAATTTTTCTTCAAACACAAAAAATATATTTTTTTGGTGCAGAATTCAGTGTTTTTTAGCAAAGATTTTCTATCCTTTTAAATTGAGTGTATTTTCCAGCAAAGAGTTTTTTTTTTTTCTCTCCCTCAAAAGAGATTTTCCAGCCAATTTTTTTTCCTCCTTCAAAAGAAGATGACAATCCCTTCATCTTCTGAAGAGGCTACATACTTGGCACATAGAGAAAAGAGTCATGCTTCAGATTCATCCAGAGGAAGAGATGGCAGAAGAGGAAGAGGAATAAGAAACTTCAGAGAAAAGGGGGGCAGACAATCTAAAATTCAGCAACAAAGAAATCAAGAAAAAGGTAAAAATAATGACAAAGACAAAGGTAAAGCACCTGAATCTGCTCATTATGTTCTAGCACATTGTAACAATGGAGTAACTGAAGACTTATTTGATGTTTCATTTACTTCATGGAGAGATGGTTGGTTGCTAGATTCAGGAGCAACATGTCACATGACATTTAGAAAAGATTTTTTTGAAGAATTCACTGACAAAGTTGATGGAGCAGTATATTTTGCAGATAAATCCAAACTCAAGCCATCAGGGCTTGGCACAGTCAGGCTTAAGTTGCTTGGTCTTCCAGATCATATTCTACATGAGGTTCTATACCTCCCTGAGTTGAGGAGAAACTTGTTGTCCCTGGTCCAAATCCGCCAGCAAGGACACTCCATCCACTTGTTTGATGGCAATGCAAAGGTCAGAAAAGCATCATATCACTCACTTGTCATGGAGGGAATAGAAGAAGGGAGACTCTTGAAGCTGAAAGGTTCATCTGCTCATGCTCAAAACTTTGCATTCACTTCACATCATAATGAAGGTACATTCCCATCAAGTCTTTTATGGCATGCTAGATTTGGACACTTAAACTATGAAAGCCTTCGTTTGTTGAAGAAAAATGGTGTTAATGGACTGCCTACAATTCCTAGAAAACCTAAGGAATGTGATGCTTGTATTCTAGGAAAGCATAGCAAATAGCCATTTCATGATTCACACTCCAGAGCACATAGAAAACTTGAACTTGTTCATTCAGATTTATGTGGCCCTATGCCTATTGCTTCTGCAAATGGAAATAAATACATGATGACATTTATTGATGACTACACCAGAGTGTGTTGGATTTACTTATTGAAGAACAAGTCTGATGCTTTTCAAACATTCAAGAATTTTCATGCATGGATTGAAAATGATGCACAAACTCATATTGGCTCTCTACGTATTGATAATGGAAAAGAATACACTTCAAATGAATTTGAAAATCATCTTCGTCAACATGGAATGAAACATCAAACAACTGTGCCATATAATCCCCAACAGAATGGTGTAGCTGAAAGAATGAACAGGACTATTTTAAATATGGTTCGCTCCATGTTATTTTTCAAGAATGTGAAATTGATGTTTTGGGCTGATGCAGTTCTATGTGTTGTTTACATAAAGAATAGGTGTCCTTCAAGTGCAATTAGAAACAAAACTCCTTTTGAAATGTGGCATGGCCACATTCCTTCGATAAAGCATCTCAGGGTCTTTGGGTCCACCTGTTATGCCTTGATACCCAAGGGTCAAAGGAAAAAACTTGGTGCTAGAAGTAGAAAATGTATCTTATTGGGGCACTCCAATACCTCCAAAGGATATCGTCTCTATGATGAAACAAATAAGAAGTTTGTAATAGCAAGAGATTTCATATTCCTTGAGTCTTCCAAGAGTGACAAGGTCGTTGAGCGGCAACTTGATCGCCTGGATAGATTCACACATGCAAAGTCTTTCCAAGAATTTGATAATCAGATTCCACATCTTGAAGGGGGGATTCTGATATTGAATCAAACTATGGAATCATGTCCTGAAGCACTCTCTCCCCCACATGAAGAAACAACCACGGATGACACATTGGATGATGTGATTGACAGAATTGGGAGATTGAATCTTGAATCAATCCCAACTCGGTCAAATGACTAGCCTGGGCCATCTCAGAAAGGTCCTCCCAAATGGATGACAAAGACACTGGAGAATGTTCATCCTGATGAGGTTGGAAAAACAGGAACAAGAAGTTCCACTCAACAAATCGAAGGTGATGTAGATAATTCTGATTCTCCTATTGATATGGATATTGCTTATAACTGTGAATTGAGTTTGTCTACAGATCATGAACCAACTTCCTTCAAAGAAGCCGCTTCTCATGATGAATGGAAAAAAGCGATGCAGAAGGAGTATGATGCCTTGATAAAGAATGGCACTTGGAAGCTGGTTGATCCACCTTTGGGAACGAAACCAATTGGCTGTAAGTGGGTCTACAAGAACAAGTACAAAGCAGACGGCTCACTTGACAAGCATAAGGCCAGGCTTGTGGCAAAAGGATTCGCACAGAAAGAAGGAGTTGATTATGAAGAAACTTTTGCTCCCACAGCAAAATGGACCACCATCCGGACTCTCTTTGCCTTAGCAGCTCAGAATGGATGGAAAGTCCATCAGATGGATGTAAAAACAACCTTTTTGAATGGAGATCTAAAGGAGAAAGTTTATATGTCCCAGCCAGAAGGATTTGTGATAAAGGGTCAAGAACACAAAGTTTGCAAACTTGTAAAATCCTTGTATGGCCTCAAGCAAGCACCACGAGCATGGTATGAGAAGTTGACCGAGCATCTTCTGAAACTTGATTTCAAACACTTTGATCTTGATGATGCAACTTTGTTTGTTAAGAAAGTTGGAAAAACAATTGTATATCTTGTGGTATATGTAGATGATCTTTTGATAACAGGAAACAATGAGAGCTATATTGCATCCATGAAGAAAGAATTGAAGAAAGGTTTTGAAATGACTGATTTGGGTCATGTTCATTACTATCTGGGTATTGAAGTAATTCAACATTCTAAATTTATATTTCTTTCTCAAAAGAAGTACATTAGAGATCTTTTGAACAAGTTTGGCATGGATAAATGCAATCCCTTAACCACTCCAATGGAACAAAACTTGAAGCTCACATCTATTGAAGGGAAGGAATTCGAGGATGCAACTAAGTATAGACAGCTTATAGGAAGTCTTATCTACTTGACCACCACCAGACCTGACATTTCATTTGCTGTTGGAATCCTCTCAAGGTTCATGCAAAAACCTTATGAAGGACATTGGTCTGCTGCGAAAAGAGTGTTAAGGTACTTGAAGGGGACTCAAGACTTTGGACTCAAATACACACAGGTAGGCGACTTCAGCTTGATCGAATACTCTGATTCAGACTTTGATGGCGACAAAGAAACAGGGGTGTCTACTACAGGTTACACCATGAGTCTTGGATCAGGAGTTGTCTCATGGAGATCATGCAAACAGTCAGTTCCAGCAGATTCCACGACCGAGGCAGAATATGTGGCAGCAGCTGAAGCAACAAAGGAAATTGTGTGGCTCCAGAAAATCCTGAAAGAATTGCAGATGAAACAAATGTATTCCACACCACTCATGATCGACAACACTTCTGCAATAAAGTTCCATGATCGAACAAAGCACATCAATACAAAATACCATCTAATTCGACATCATGTTCAGGCCAAAACCATCCCTCTACATCATTGTTCCACAAATGAGCAAACTGTTGATATCTTCACCAAAGAACTTGGAAGAGAGAAGTTTGAAAAGTTCAGATCGATGCTTGGGCTCACCAACATCCCTTCAGATTAAAGGGGGGAATGTTGACACCTAATCCTTAGGGTTGGGTGAGAATATTCAATATTGTATATTATTTAATATTAGGAAATAAGGAAGGCCAAGAGTCATTGGGAGATGAATCCCAATAGCCTCACCTCCATGTATAAATACATGCTCATTCTTCATTCAATAAACATTCTAATTTGCGGAGTTACCTCCTGGTTTGACACTTGTGTCCCACTACCACCAACACCGAGTTCAACAAGTACCAGAAAACACTACATACAAAAGAACTTTTTGTTAGTTTAGTCAATGTAAAAATTAAAAATCAAACTATCACAATTCATCTCATGCAGAAAAAAAAAATATCCTTTTGACTTTTTATTATTACCCGATATGTTTCTAGCTAGCTCATAAGTTTTTTTATCCTCTCTTCTATTTCAGGTGTTTGAGGCGCGTCTATCAAAGTATTAAATTCTGACCTTGCTTCTCGTGCCTTTTTTTGCAACAAAAGCGCTGGAGATAGGGATGAAGAAAGCTCTTTCTCAAAGAGGGAATCATCAGGCATACCATGGCTAGGTGTCTGCATATTTGAACAAAATTAATATTATTTCAATTATGTAAATAACTAAAATACCTGAAGATAGAGCAATGCTAGCACTTTACATGTTCTTCCGTTGGCCTCTTTCCGCAATCATCCTGTCTCGGGGTTGTTCCTGTACTGCTCTGATCAGTCTACCACATTGCAATAAAATTATAAATGTAAAAACTTGAAAACAATATCTAACTTGAAAACACAAAATGAAAACTGAAATAATTTCTAATAAGACACCGAAAGACAGAGTTAGAGTTTCAAGTATGCCTTGCATTGAATTCAGTCCTGGAAACATGTCATTGCACATTAAGGCACCCAAACAAGAGACGAGTTGACAATGAAGACCTTATTGAATATATTGTTGGAGCAACTTCTAGTAAACTTGTTGTGAAGACCTTGAGGACATTTTTGGAGAAACATTGTTGAAGTTGATGGTATAGCATTGTTGGAGACGATCTTGAAGGGCCTTGAAGTGAAGCTTTTGGAGCAACTCTTGAAAAATCCTTAGAGCATTTAAGTAAGGCACTTTCTATCTTCCATCACCTTTTTCCTTTCAATATCCTTTAAACAATTTTGTTGATATTTAATGTTTGAAATCACGTTATAATTCCTTGATTATATGTGTTTGGGGACTTTCCCTTTGAAATTACCCAAAAATACCCCGGCAATTTTATCTTCAGGATACATGTCTGACCCTATTGTTCAATTTGATTGATAGTAGTAAACATAGAGAGTTAGGGGGCTCTTGACTTGGTTTGGTTGGGCCATTAGATCCCTAACATCTACTAGGGAGAACCCCCCTTGAGTTGGAGGAGAGCTAGCCCGAAGTGAAAAGAAGTTGGTGAGGTGACAATGGGGCTATTGAATTACACATGGTATCACACTTTAGCTTTAGGAATTTATCTTGAGAAGTGCGATATTTTGCTATATCAATTCTCAAATTGTTTACAACACTATTTTTAAGAACTAATAAGAAGTGATGTTGAGGGGTTTTTGGGTATAAGAAACAATACCATTTAAAAACTAGGGTTCTCAGTCCTTGGCATTCCTTCTCCTAGGCCTAGGGGCACACTAGAATAATTTCACACTAAACCATGCAAACGTAAAAGTAACTTAACAGATCCATAAAGTAATAGTAATCATAATTCCTAATTTCCTATTGTACGATATGATGCAAATTATTCAAACATGAAGCAATGAAGACATGCAATGTCTGAATTTCAAGATTGATGAACCAATACAAGAAATTAGAAACTACAACTTTGATTCAATACTTTGTGTCCTAACTCCAAGAAGGAATCTAGTTTGTAGTACAGAACATGCATCGTGTATTATCAATTCTTAATTGACAACAACTAAAGGTCATCTACCTCATCAATTCCTTCCCATATTGTGTTTTTGTGTTATATTCCTTATAAAAGTGTCAAATTTCTCTCAAAGTAAGCAACCACTGAATAAAATAAAAAATAGTTGAGATATGATTGAGAAATGGTCATTTATTTCTTGAAAGGATCTTCACAATTTCTTTGGTTGTTTTTCATCTCAAGAAACAAGAAATGACCCAAGAAACTATCGTGATGTAATATAAGAAACAACACGATGCAATGGCCATTTTCAAAGCCAAATGATGTCCATTGAGGACATGGCCTTTATTTGGTTCCTGTTTCATAGGAGTTTCGGGTAGAAATGGAACTTTGTTGGAAGTGAAAGGAAAACATGTCTCATGTTGAATTATAAGGAAATCATGTTGTTCATGATGCAACAATTGACTGAAAATTGTTTTGGAAATCTTCTGGAAGTTGTAACTTGTGACTAAGGTTCTCATTGACCTTTACCCAACTTTGGAAAAGGAGGGTGTTGATTTTCATCTTGATATATTTGTTTTTTATGACACTAATATAGGGTAATGTAAAAGGGGGAAGATCAAATTACAGTTTGATTCATTGTTGATAATTGGTGCCAATCTTCAAGAGGAATGAAGAGGTTGTTATCTTTACAATCTGATGCAGGGGCATTAGACACTAGCTAGCAATGTAGGAGGTTTTGTCCACATGTTGTGGCTAGGAGGGTTCGAATTCATCAAATTGTAATAGCTAGGTGTCAATACCTCAGCTGACTGTTTCAATTAGATTAGTTAGAGTTGCAGAAGTCGAATAGTTCAGTTAGTCTATCTGTCATATTTCAGTTAGTTGAATTATTGTAATAAGGCGTTTGATTTTCCAAACGGTCCTCGTAGAGGAACCGAACAGACAAATGTTGATGTATATAAATGTAATCCCTCGGATGAAAAAAAGGAAGGAGATGACAGGAGGGAGAGATTTCTGCAATAAAATCTGTGTTCACAATTGCTTCCAATTAAATAGTTTCAGTGCGCATTTGCCATAGAGTCGTTTCGAATCTTTAAGTGTGAAGAGATTGTTTAATTGTGAAGTGATGAACTCTGTGCATGTATAATTGAACTCCTGTATGAATTCCACATATCTCTGTCTACTGATTCCCACAATTTTGTTCGAACAGGCTCTGTTGAATAATTCTGATTCACAAAAGAAGTCTGTGAACACTCGTGGTCATTTAACTCTGTTAATGATAATAGAACCCCGCTCAATAAAGGAAATTACATTTGGTTGTTGTTAATTGAAACCACTAACCGGAGTCAAGCCTGAGTTAAAGGATCAAAGGAGAGTGCAACCCGACGAGGAACTTGGGTTCACCACTGTAGCAAAACCACGAGTGGAATCGCAGAAGCGGATTGCCCCATCGCACCACCTTTCGGCCATATTTTCTGGAGGGCGAGCGATTCCATAGAGCGGTTGACACATGGCAAAGGGGACCCCCAAATACCATCACTTAAAGTGCGCCATCGCACGTTAAACCTCGACGTTGGATGCCAAGCGATATGGTGGAGAACCGTTGATTTGGGAGAGGGCCATCGGACGGTGGTCACTTGATGAAGATGCGCGAAGTTTAATCAAAGAGCCCGGATCATATAGACAAGATCAACGGTGTGGATTCCTTGATACATAGGTGGGACCGACGGTGTAGATTTACTGCGGGGGGGGACGAGCCGAGGTTTACTACCGTACTCTGGGTGCCTCCACATGATGTCATGGGACCATTGACCATAGAGGTGGAGTCCATAAACAAAGATTTGTTATAAAGCCATTTGTTTAAAAAGGCGCAGCGTATTAATATAAAGGTATAACTTTGGTTATAAGGGTGGCGGTGAAATATTAAGCCGAAAGATATATTTTATATTCGTAAAGTGTTGTTTGCATTTATTTGTCAAATTCTTCGAATTTGATAAATAAATTTACAACAGAGAAGGAAGGCCACGTGGAGAAAAGAACGGGACAAAAAAAAGACGATAGAGCCACGACACCAGTGACCATCTCTCCTTCAGGGTCCAAGATTCAGTTCTGTTGCGTCACAATCCCATCCCAACATCAAATTCAGTGATAAGTTCCTATGAGGTTCTGGGTCAAGGAAACATTCACTCCACGAATGATATATTTAAGTAGGCTTCTCCTATTCTGGGAAAACACCATACCTATAATGCATTCACTTGCATGTATAAAGGGAAAGGAAAACATGTTTTCATACAACGGTGGCAAAGGCATCTTGGGGAAAGGTATCTTCACTTTTTATTTATGTTGTTCACCCACACCACTCTCGTGTTTTCACTAATCCTGTTTTGTCATTTTTGGATTCAAATTAAGTTAAGGCCTTAAGTGTTTTTTGACCTTTCGGTGTAGTTTTTATAAGTGGCATGTATGGATTTTCCATTAATTCTGCACTTTTTCTCTTCATGCGCATGTTTCCCTGGAAATCAAATGCATGATTTAGTCTCATACATTTAACAAGTTGTTGGATCAACTCCATAGGAAATATCATGTTTCCTATTCAATCAAAATTTATCTCAGTTAGGGTAGGTAGGAAGGTTTTCCCTTTGTATTAATAGGGCACTTCTGGCTTGCATTTTTATTATATCTTTCAAATTTAGTGTCGTTTCAATTAGGGCATGAATTTTTGCAACTTTCAAGGTGAGAATGAACAAAGACAAATTTTTGTGATGGATGATTGTATATGACTCCATGGCCAGAGAAAAAGGCACTAATCTACTTCTTCAAATATCTATAGTTCTCATTCACCTCATACGGAGATGGTCCCTGATTTTGAGCCAAATGTTGCAGCAAAAAGTTCCCCCCCTCCATAATTTGATATTCAATGGAAATTTCTTAAATTGATGATGGGGCATGATTGTGGAACATTGGCACATACATATGTAATGGAATTCCAAGATCATGATATATGTTTGCATATGTTTATGGAGGTGGTGGAGCAAAAAAGAGCTCAAATAGAGCTGAAATTTTTCACATAAAAAGGACTGTGGGCTTAACTAATGGTACCATTTAAAAAATGATATCTAGACAGAGAATAAGTGTAGCATGCAAACATGCATTGAAAATCCATCTAATTTTGCATTGTATTACTTATTATGGATTCAAATTTGGGTTTCAAAATGCCAGGTTATGGCATGATTTTGTCGAGAAACCCTTAGTTGGATTCTCATGTTGGTTTAATTTATATTTTAAGTTTGTTTTGCAATCTTTGGGTGATAGTAACTCATGAACTAGGTTACAAATGTGTAACAATCATATTTCAAGAATAAAGTTGTGATTTTTTTATATTATTATTATTATCTATTAGCTACGAGTATTGACACCTAATGCCTAGAATTTTGACATCTTGAGAGCATGGATAATTTCGAAAATGTTTCTAGTAATGTTAACATAATAACTATCATTATGTGTCTTCACTTTTGTCACCATAATAGACCTGTGATATGGACTCATCACACAACTTCATATGCTATGTCCCAACAAGTTCAAATTGGTTGAACCTACCTCATAGTGTGGTTATTAAGGACAAGTTTCTTGGTATATAACTCGATAGCATAGACCGCGTTGCAGTTCTAAAAAGAATAGTTCTAAAAAGAATCCTCAAGTGTCAAAAAAACTTCACAATATGTTCTACTATAAAGCCTTTTGGGATACCTGAAATAATATATGTATCATTGATGACTTTTAAAGTATGACAATATCCAGAGGGAAAGGAAATCAATGGAAGAGTGATCCACCAATTAGAACCTAGAATTTAGCATCATATGAGTTAGAGTCTAGGAAATTGAAACCCTATAATTTTAATTAGTGATGAAGGACATCACATAGGTAATTATATTTTCATGTAGAATAATCTGTTAATTCAAATTTAAACTACATAATATGAAAGGCATACCATAAATTTTTCCACGTAAGTCCAAACAACCTATAAAAAGAGAAAACCTTCTTTTTCCATGGGAAATAATTTACCTTTCCTTTTTCAAGATAATCTAAATCACAAAAAATATGAACTATACTGCACACATTCTTGGATAATGTGAAAGTGGAAAAGGAATACCCTACACAAGTGATGCACACATGTACATTTGAACACTAATAGATTTTTGTAGTTGAAATGCAATGCTTGTTTCATTTAAATGTAGGGTTTTTAAAGCAGGGAGAAATAATGGCTGCCAAATTAATAAGCGTTTCTTTGGGAAAAATTTAAATCTTGTATTGGGTGATGAAGATAATAGAGGTTATTGAATCTTGATTCTTGACATCTAGAGAGAACCCTACAGCCTAACACAATCCAATGGAATTGACCAAAAAAACCCAAATAGAGTCAACCCTACTATAGGAGGAAGGGCCTGCAGTAAGAACTTACCATTTTGCAAGAGCTGAGGGCGAACGCTGAGGGCGAATGCTGAGGGCAAACGTTGTTCTGCAAGAGCTGAGGGCAAATGCTGAGGGTGAATGTTGTTCTGCAAGAGCGGAGGGCGAATGCACGCGTGATATCAGACGTTAATGTAGCTATTGCAACGGATACGAAACAATAAAATCATTTTCAAGTACCGTGCATATAAATTTCGTAGCTATTGCGACGGATACGAAACAATAAAATCATTTTTATGTAGCACGCATATAAGTTTCGTATTTTTATGTAGCGCGCATATAAGTGTCATTATACCGACGACGGACAAAGCGTTGCTACTGCGACGTCCGCCTCCAAACGTCGCAATTGCGACACTTAGACGTTGTGTCGTACTTGCGACGTTTGGAGGCAGCCGTCGCAATAGCGACGCTTTGGGCCATAATGTCGCAATTGCGACATCTTCCTCCAAACGTCGCAATTGTGACACTTTGTCTAAGTGTCAGTATTGCGACACTTCTCTATAAATGTCGGTATAGCGACAATTTTGGGCAGGATGGAAAAAATTTGGGGAAATTTCCGACATTTGGTCAAAAGCGTTGGAACCAAGTGTCGAAATTTCCGCCAAATGTAGTAGTGAATGAATGATGTCACCCACCTTTTGAGACCCACCAAAGTAGTTCTGAAGGTGTAAAGGAACTCACAGCAAGGCTTTACAAAGCAGCTTCCGGAAAGCATAAGAGGAATAAGGTTTTGAACCTTAGCACATAAAGATTTTTTATTTAATTTTAATTGCCGCATAATGTTTTCTTTTTACGTTGGGTAAATTGTTTTTACCACGGTACTTTATATTTTAACTTGGGTTATATATATTATAAATATGAGATATTTATAATATATATATTATATTATATTGTAATGTTTAATATACATATGCCATGAGAGCATTGTATTGAGTAGTTGTTGTGTAATTGATTTTATGCCCGAAGGTTGAAGATAGAGAGACAAAGAATTTACAGCACTGTGTTTGCAGTAGTCAAGAAGTGAAATTTTTTTTGTAATCCTGAACTGAAGATTCAGAGGAAGATCTATCATTTTGTAACAGCGTTTTATGATTAATGAAATTGTTGTTTTATGCATCTCTGTCTACACTTGTTTGAGTTTTATCTCTGTGTTGTAGAAGAGGAATTATTTTTTTCCTCTGTGTGTTTGGAATTCTCCAAAAATTCCAACAAAAATAACATTTCATAAATATATAAAATAACACTTTCTCACCTGTGTGTTGAGGATAGTCTGGCTTTCGCAGTTGGACTAGTTTTTTGGTTCCAACTGTTGTAACAGTATTTAAACATAGAAGTGTCAACAAAAGTATTTTAATAAATAACATTTCATAAATATTTAAAACAACACTTTCTCACCCATTATCACAATTGACCTACGTCTTTAGGATATTCTAGATTGTGTAGTTTTAGTTGGCGCACATCTCTCAAAGTAAGCAATTGCATTCGCTCCTGCAGATGGGTTGCATTTGCTATAACTTTTTCTCAAGTTTAGCTAGCTCTTCTCTACACACAGTTGTCGACGAATACCTGTATGAAGAAATATTATTTACAAGCCTATTTAATAAATGGTCTCCTAACATTTAAAAAAGAGGCGTGAATTTATTTAAGTGGGACAAGGAAGCTCCCACGCTAGACGACATAGGAATTCAACATCCATTTACACAATGTTTATAATATTAACTGTGTTGAGTGAGCATTCACCTGTGAGGTTTTGAAGCATCAATTTGAGTGCAACAAGCGATAGAGGCTTCAATTATCAACTTTGTTGCTTCCCTTATTAAAGCGTCTATCCCTCGCTTCGATTCAGGCCGTTCTTGAAGTTCTTTAACATGTTGGTCCAATTTACTCATCTCCTTCAATAGGGACAAACATGCTTTTTGATTATCATATATTTCTTCGTACCGCTCCAAAGCATTTTCCACTACAAGAAAACCTATATTAACCACTTGTGTTGTTCCCATGCCTTTGAGAAAACCCCGAGCGATTGTCTTTGCGTGGCTTGATGCAAGATCTTTCTCGATAATAGAAAAAGAAGAGTAAGAGCATTTGTAATGTAATAAAATAAATGTAAGTAACGATAAATGATCGTGAAATTTTGAAATACATGTAATACTTACAGCCGCATTAATTGCTTCAGAGAGAGCATCCTTTAATTTCAAAAAGTTATTTGAAGGTGACCAAGAATCTGTAGCAAGCTTTGGCTCTCATAGGTTATTCTCCCTTTTTTTCTTTTATTTTTCATTTCTTTTTTTTTTTCTTCTCTCTCTTATCCTTTTTTTATCTGAAAAAATAAAATAATTAATATAATAAAAAATAGTTGTTGGTTTTAGAACATTGATATCAATGTATTCCTTCACCTATTATCTTCCATGACTGCTTCCATCTGGTCCTTCCAAGCATTGTAATTCGAACTACCGTCAAGGGCATACTCGATCCTTAGACCATCGGAACGCAATCCTAATCATGTTGTTATTTCTAAAGACTATAACTGCAAAACTCATTCCTCCTGTAAGGATAACTTCGTATTATTCTCTTCTATTGTGATTTATTGATTAGGGGATCATGTCCAAGTTCAAAAATGCTCAAAAATTAAAGTGCTAAAAAATGTTTTCAACCTGAACGACCGAAAAGGTCTCGTCGCTGCGATTCTGGCGCCGTGAACGGTTCACAAAATAGAGGTCGTATGGAGAAGTTATTAAGGTTTGAAAATACCCAGTAAACTCCGAAAAGGGACCTTTGACTCAATTTGACTTATGAAATTTATAATATATATATATATATATATATATATATATATATATATATATATATATATATATATATATATATATATATATATATATATATATATATATATATATATATATGTTAAAATTTGATTTTTCATATGTTTTTATTGGCCAATCATTGGGTACCACGTGGCCTGCCCGGAGACTGCCACGTGGCACTAGGCCAGAGGTGGATGATATGGTAAAATTTTTGTGAGTCTACGATATTCGAACCTGAGAACCGAGCTCTACGTGCATAGAGGCCCAACCAGCCCGCCTACAGTTTAGTTCTTAATAGCCATGGATCACGCAACGTATTTGTTGTTTAAATTTTCAACGGGCGGAAAAGGGGTCAAGGCTAGCCCCAACAGTTCACGACCAACGCTTAAAAATGTAGGCTAAAGACCTTAACCCCGTAGGAGTGGAAAACGGTTAGATAATCGTGTCATGTGCCAACGTTTGTTTAACATTAAATGCAGGAGGTTAGAGGATAGTTGAACGCGGTTTCACGGGTGGTTTGGGCGGAGGTCCATGTGACCCCGCCACTCCAAACAATTAATGTCACCCTTAACGGTTCCGCCAGTTTTAGAAGTGGCCACCATTTTTGGCGGGAAATCCTAATTTGAAGGAGCTAACTGGAGTTCCTCCAGTTTTGGAGGAGGTTTTCAAGGGACACTGGGAAAATTATTTTTTTGGCCATAACTTCTGGGATTTTCGACCAATTTGGATGCAAAGATAGTCAATTTTGGGCATTCTCGACATTATGAACACATTGGCACAGGTTTGAGAGCCATCAGAGGTCATCTTCAGTAGGTTTAGCTTCGAGAAAGATCAAGGAGCCACCAGGGCCACCAGGGTGTGGGCAGTGTATTGAACATCCTTTGTCTATTTTCAGCAAATGAATAGTCATCTCTGACTAATTCAAGCATTTTGAAGCAGTTTTTATAGAGAGCACAGCCTATTGAGGCTTTATTTCACATGTACATACCTTTTTTTAGTAATAAGATATGAGGGACATGCCATTGGGGGCTGGACCAGCAAATGTAGCCCAGGAGGGGTGAACTGCTTCATCAAATTTGCTGAGTATTGTGCTATGTGATGTTTAATTCTCTATTATTTACTACCGTGCAGTGTTTTATAAGCAATTTAAATGCTTTAATCTCACACATAAATCTGTTTAACTAAGTTAAAATCATTTGTTTCACCTGCAAACTTCGAAGAACCTTATGCACACATTTTAATTATTGTTTGGATACTTAGCACAGCAAAACCAATACATTCCATTCAGATTATTTATGCTCTGATACCATGTAGAAATTCCTTGTAGATTCAAAATTCTAATTATAATTTACTAAAACAATAGACTTAAATCTATTTTACCAACTACGGAAACAATTAAACAATTGCGAAATCACTAAGAATACAAGATAAATAATTCAATCAACACATTACACAATCATTTCATAGGGAAGGACACAACTAAAAACCCATCCTATTTGTATATTGCATTAGTCAGAAAAAAATGAGAAGATTTCAATGATTTTCTCAAGCCTGAGCAACCTCTGCACTATCTCTATCTGTCTCACTGCTTCACAAGCTATTCCTAGTCAATACTTAACCAAATACAAGCCTACCCAAGTTTCTATTTCCTTTCATTGTTCCCTTGGGAATTAGCCCCTATTAATTAGGTAAATCTTAATTCTAAACTGTGCAATCCATCATAGGCCTTCCTTTGACTGCATGCACCACCTGTACAATTTGGATGATTATACAATTGATAGTACACTTCACTTGAACTTCAATCTCAAATGGGTAACTCGTAGACCACACATGCATGAGATATTTATGGTTGATTTATCAATTAACTAGTTGAACACTGAAATTTCTCTCCATTGCTAGGTCTCCTACTAGTTCCTCGAACAATTGGAACTAGTTTAACTAGATTTAACTCTATTAAAATGAATTAATTAATTACAACTCAAAATAAATTTAACCAAAGCTCTTATAAAGTAGGAGCCACTCTAAATGACCCAAGTTAGACCCTCAAGTCAAATTAACTGAACCAACTAAGTAAAACTAACTTTGTTAAATCGTGCAAGTTGTCATGTGATGTGGAATTACAATTTTCTTCTAATTTGATTCAATGGAAAATTAAATTAGAATATTTCTTGGTGCTATTTTCAACATATGATCATTACATTTCTCCTAATTAAAATGTGTTAGAAATCAACCAAGCACTAAATGAAATGTTGAGACTAAAAACTAAGCCTAAACAACATGGATATGATGAATCCTTACTTCTTAATAGACTTGCGTTATGATTGAATTTTGACTTGAAATAAATGAATTGAATCTTTTAGTTAACTTTCAAAAAAAAAAATTTGACGATTTTAAGAGAGCAAATAAATTCAATATATGAGGTCTAAAAAATACCCCCAATTAATGGAAAGAAAAGGACTTTCGGAAAAAATTGAGAAAGGGGCATCATAAAAAAGAAAATTTTAAATTAAAGATAGGGTGTACCTAAATTCAAATTCAAATCAAATATTGAGAATGATAAAAATAATTATGTTGAGTGTGTGGCCATCTGAGGGTTATTAAAATGGATCATAAGAATGGAATTTTAACATATCCAAATTTTCGATGGTTCTCAATTAGTCATGAGGTGGATGGGGAATTTATACAAGATACTCAACATAAATCTTCTTGTTATGATTATTTATTTGAAGGAGATTTAAATTGTATTTAAACATATTTTATTTTCTTGTGTTTACACGAAGTTAAATTGCAAAATTGACTACGTAAAGAGGAACTTC
Organism: Pinus albicaulis; assembly: GCA_034641835.2. Lineage (NCBI taxonomy): Eukaryota > Viridiplantae > Streptophyta > Pinopsida > Pinales > Pinaceae > Pinus > Pinus albicaulis. The sequence goes on along the minus strand of CM076581.1, from coordinate 1,036,642,311 downwards.
GAATGATACGAATAATTGTATTATTTGTGGATTCCAATGAGAGACATCTATTTGAACTTGGTCCTTATAGGATATGGTTGCTTCATTCTTATACTAGTTTTGAATATATATATATATATATATATATTTATATATATATATATATATATATATATATATATATATATATATATAAGATTATTACAGTGATGTTTTATTGGAACTAATTTTTATTATAAAATTATGGGAAAGTTAGATGATACAAAACAGGAGAAGAAAGTTACTAGATATGTTTTGATGACAATCTTAAGAAGTCAATTTTTTTCTAACAATCACTTTTTGACACCAAAGTGTCTTTATAAAAACTTGTTATATCATGCCATGAGAAAATGAAGAAAACATTTTTCACTCTAAAATAGAACATGTAAGACTTAAGGATGAAGATAATGAAATTTCTTATGTCTATAAGAAAATTAGAGGTTTCTATATTATCAAAATTGGATATACAACTTTACAAAAACTTGAAGTTTGAAAGGTTTATTGTTGGTGGAAGAAAATAGGGAAGGATAGAAAACCTCCAAAGTGCAGTATAATTCTTTGGATTTTTTTCATCCAAAAGGTTTTAAATTGGGATATACTTTAAAAGACAAATCAAATAAGTCCAAGCATTTGCATCCCCTATAAAAGTAATGAAGAGGCTTCCTTACATTTATTTTAAGTTTTAACCCTTGCTTAAATTAGTATGGAAAGAGATTGAACATCACCTCACTTCAACATTTGTGAGATAAAGTGCCCCTAGAATATTCCTTTCAAAAGTACTTTTTTTGGGGAAGAGAATGGAAAGAATATAGAACACTTCCATGCTTGATTATATATGTGTGTATGTGGGACCCCACACATATATATAATCAAATTTAATAAAAAATGTGAAAATGTAAATAAACAAAATTTTAAAAATGTTATTTTTTTCAGAACATAAAAAATGGTTTTAATTGATAATAATGAAAGTAAATAATCTAGAGAAATAGAGATTCTCATTGTAGCTTGAGAATAAAATTAAAATACTAATACCAAAACAGTTCTCTATGAACAACATCATTATCCTCATACAAAGAAGAAAATATTGGGCTATTATGGATTGTCCAAAATACAAAGAAACAACTTCATCAAAATTTAAAATACTAATACCAAAATTGTTCTATATGCATAACATCATTAACCTCATACAAAGAAGAAAAGATTGCGCTATTGTGGACTGTCCAAAATACAAAGAGACAACTTCATCAAAATTTAAAATACTAATATCAAAACCGTTCTCTATGAACAATATCATTATCCTTATACAAAGAAGAAAATATTGCGCTATCATGGATTTTCCAAAATACAAAGAGACAACTTCATCAAAATATAGGAGGAAAAAACAAAATAAAATAGAGTACTAGAGATGGTGCCTAATGCCTTAAGTTATATCATAATGCTAGAGTCAAAAAAAATAAACTAAAGAAGAAAGAGAAAAGGAGAAGAAGAAAGAATGCTAGTTTATTAAGAAATGAACTGTGTTTTATAAAATTAACTAAAATTAGTCATATATATTAAATGGTTGGTGTGGATAATCATCAAAATCATCAATCCATCATAACCATCAATACACTTACCTCATGATACAATTTACTTTTCCAAGATTAAAAAATGTCATGGAAATGAACTAAATTATAAGTTTATTTTAAATTATTATTATTACTAATAATTATAAAAATAATTAATATATGAGTTAGACATATATACATTTGAAAGAACATATAACAAGATTCTTAATCGTGCAGATTCACTCCTACTTGTCCATGGGAGAATCTTAACTTGTAAATAAGTTTTGCTACACTACCATGGGTATCAATAAGGCATGTCCAAATAACCATAAATCATTTCACAATCAAAATATTTTATATATATATATATATATATATATATATATATTATTTCACTTTAATGTTATAACATTTTTTAAAATTAAATTAGAAAGCAAAAAGAACATAACTATCTTTAAGATAAATCTCAAATATTTATAGTAACTACTAAAAATATTCCATATAAATTAAATTTATATCATCCACTACCAAAAAATCTTATTTTAAAATAAACATATCTATGATCATAATTAATTATTTTAATAAGAAAAACACACTAGATTCATCAATATAGTCTTTCCATAACTCGAAATTATAAAAGAAATTTGTTATTAAAAATAAAACTTACATCTTAACTATTTATTTATAAATTAAAAAATATATAAATATCAATAGTTTCACTTCATACATTAAACTTATAAGTAACAATATTCTTAAAATAAAATAACTTAATTTATCGTAATAGCACATTATCATTTATATTAAAATACAATAAATCAGTTCACATTCGAAGATTGAAAATGTACCAAAGTGTACATGGTAGACATCAATAACTACAAACCAAAACCAAAATTATTGGAAACCACTCTTGAAATATCATTAAATGAGCTAGGTGTTCCCTAATTAAGGGATGTATTCTCATGGAAGACGTCGTCGCCCCCTCTATCGGAACATAACTCCTCAAGGAGGTTGCCCTTGCTCTCTACAACATCAGACCCCTCTTCACCATCAGACTCCTCAAGGTCACCCTCGCTATCTTCACCATCAGACTCCTCAAGGTCACCCTCGCTATCTTCACTATCAATATATAGCCATTCTTTTAATTCAAGGAACGTCTTCTGCCAACTTTTTTTAGTACCTTTGAGCAATTTTTGCATCAACTCTTTTACTGGGCCGTCATTTAAATATCCTACAGAAAACAATTTTACAATTTCTTTCCCCCGTGTTGTTATCAGATTTCCATCTTCATTCATTATAAACATCCCTGAATAATGATCATTATCAGGAGTCATCCTGGAAAGCATTTTCGATAACTGAATTTGATCATCTCTGCCATCAATTACATCTTTCAAAGAGTACATACGCGCCCAAAATCTCATAGCTTCATGCTCAGATAAACTTAACGAAAACATCCCTCCCATCTCTGCTGATGACATTGTGGAAGGTTCCAAAGTTGAATACCTTTTATGAATTGTAGCAGTGAAATATACCCATTCTCCTCTTACTTCTGCAACAGTAAAATTTGGAATATAAATTATGTAAATGATATCACTCAATTCTGTCAACACATCCTTCATGGAATTTGTAAACTCCTTTTCGTCACAGCAGCATAAGCATATCATTTTTTGCTGACCCGTTGCCTTCCTCAACTTTTCATCATCAACGACAAGGAGAAAAAACAATTAGAAATGAAAATCATTTTGTTTTCAAGTCAATCATTTTCCCTTTCAAAACATACAAAAAGCAAACAAATAACAGGTAGTTACTGACCTGCTCTGACACACGTTCCAAATGCCGGAAAAGAAACATTGCATGAGACAGAGCCTCCATTTGTGACTTTTCATGTTCTATTATTTTCATTTTTTCATCCGCCGTAAAAGGACAAGCCGCTGCCCCCCATGCGTTTACCATGCACAGTACACCAGGATAGTTATACGCTGCCATTGTCCCGTCGCTTTTGATTATCCTCATTACATTCGGGTACCACCTGTCCCATCCTCGAGGCTTTCGTGGACACCCTTCAACGAGAAAATACTTGGTTGCATTTGTCAGCTGCCACGGATTTTGGAGGACCAACCATGGAACTTCTCTTGAAAACTTATCAGATACATTATTGCTTTTCTGCATTATTGGAACTGTTATAATTTCAAAATTAAATCTCTCTTTCTCCACATCATACATCTCCACTAAAGACTGCAGAGGAATATCACGACAGATGTTGGCAGGCCTGATATCTAATAAAATCGTTTTCCCTTGCAATTCGTCGACTCCGACCTACAATTTTCATATAAACAAAAACAAAATAATCAAATATTCAATAAAGGGAATTTGAAATTTTGATTGTAAAATATTTGAAGGAAGAATTATCAACAAAATATAGATTGAACTTTAATACCTTCGTTGCTGCACCCTTCTTGAGAAAGGAAAGAGAAATTTCCTCTTCTCCCCCTGCTAAGAGCTCTCTTAACAAAGCTATAGGACTCCCTAAAGGTCTTTCTGCCAGTTGCTTCAATTTAAGGTATCTTCCGCATTTCGTCACCACAAAGTCCTCCACCCCCTGATTACTCCAAAATGGGAAACATTTCCAACGAGAAAGGTATTTATCACCATTTTCCCCACTCACAATCTTCGCGCTCATCTGGAAACTGTGGGTAACTAGCTGGTCAACCCCCGTCACGTCCGTCCTGAGTTCAACTAATGAAAGCAGTTTTTGAAAGAATGCTTTAGTTCTCCTGTTAGCAGGAGCATGGCCGAGAATTCTATTCGCCACTTTCTTAGGCAACTGATCCCAATGGTTGCCAAAATAAACCATTTCGAAATGTGTTTGAATATCATCAATATTCTCCTCAAGTAAAGGCAAAGGAAAATCAGGATCAAAATCCTCTTTGCCATCAAACATAACAAGCAGCAGCGTGTTCACAGGAATACCAGCTATTTTCAGTGGCTTTCTTTCTCCATTAGTGAGCATGCTATCAAATTCTGATTGGAACTGCTGTAGAAGATTCTCCTTATTTGATAAACCCTGAAGAGAAAGCTAAAGTGAGTGGAAAGGAAAAATAATGTATGCTTTGCAATTTCCCCCCCTTGATATGTTTAACGATCTAAACATTAAAAGAGTTAATTATAATATGGGAACAGAAAACATTTTTGAAAATGTGGATGTTATAATAACCTGCTCTGTATGCACAGCACAAGACCATGATTGATTGCTTTGTCCTCTAATTTCTTCCCATCTTTCCTCCAACCACGTGCTTCCACTGATGCGCAAAATCTGTAGCGTTTTCATCTTTACCATCCTGTCTATCCATTTCCCTTCCAACATATCGCAATTTCTTATATCCAGAACTTCCAATGACGCGAGGCAATGGAAATCCTCTGGTAGCTTCTGTAGCATCTCACAGTCTCTCAGTGATAGAATTCTCAGTAGTGAGAGATCTTTGAAGTCTTTACATAATTCTTCAAGAGTGTAGCAGCTTGATAAATCCAAGTGCTCCAAGTTCTTGAGTTGGCTGAAACTTTCTGGCAGGTTCTTTAGACTGTCACAATAGAACAGGCTTAGCTTTCTTAAACTTGTTATTTCTCCAAATTGCTCCGGAAGCTTCTCTAGACAGCTGCAAAAAGCCATGTTAAGTTCTGTTAAAGTGGAGAACTTGCAAAACCCATCGGGCAGTCCTTTTAAAGAGGTTGAATCTAAGTTGATTGAATTCAACTTCAGTTGACCAATGCTTTCAGGAATAGTACTTAGTCCCTGACAACAATATAGACAAAGGTTCGCAAGGGATGTTAACTTTTCTAAGCCAGAAGGGAGATCTTTTATTCTTGTACAGCAGGATAAGTCCAATAATCTCAATGATGAGAGCTCCTCAAGACTGCTAGGAAGAGCTTGTAGACTTTCACACCCGAACAGATCGAGTTCTTGCAATGATGTGAGCTTTTCAAGACGGCTAGGAAGCGCTTCTAGACTTTTACATCCCCGCAAATAGAGTTCATTCAGAGAATTCAATGATCCCAAATCTTCTGGCAGCTGCGTCAAACCAGAACACCGGTCCATTCTCAAAACTCTTAAAGATCCAAGCCTTGAAATTGATGCCGGCAAGTCCTCTAGATATTGGCAACTTGAAAGTGATAGTTCCTCCAAACCATTTTCCAGATCTCCTAGGTCCTCAGGTAAGCTTTTGAACTGTGCATTCGTCAGTCTCAGTACTCGCAAATTGCTGAGTTGCTGAATACAAATGGAAGAGATTTCGAAATCGGGGGAATTTAATTGAAATTCGATGTGTCTAAGACTGGAGGGCATCTGCATATTATGCAATTACTAATATATCAAAAGCATGATACTCAAACAATTAAAACTAGTAAAACTGCGAATGATATATGTGTTTTAGATATTCCAGGAAAACTAAGAAGAGGAATAACTGGGAGCAACAAGATATTTGAAGTGAACTTACTTGACTTAGATTTTTTAAATCTTCCGGCCTGTAACATAAATGTGCCAGCTTCTTGAATCCCCTTAACTTTGACACGTCAAAAGGAAGTTGAGAAATTACGGCACTGAAAAAAATCATCTCTTCAAATTCCTCTTCACATTTTCCATCCGCAACTTTAGTTAAGGGTCCGAGTTTAAGAACTCTTAAAGATCCAGACATCAGATTTAGCTTTGACGCCGGTATACACAATGGATCTCGATTGTCGCTCGCCCCTATGCCTTTGATCTTCTGAAGGTCCTGTATATTTATTAAATATTAGACTCAGTCATAAGAATCCAGATAGACATATTTTGAAACAAAACTGTATATGATAAATATTTTAGGTGACAGATTGGGTACCTTATCTTTCAAATCTAAAAAGTCTTTGATATCAGTTCCACTGGTCAATATGAATCTTTCTCCCACTGTCTTCTGCAGACCAATTGACAAGATGACATCGTGTACGCTTGCAGTCATGCTTTTCACATCTCGGGTGACAAGCGCCCTTTTCTCTAGCTTTTCCAGTTGTGACTCTCCCACAATATCTGAAAGTTCTTTCCAGTCCCAGCCTCGAAAAAATGAACAAATATCGAGAAAGGGATCTTTCAATTTATCTTCAAGTTTCTCGTAGGCAAAGACATATTGGTCTATATTTCCCCCAATTTCACCGTTCCAGTTTTTTTCTTCAGCCTCTTTCACCAATGTCTTATAATTTTCAAGTGCGTTTCCTTCGCCGGTTATGAATCCTGCTAACAACTTCAAAAGCGCCGGGACTCCTCCACATATCTTGACTATCCTGTTGATTTGGCCAACATTTAGTTGATTCTCACTGTCCTTATCATCCAGGCTCTGTTTGAAAAGCTCCGCCGCGTTCGCTTCGGGCAGGCTTTCAATCGGGTAGAATTTTTTTTTAACTCCTTTGCACATTTTCATCGCCGCTGCATCTTTATTCCGTGCAGTTATGAGCAACCTCAATTTTTTGCTATTCCCCATATTGTTAGGGAGAAGCTGTGTGAGTGCATCTGGGCCTCTTTCACGGTTATCCTCCGGAAGCAAAACATTGTCGATATAAATAAAAGCCTCCTCTTTCTGTAAGATGCTCTCAATTTCAACTTGTCCTTCCTCATACGTTTGGGGCTCCTCTGGCTCTTCTCCCTTCAAATCAAATAATATACGTTTTTGCAAGTCTAGTACATTTGGAGTTGCTTTTATATCCTGAAACAAACGAACAGAAGAAAATTTACATGCTTCTGTTTTTCCCTTAAACAGCCACGCGAACACAGCATTGGCAAGGGTAGTCTTTCCCATACCACCAAAGCCATGCAAGATAACCGCTACAGCTTTTTTGTCACTTCCCATTTCTAGCCGTTCAATAACTTGTTTCAATGGATCTTCGATGCCAACTGTTATAACAATAGTTAAAGGCAAAAAGGATCACATATTATGATAAACTTCAATGCAATAACATCATTTAAAATAACATTGGTGTTCACCGAATTTACCTGCGTCTTCAAGATATCGTGGATAGGGTGGCTGCTTTCGTTTTCGGCGGCTTTCATTGATCTCATTAATCTTCATATTGATCTCATTAATCTTCATATTGATCTTGTCAGTGGCATCGTACTGACATACTCCTAATTCTCTTTGCATATGGGTATCTGTTTCCGTTAACTGTTTTTGAAATTTAGCCAACTCCTCTCCGTCCACGGTGGTTGAGAAAAACCTGCATTAAGAAACTTATTTACAAGCCTGTTTCGTAATAGGGCTCTGACTCACATAATATCCAACACTGAAAAAGACGGGTAAATTTATTTGAAAGGGAGAAGAAGAAAGCTCCCGTGATATAAACAAAATGGGAATTTAACATGCATTTACACAATGTTAATAGTATTGTGTTCTGTGAGTATTCACCGAGAAAATTTTGAACGGTCAATTTGAGTGCAGCAAGCCATGGAGGCTTCCACTATTAACACTATTGCTTCCTTTATTGTAGCTTCCATCCCTTCCTTCAATGCAGGCCGTTTTTGTAATTGTTGAACATGTATGGCCAATATACTCATCTCCTTCAGTAAGGACAGACATGCCTCTTTATTATCAGTGATTTTTTCGTATCGCTCCAAAATATTTGCCACTGCAAGTAAACCTGTCGTAGCCATGTGTGACGCTCCCATACCCTTGAGTAAACCCTGAGCAATTGTCTTCGAGTCTCCCGGGAAAACATCTTTCTGAATAATAACAAACAGGCATTTCTGATGTAACGTCTCATGTTCACATTTGAATAAAATAATAATTAATGATAATATCTATGAAATATTTTAATACTTACAATTACATTAATCCCCTCGGAGAGTACCTCCCTTAATTTGAAGAGGTTTGTTGAACCAGGCAAGTAATCTCTTGCAGCCTTTGGCGTTGACGGTTTATTACCCCTTTTTTTCTCCTGTACCAATGAGAAGTGAAAACTAGTTATTTTAGAGGTTAAACAATACAACATAACAATAATATAATTAAAAGTGTTTATGATTTTGGAACATTATTTATAATTATTTTCTCGAAGTAAAGCTTAATCTCTTTAATATATTAAATATATATCTAAAAAGTTTAAGATGGGGAAACATTTTTGCCCAAATGAAAGTCTAGTTTTTATCACGAATGAATTAATACTTTTTAACAATATAATTGTGCACAACCACAAGGTAATATAATAATTTGTTTTAAAATTTTAATTATAATTAAATAAAATATTAACTAAATTAACTAATATGTAATATATATAAACTATATATAACAACATAAAAAGTTATAACATAACATAATTATATATACATTTAAAATAATTTTATATTAATTATGATATAACATAACAATATATATAATTCTATATAATATAATTATATAATTATTAGTAGATATTATTATAAATAAGTCTTAGTTATTATAATTACAACCATAAGAATGGTTTATATTGGAATTTTGCTTCAAGTCTATTTCACCTGCATTTCAAAGCACATACCCTTTAGTTTGCATACGTGTTCGTTTGCATATGGTAGTGACCGAAAGTGGATGGATCTAGTGAGACTATTTCAAGTGGGCAAAGGCCGAGACAGTTTAAACTGCGGGAAATTGACTCGGTCACTGACTGCAGTGCCAAGGACAGACAATGAGACAATGAAACCGTAGTTAAAAGAGATAACATATTTTTATGCAATTTCAACAATGGATGAGTGTTTTTTTGGTAGGCAAGTCTCATCAAAATGTCGTTGGTTTTATGTCATAGAATATGGCATCATCTTACATGTTCAAAGTAATAAAGTAACATCAAGACAACTTATAGTAACAACACAATCTAAAACATAGGTTATAAGATTTTATGTGAGACAAAAACAATTATAAAGATAAAAATTAAGACTTCAACTCATTCACGACTGTGAAAGGCAAATAATTTACACACTGTAACTGCTTTCTATTTTGTGTTGTAACAAACCGTATCAACTAGTAAAATTGTTCTCCGCTATTTTCTCTTCTATTTTGTAAACCTTCTCGACTTCTCTCTTGGCTACCAAAAAAATTCAAACTCATGTCATTATATTATAATCCAAAAATTTGGAAATTTCAATTGACTTTTGCAGCTAGTTTAACTTTTTTATTTGACTTGTACGGCTAGTTTAACTTTTTCATGACAAGATAAAAACATAAAGGCAACTTATGGATGGAGAGTCACATAAATTAATTTTTTACAATTTTTATGCCAAAAGGCATTCTTTTTGTTGGCTTGGAGTGAACAAACACTGTTCACTTCAGCGAATGAGAAGCTTTTCTTATCGTCTTTCTAGCCCGTAAAATTTAGACACGTGACACCTCCTCCAACCAATAAAAATCCTCCATTTAACCCTGTTACCGACTAACAAAAGTACATTTCAAAATCTTAAATGTTTTAACATTGCAAACACACAAACCCTCGTAGTCCTTCGCAGCATTTGGAATGGCGTGGAAGCTGAACTACATGTTTCGACCTGCACGCCCTACATGTTTCGACCTGCACACCCTATACTGGACTGGGAGGTCTCGGCATCGAACTCTTCAGCGTCTTAGAATTCCTGCACAAATTCAAGCTTTTGCACAAGATGGACGAGGATGACTTGCGGTGTAAAAGGTCGGATGGAAAACAATAGCGGTGCCACGCCATGGCCATGCCTACGAATACTCTCTGCGAGAAGCATTATCTTTAGTTAAAAAGAAGGACTGCCAAGGCAGCTCTTCATGCCAAAGAGAAGAAGTTGAACTGGTAAATTCAATGGGTGGGATTGATGAGTCGGAAATTCCATGGATAACGAGGAATTGGCAGTTCTGCACCATGATTTGTCTTTCATTTTTATTTTTTTAATAGATTGGAGAGTCATGGCTGGGAGGACTACTAGTAGTTTGGCGCTACTTATTTATTTCTGCAAAATGTCCGCCATTTTTCTAAGCTCTGCAAGTCATAAAGCACTAGATCTGTGAATAGCTCAGAGTGAGCTTTTGATTCGATTCATTTGCTTTTAGTACCCTGTAACTTATTTTCTTAAGAGTCTTGGATCTGTGGATGGACTAGACTGAGCTTTTTATTTCATTGCTTTCAACTGTCATGATGCCACGCCTTATCTATCTTTACTGATTTTCAAGAAATATCTGATCCCAATAGACGCCATGCTACTGGACAATTAGTACTGGGTTTCACTAAGGTATGCTTTGTCTAGTAACTGTTTTTCCATACTCACGAAGCAAGAATGCGTGAGATCTTGCACATACAGGCAGGGCAGTGTGGAAACCAGATCGGAGCCAAGTTTTGGGAAGTCATATGCGATGAGCATGGGATCAATACCACTGGAAGGTACAGTGGAGATGGGGATCTTCAGCTGGAGAGGATTAATGTGTACTACAATGAGGCCAGCAGGGGACTCTATGTGCCCAGGGCTGTGCTCATGGATCTGGAGCCCGGCACCATGGATAGCGTCAGGTCTAGTCCCATTGGCCAGATCTTAAGTCCTGATAACTTCGTCTTTGGTCAATCTGGTGCTGGTAATAACTGGGCCAAGGGCCATTACACTGAGGGCACCGAGCTCGTTGACTCTATTTTAGATGTTGTTCTCCTTCTCCTTTTCTTTGGATTGATTGTCTGATTTCTCTGGTACTGATATTGTAGATTTTACACTCGGCGTGTATTAATGTTCTTACTGCAAAGTAACTGTGAAAAATGGTTAGTTCAAAAGATGATTTATGCCCTTTTTAGGGCTTATAGGTTGAAATTTTAGCATATTGTCTCTAGGGTTTTAATTATAAAGTATCTAATACCTATCCAGAGATAGGGATGGCACTGTTTGGCTTGAATGGACATAAAATTTGGTCTTAAATGGCAAATCCACAAGTTCTTTAAAGATTGGAATTTTACTGAACACTGCCTTTTCTAATGGAACTGTATTTCTATTGGAGTTGTATCGTGCGAAAACTTAAGTGCAGCTATAACAATTGCCTTTTCTATTGAAACGGTATTGTGTAAAAAATGAAGCTATAACAATGCTCCTTTGTGGCCTAGCTCTTCCATTCGGAGTTGTATCATGTAAAAAATAAAATGAAACAGAAGGAAGAGAATGTTTTACCTCAAAATTCATCCAAATCCTAAATTGTCTACTAAGTCAAATTGCTCAGAAAGTATAGCAGAACATTTTGAAAAAATTGAAAGGAACAATCAAAGTCAAGACAAAAGCTCTTCACTTCTAAAATTTCCAAGTTACTCAAATTGATCAAAGGGACTGAAAGTTCAATTAGCCAATTGCAGAATAATATTTAAAAGAATGAAGGTATAGTCCAACCCCATTATCTTAGTTTAATTGACTATATTTTAGTAGCAGTTATATGTTGCATTTTTCATGCATTGCTTTTATCAAGCCAAGACCTTCTGTGTTGTCTTTTATCAAACTAAGAGTTACATTGCACATCATGTCAGGGACTCTGATACATGCGATTTTTATCTTATTTTGTACCTCTTACAGTAGTGCCTGATTGACATTTAACAAATCTCACTTTAAGATATTCTGCCCAAACTTGCTCTACATTGATGGGCAGTGCAAAGAAATGTTCCGCTAACTTTCTGGGAGGCAGGAGCAGGGAAATGCGTTGGGGGAATTTTAGGAAACATCATAGAGGACGTCAAGGCTTTAGACATGGAGGACCCCACCTGAATTACTAAAAACTAAAATATATGAAAATTGAAACACAAATAACTCAAATTTTATACGTAACAATATTCCAGCAACAGACATCATTACACATAACATAATAAATCATAAATGATACATGCAGTGATATAACATAGCTTTATAATCATGATTTGCAAATCATTTATCACCATTGTGTTTCTCATTATATTTAGAATATATAAACTAAGTTTTAAGATAATTGATCTAAGAACATGTCAAATGACAAATAACCATCATTGCTTAAGGCGATGCCCCATTAGTCTTTGCATCTAGTGGCTGCATGAAGGTATAAGGACAAACAACGGCTGCATTCTTGAGAGAAAAATATGAAGAGGAAGTTTTCATTGGCATCACTTCGTTAATCACCCATCCTCCGAACGTCCAAAACCCTTGTGATGGCAACACAGTGATATTACGAAGCACAATGAACTGAGCGCAAGATTTGAGATTTTGGACAGAATTCTCAGCAAGAGTGTGGGTGTAGTGATCCATCAAACCTGGGATGTTCACTGCCATATTTTTGTGTTGAGTGGCAGAGTATCAAGGATGCTGCTGAGAAAGCAAGAAATATGGCAAGTGCAGAGGGAGATGAGGTGGGCACAACAACATGCACTGAATTGCTAGAATCCCTTAGATTGAGTCATTGCTTATTACTTATGGGGTATGTACATGGTTGCCCATGGTTGGACAGTTCATTTGCATTTAATACTCAAGAAGCTGCTCAAAAGACTGCGGTAGCTCTTGGCAAGCTCTTGGTTCTAGATTTAGTTGAATCGTGCAATATCCATGTTTACACCAACTTTATTCCAAAGCGTTGACTCCCTTTGGTTAAAGATGATGCAAATGCACTGACCTGTATAATCTGGATTTAAATTTATATTTCTTGAATGCTCTGCTTTGGCTCCAATTTAATGAACATTGAACCGTGATGAGTTGAGTTCAAGTGAGAAGGCAAGTAGTAGAATTTATTTCTCAATATATTCTTTTCATTTATTTCTCAATATATTCCAGTATTCAATTTGCATCTCACATTATCATGCACTGTTAACTTTCCTGTTACCACTCAAACATAAATATTACTCAAAATATGTCCCTAGGACACAGGTTTTGCCACCGTAAATTTTGGCAATGGTTTTTGAGACTCTTTTGTTTTTCAGTGGTTTGTCTTTTGAATGGAACAAGATGCAATTTGAATGCAATTCTTGCATCTTTTATTTTATGACACTAGACATACAAAATCTCATGGAAATTGACATTGTCTGTGATCACTGTCTGTGTTGAGAATTTCACATTTTCCTTCAGTGGAAGTTCTTATTCTGGGCTGTTATTTTATAGGAGAAAGTTGATAGACTTTTTTTTTTACAATATGTAGTGGTAACTTGTGATTGAAAAGCAAGAAACTGACTGAAGCCCCATACATCAAGACTGTGGATTGGGCAAAGTGGCACATGTTTTGGGTCGATGAGTGTGTCGTAGAAAAAAATCATCCTGACAGCAATTAAAATTTGGTTAAAGATGTTTGCTTTGTAAGGTAAATCTCTGTGCGCAATTTTTGTCAGGGAACCTATTGGATAAAATTTTTATTCCAAAAGAAAATGAAAGGTTCAAGGAATATGGATAATTTTAGTAGAATGTTGGATATGATTTCAAACACTACTATCTAAACCAAAAGTTCCCATGCCACATGATGTTGTTGCCTATTGTCATTTCCTTTTAATCATGTCCTAAAATCCAACAGTTTATTCACTTACTAGGTTTATTAGTAAGATACCTTACATCTACAAGCCTCTCTTGTTTTATATACTGGGGAAGTTGTCATCGCTGAAGGTCATAATTGTTCACTGTCTGTGTGCTAGCAGGGTATGAAATCCGTCTTATCTTATCTGTTGAGCAGTTTTGGGTTATTATAATTCGTTAATTTGCATGCCACTTTGATTGTTTCTATTTTATTTTGAGCAAAGGTCCTATTTTGATTTGTTGTCAAAAACTTGTTAAGAGTGTCTTTTGCAGAAAATTCTTGTTTATGAGCAATTCAAGTGAATATCAGCGAAAAAAACATTGTAACATCCCTACTTTGATGATCTAGATAAATCTCAATTCTAAGACTCCTTTAAGGATTTAAGCAATTATATATTATTTACTATGTATGTATGTATTGGTGGTTTTGGAAATGTCCCAATTTCTAAGAATTTGTTTTTGCAAAGGAAAATATTTTAGCCATTATATGTTTTTTTGATGTTTGCACAATGGAACAAGAAATGTTTGGTTGTTGTTGCGGGCCTTAAATATTGTATTCCCACACTTAGGAGAGTAATTAATGTTCAAATGTGATATTATTCAGAGCCTCTTGTACAAAAGGAAGATAAATTCAAGACAGTATATATTAAATCATGTGCTTTGGTGTTTTTGGAAATATTTTGGCCAAATGTATGTTTTTTTGATGTGTTTGCAAGGAAAACAAGCAATGTTTGGTTGTTGTGGACTTTAAATATTGAATACTTTATTCCCACACATTGGAGTAGTTTTCTTTAGAATTAATGTTCAAATGTGATATTATTCAAAGCCTCTTGTGATATTGGTCTTCCATTTGCGTCTTTGTCCTTTGGAATGAAAAGATACAAAACTAACATGAAAATGTAATGTACTTACTAAATGGCTCCTCTTGTCATACTTATCTTGAAACATGGTTTTGGTATTTGGCAAAGTCATTGTGAAACATATAAAATTTATTGAAACCATTTTTTAGTTGCCATACTTATTTTGAATCATGGTTTTGTTATTTGACAAAGTAAATGTAAAGCATATAACATTTATTGAATTTGTTTTTCCCAAAGGGTTAATATTGGTATTAATTTCCATAGTGGCATTATTTACATTTTCCAGTTGGAAATGGAAACAGTTTTTTTGGTTGTTATTTATGAATGCAGTTTGGGGTAGGCTTTTAATTTTTCCAGATGCCTTGGACTTTCACTTACCTTAATACCTTACCTTCATACTAGTACAATGTTAAGGTGTTTTCATAGTATCGATGCCTTGGATTATCACTTAGCTTACCTTAACACCATCTGATCAGGTGGTTTGAGCTAAATTCATCATCCTCGTGTGAGAAATCGAAATGAGGGTAGTTGCAGGTATGGCCAAAACCAATTTAAAAGTTTCCCTGTTTTTAATACTTATACTGTATCTTCCCTATGTAGATTCCCTTCTAGTAGTGAATGCAAGGTGAAGGATGGAGTGGGTAGTGTGAAGGCATTCAATTTTGGGTCTTTCAATTGCTCGAGGAGCTCAGTGGATGGGATTCTTCAAGACTATTAGAATGAGTGGAGGAAGCCTTTGAAATGGAGGGATTTTACATACTGAGTTTCATATCCCCTCGGGAGTCCTAAAGCAACCTTATGTGCAGAGATTAGTGTTGGTTTACCAAAATCGGGCAATTGGTTTTCTTTACATTAACAATAATCCCCGATTTGAATTTGTAGCACTATTATTGGGTATCTTGGTTTATGATGCCTCAAACTTGAGCGACGTTATTTAGCACGAGCTTTAGTTTGTGGCAACCAATATCAATTCGATTTCTAGAGGTTTGAGAGGGATTTGCAACCATTTCTGTATCCTTCTACTCAAATAGGTCAATGAGCCTCACTAATGCGAGCTCAAGTAATGTTTGCTCAACAAACTATCAAGGCCATTTTTCTCTTATTGATAGCACGACATAATTCACGTCTCCTCCTTTCGGCGTTCCCTTGCACTTCCCGGTGCAATTGCTAGTATTTACTGTCTAGTAACAAATTCGGATTAATAGTCACCAACTCTATGTCCTTGGGCTATAAAATCACTAACTTAAAATCACTTGTTGTGGTATACAAAATACCATATTCTTTTTTCCCTTTGACATACCTTAGTATTCTTTTGGCTGCTTGTCAATGTGTCTTTTTTGGTGTCTCCATAAATCTTGACACCAAACTCACTGCATACATTATATCAGACCGAGTTGTTGTTAAATAGATCAAGTTTCCAACCATACTTTTGTATAATGTGGGATTGACATTGTTATTGCAGTGCCCCTTATTGTTACAACCCTATTTGCTTAATTTCACCCCCTGACGGTTGGAGTTGGCATAGGCTTGTTGTCCTTCATATTAAACCTCTTCAAAATGTTTGAAGCATACTTTGCTTAAGAGATAAATATTTCATTTTATGTTTGCTTCACTTCTATGCCCAAAACGTACCTTAACAACCCCAAATTTGTCATTTCAAAGTCACTTTTCATGACTTTTTTAAAATCAACAATGAGCAGAAGCTTATTGTCACTCTCTTTGATGTAGAGAGTAGGCTCAACATCACATTTTCAAAGCCATTGTCCAATAAGTATGCATCAATCTTGTTATACCATGCACTTGGAGCTTGCTTCAACCCATAAAGAGTCTTTTTCAGTTTATACACTTTTACTTCTTAGCCTTCAACTTCATAGCCATGTGCCTCCTCCAAACATACTTCCTCTTTCAGCACTCCATTCAAGAATGTTGATTTCACCTTCATCTAGTACACTTCCATCTATGTTTCCATCTATGTTGTGCAACTACTAGAAAAATTGTGTGTACTCTCTCCATTCTTGCAATTGGTGCAAATGTCTCTACATAATCTCTTCCATGATGTTGATCGTATCCTTTGAAAACCAGCCTTGCTTTATGTCTTTCTATATTTCCTTTAACATTATTTTTGGTCTTATAGACCCACTTTGCACCTATGACTTATTTTCCTTTCGGAAGGTCCACTAACTTCCATGTGTCATTTCTTTCTATAGCTTCCATTTCTTCATTCATTGTTGCAACCCATTTTTTTCCATAGCAACATCTTCAAAATAAATTGGATCATCTAGATCACAAAATAGTGCATATAAAGAATTCAAACCTGTGCTACTTTAAACTTCATTTTGCTCACGAATTTCACTTAAATTTCAGAAATTTTGTCTTCTCATGCTTCTAGAAGATGGACTTGACATGTCACTTGAAATTGTGCTTGGAGAAGATGATGTTGTGAGTCTCTGTGGTGCAATTAGAGTAGTATTTTCTTAACTGTGTGATATTTTCCTATTGCTTGTTGATGCTGTCACTTGATGGCTGCTTTGTTGAGCTTGAATAGCTGTGGGATGAGTCACCATTGAGGAATTACTTGCTTCTATTAATTCCTCTTTATATTATTGCAGTTTGCTTATTGTTACATTGATTTTCTTCTCCAAAATTCCATCCCATGCTTCCTCTTCTATGAACTACACATCCCTATTGATTATGGCCTTCTTGGTAAATGCATTGTAGAGCTTGTATGTTTTGGATTGATCACTATATCCCATAAATATGTGTTCCCCCACCCCCCTCCCCCCCCCCCGTTTTCCAACTTCTTTCTTAATTAATTTGGGACATGTGCATAAGCCACACATCCAAACACTCTCATATGAGTGAAAACATGCTTCCTTCCACTCCATGCTTCTTCAAGAATCATATTATTGACACTTTTGGTTGGGCACCTATTTATAATGTATGTTGCACAAATGACAACTTCATCCCAATAATCACTTGGAAAATGATTTTCCTTCAACACACTCCTTGCCATCTCTATAATGGTTTTATTTTTCCTCTATGCAACCACATTTTGATGAGGTGTATACATTGTTGTAAATTTCTTGTGAATTTTACGCTCTCTAAAGAAACATAGGAATTCATTTGAGTTGTATTCTCCACCTCTATTAGTCCTCAAAACTTTTATGTAGTTCCCACTTTGCTTCTCAACAAGTGCTTTGAATTTGAAGAAGCGCTAAAACACTTCACTCTTCTACCTTAAGAAGTAGACCCATGTCTTCCTTATATAATCATTTATGAATATTAAGATATAATAACCGCCACTAATTGATGGTGTCTGCATTGGTCCACATATGTCTAAATGGAAAATCTCCAAGAGTGCCTTTGCCCTTATTGACTTTCCTATTGGAAATGATTCTCTATGTTAAATACCCAAGATGCATCCTTCACATAATCTGTTTGGTTTTTCTATGAGTGGAAATCCCTTCACCGCGCCTTTCTTATACAACAAATTTAAACCTCCAAAATTAAGATGACTAAATCTTAAAAGCCATAACAAGTTTTCAACCCTAACCTATGTTCGAAAATTTGTTACTGTAATAATAATTGTTTGTGTAACAAAAACTACCTTTCTTTCATCTTCTTGTGAATCCATTGATAGTTGTTCTTGTGCACCTTCTTCCTTCACATCTGGTTATATCTTTAAGGGAAAAATTCTATTGCTTGTCATTTCCACTTTTGCAATCAGCTGCTTGCTTGGAAACTTATCCAATATTGTGCTTTCACCATTTTTGAAAAAGACATTGTAGCCCCTTTTCATGATTTGTCCAATGCTTATAAGATTCTGCTTTAATCCTATAACAAAATAGACATCTAAAGTATACTTCTTCTCCCCCTTATTTGTTAGAATATTGACTGTTCTTTTTTACCATGACAAAGACTTTGTTATCAATCCCTAATTTCACTTCAGATTTCACACTTTCTTCTAGTTTGGAAAACATTTCTATGTTTCATGTCATGTGATTCCTAAAACTCGAATCTAAAAACCATTCTACTTTTTGTTTCTCTTGTGCTACATTGCAAGGTAAAAACATGTTGCCTTGGTTTTGATTTTCCTTTGTGAAATTGCATTTGGTTTGTTACTAATATCATGTTGTTACTTCCTACATTCAATTGCATAATTGACATATTTCTTACAATAATGACATTGACCCTGATATTTATCATACCTGTGACCTTGTGCTTGGTTTTGGCTTTAGACCTTGACTTGGTTTTTTATTGTTGTCTCTTCCACTTGAACTTGAAGGGCTGCCTCTTCCACCTCTATGTGGATTTCTTCCTCTTCCTCTAGAATTTGATATTCCTCTACCTATACCTTGACCAATGGAAACTTGTACCTTAAAGGCGTGCTCTAATGAATAATTTGATTTTCTATTCAACCTATGCTCATGAGAGATTAGTGATGCTTGAAGCTCATTCACTAAAAATTGTGAGAGATCATTTATCTCTCATATGATCACGATGGTAGGGTCAAATATTGATGGCAAACTCCCTAAAATTTTCTCAACTATCCTCCTATCTTCAATTGTATCACCATGAGACCGGATTTGAGTAACCAATCCAATTACTTGTGTGAAAAATGAGTCTATATTCTCAGACTCCTTCATGCATATGGTTTCAAAATCTCTTCTTAGCATTTGTAGCTTGGTTGTCTTCACTTTTTCCATGCCTTGATAGGTTGTCTGGAGAATATCCCATGCTTGTTTGTATTTTGTTTATATCGCAATCCTTGGGAAAATACTCTCATGAACTGCTTGAAATTTGTAGAAGAAGGCTTTTGATTCTTTCTTCCTATTGTCTCTTAGCAAGTCTCTTTCTACTTGCGACAAAACATTGTATTGAAAAGAGCGTGATCAACGCTGAGAATGACCTCAACCCGCGAAGAACTAGATGATGTTACTAGAGTTTTAGCATACCCAAGATTCTTTGTTGTGGCGCAGTTGTATCAATTACATAATATCGTATTACAAAGGCCAAATTTCCCCCTCCGCCTTTTCTCACTAAATCGCTAAAAATGAATTCAATGGTCTATCCTTCAACGAACATTATGATTGGGATTCATGCACAAGCGTTTGTGCGAGCACACTACAGATGTTTCAAATGGCTAGCCACTCACTGTTATTGATCACTGAAATAAATATATAAAAATATTAATAAATTTAATTAGTAAATATATAATAATAAAAATCAAAATATTTCTACATAAAAATTTAAAATATATTAAAATTATAAGTAATAATTATAAATTAAAATTTATAAGTAACCATTGGCAGCTCTGAAAAAGCAAGAAACGAAAAATGACTCCACAATTAATTCAGAATTAACGAGAAATGACTTTACCTGTGGAAAATTTTTTTGATGGACTTCACAATTAATTCAGAATTTAAAATTATTTAAAAAAATAAAATTAACAAAATATATCTAATAACCTCCTAAATCATTTATCCAATAAAAAATTTGAAAGTATGGATTTGACCCATACACCGACTGCCAGGGTCTATCGTAATCTCATTTAATCGCAGTACCAGAAATCTATGTTCTATGCTTCGTCTTGTACAAAGGAAATTATTCGAGTCGAGTAGAATTGCCAGTCGAAACTAAAGTTGCGTGGTTCCCAAGTATAAAGATTATATAAATAAAATAATTAAAGTTTTAAAGTTTTGTTTATTGGAAGTGACTTCAAATGGGGAGTTTTGATATTTGCCTTTTCTTGCCGTAACAAGGTCTCCTCGATCATTGAAACGAAATCCTTTCGATTAACACATCAAAACACAATTCCATGTCAAGAATTCCACTAAACCTTCTCCATTTGCTTTTCAATTTATTATTAATTAAATAATGGGTATACAAAAGAGATAAAACTATTAATGTAAAACTTTCAAAATTAATTAATAATTATTCTACTAAACTTGTTTAATAGCCTTTGGAAAAATTCTTCAAATATGTCCTGACATTAAAAAAATTTACAATCAGATTTATTCTCAGAAATTGGTGTGGTGTTCATATTCAAAATTTCAAAATTAAATAATAATTATTCTACTAAATGTATTTAATAGCATTTCGAAAATTTCTTCGAATAATTACATTGGTAATAAAATTGAAGCAATGCTATTTAGTAGCAAACACAGATTTCTGGCAGTTAATTTTTCATAACTTCGAATAAATTGAAACCACTTTATTTGTGCTCGAAAAGCGTTGCACACTTCCACATGTAAAATTCGATGCCAAAATACTTGCAGTAGGAATACAGTTCACTGTAGTCATTTTAATCGTATCACGTGAAGAAATAGTTGCCCACCAAAAGATTCGTTGTCACAATATTTTATATCGTGCAGCTATAATGGTGTAATATCGGCAATAATATATTGCTAAACAAACATTTATCCATTATATGTTAAGGTTGCTTTAGTTTTAAATCTCAATAAATATTAAATGAATATTATAAATCTATTTATTATTTATCAAATATTTTATAGAACTTTAATATAAATAATATTTTATATAATTTTAATAAAAATAAATTATTTTATAGAACTTTAATACAAATATTATTTTAATAAAAATAAATTGGTGTGATGGATTGAATTTTGTAAATTAAAATAAATATAAATATATATATATATATATATATATATATATATATATATATATATATATATATATATATATATATATTATAGAACTGTAAAATCTTTAAATTATATAAATTTAATAATTCAAAATTTAATTTTAATAAAATTAAAAAATATATAAAAAAATAACTTATTTTTATATAAAATTTATATAAATTATTAATTTTTTAAGTTGGTTTATTAATTTATTTTAAAATCAAAAGAATTTATTTTTATAATATTTTTATAAAAAAATTAATTATATTATTTTTATAAAAATTAATTATTTATATATATATGTAATTTAAAATAATCAATTACTTTTTATATAATAGGCAGATATTAAGTAACAACAGTGGACATTACGCTTTTTAAAATTGCGATCACTCTCAAATAATTAGATAATATTATAATAATTTGTATGTAGATAATATTATGATGAGCAAAATCTTTACACATTGATTTTAAAATATAGACACCCTCTACTCTCCATTATATTAGGTAAATGATTTACTTATAGGTTTAAACTCAAAGTAAATTTTATGGATTTTTTAATTTAATACTAAGATTATCTTAACTTGACTTCATTTATTTAAATAATTATTATAGTAACTTTTACATAAACAATATTACCATAATCAATAATAAAAATTATCTATATATTATCAGATGTGAGATATAAGCACCTTATGTTAACCTAATAATTTATATTTTAGTTTAAACATGATATTAAATAAAATTTAAATTATAATTTTATTTCGAAATTCTTTATGTCACATCTTCTATGTGAAGTTTCTTTCGTTAATCAAACCATAAATTTGATTACACTAATAAATTATTTGTATTATATCATCTATGAAAATTTGTTATATTAATTAAACCAAAATTTCAACTAAACTCGAAGTTTCTCTATCTTACATCATTGATGAGATTTTTTACATTACATCAATAATTTTTTTTCATAAAGAGTATCAAAATCTTAACCCCACATTAAACACTAAAGTCAAAAGTATTAAAGAAAATCCTAAAAACTTCAATCTCACATTGAATACAACATATCAAACTGACTCACTTCAACAAAAAGTTATGCAGGGACTTCTTGTTTTATGTAAAAATATATCTTTCAACATGACGACGCTAATATTCAACCAAGTTAAAAAAATTATTCAAAAACAATTTCTTTTTATGTGAAAATTTAAAATATAATTTTATTTCAATATTCTTATATTTTTATTTTTATGTGAAATTTTAAATTATATTTTTATTTCTATATTCTTGATGTCACATCATGTATGAGATGTTATTTGTTAAATAACCTATAAATTTGTCTACATTAAGAAATTATTTTGATTATATCATCCATTAGAAATTGTTATATTAATTACACTAAAACTTCAACTACAATTAAAAAAAATAAAATAAAATTATGATATAATATTAATGAAGGTTTTGCAAAGACATCTTATTTATATAAAAAAAACTGAAAAAGTTATGCAAAGACATATAATATTCAACCAAACACAATAAAAAATAGCCTCAAATTTAACACTCTACCTTAGATATCAACAAGAAGTTGTGATCCACTAAGTTTGTCCAGTAAAAGGACATGGCATGATCAACATGATCAAAGTTAACACTCTAACTTAGATATCAACAAGAAGTTGTGATCCACTAAGTTTGTCGAGTAAAAGGACATGACATGATCAACTGCATCTGATAGACTAAACAATGTAACTTGCCTTCCTTTTGATGTGCCACAGGAAGTATGTTTAATTTAAGTGGTGGTAAATGTAAGGCTTTTAGTTTCATTTAGGTTGTCGTAAATGTATGATATGAAAAGTTAGGAAAATGTAGGTTATGTTTAGAGTAGTCAACTATGGTTGTATGTTTAAATGAAATGTAATTTTTTAATTCAAATATTACATTGGTTCTAAATTAAATTCAGTTAAAAAAAAAAAAAATTAAATAATATTATTATAATTTTTATAAATATAATATTATAATTAATAATAATAATAGTTTTTACATATATGTATTATTTTAATTTACATATAACTTCAAACTCCTATTAAATATAGGTAAATTTTTAATTAAAAAGTTTTCAAAATGTAAACTTACTTCAATTTAATTAAATTTATTAATTAAATAATTATTATAATAAATAATAACTTTTATATGAATAATATTATGATGTGTAAATAATATAAAAAAATTTATGTATTAGATTTAAAATATAAACATCTTTTAAATATATTATATCAACATAATTTACATGTTAGTTAAAATTTTATATTAAATATCAATTTTATTTGGAAATTATTTATATTGCACTATTTTAACTAAGCTAAAAACTTCTTTATGTTATATTATCTCTATAAAATTGTTAAGTTAATCAAATTAAAATTGCAACTCAAAGCTTCTTTAAGTTACATTATTATGCAATTATTTACCTTATATCACCATTTTTACGTATAAGGTTTTCCTTTATGTAAAAATATATCTTGCAATATGACTCCACTAATATTCAACCAAGCTCAAGAAATAATCTCACTCTATCTTGGCTCTTGTAATTTTATTGTACTTTATTATTTTTTTTAGTGTGTTTACTTATTTTATCTTGGCTGTTGTAATTTTATTGTACTTTATTTTTTATTTTTATTTTTTTGGTATGTTTACTTATTTCATCATGGAGCTCCCTTTTACTTGGGGTCTACTCATGTTGGTGTTATAGAAACTCTTATTTTGTAATTAGACTTTTGTTTTAATTTTGTTTTGCTTTTAATGTTAGATTTTAACTCTAACATTAGTTGTGTTTTTTTAAATTATGATTTTTTTTTCCAATTTCAATATTATTAATTAATATGTTGTGCCTTAAGTTTATGAGTTTCAATGTGTATAAAATAAAATAAAAATCAAGAATATTTTTATTTTTTATTTTTAAGATTCTTAAAACCCTTTTTATCACTTGTTGTTAAATTTGTTTGGGCATCTTAGGAAATCATTCGAATTTTTTGTAAGCTTCTTTATCAATAATACATTGTGTCGTGTGTCTATGAGTAAATGAGCACGCTTGTTACGTTTCCTGCAGTTGATGTGCGAGGGAGTAAGTTTAATTTAGGTGGTCGTAAATGTAAGACTAACAAAGTTACTTTTAGTTTCATTTAGGTTGTCGAAATGTAGTTCATGAAAAGTTTGGAAAATATAGGTGATGTTTACCATAGATATTTACCGTAGATAGAGGGTTAATTATGGTTGTATCTTCAAATTGTATTATGAATAGATTGAATCTAATTTTTAAATTTTTCTAATTGTTCTTTAATTAAAATGAGCGTCTATTCTTAATTAGATAATTTTTGTTTAAAAAAAGTAATCAAATAATATTATAACAATATCAATGTTTTTGTTTTTTTTTTCACTTAACCATAGTGTAATTTTTTGTTTTTGTTTATCTTGCAAGAATGAATATATATATATATATATATATGAAAAATTACAACTTAAATCTTTATTTATTAATTTATAATATCAAATTGTAAATTACATAATAACACATATATATGAAGCATATAAATTTAATTTATGATTTTGGAGTATTAATTGTTTTATAAGCCTTTTAAGATGTGAGAATGCAAATTTTTGTGATTCATAATGCTACTCGAGAATCTTTTCTCTAAATCACGTTTCAATTTTTCTGGTCGAGTATTTTCAACCATCGAGTGTGGCACGCTCATTTTCGGGACTTGATTGAATATATTGTTCGAACTATGTAATTAACTGTAACATCTACCATACCAATCATATTATAATTACCAAAATAAAAATAAAAAAAATGTATCCTACCATTAAGTTAACTATTCAATCATCATTTCAATATAATTACATTATAATTATCTTACTATTGAATTAATTATTCTATAGTCAATTCAACACATATATAGCATAATTATCTTACCCTTGATTAATTATTCCACAATCATACATTACATATATAATATTATCCTTCGTTAAAAGTTTACCATACCAAAATCTATAGGTTTTGGGCAACACTAATAATTCTGGCATATAGTACCATGTTTAACATTGGAGTATGATATCATTTGACTATATGTACCCATTTGATTTGGTTAATCGTAAGGTTCGATTCCCAATCACCTTATCCCAAGGTATCGGGCCTGTAAACATTAATTGCAGAGGTTCAATTGTTTAATTTGCCATCCGCGTTATTCCATCAGCGTTTAAGTGAGTTTGGATTTAAGTAATGGCTACAACTGCGTTTGATTTTACGTGGCATTCAAACCACCGTTCGATCTGCCTTCCTCGCGATCCACAAGGTTGAGATCTTTAATGAATTTTCTACGGTAATGCAATTGTTTTTCACCCCAAACCCTTGTTCCAGTTTTCATTTCATTTCTTCACCGTGAAGAGGTTTGAGCTCTGCAACACCTTCTTGGCTCTGCATGCCATCGAGGTTATAGTGGAAGCCATCACGGCTTGATTTATCGCTTAGGATTTATGAGTTTTCTGGCAAGTTTTTTTTTTTTCTAACTTCGAGTTTCCTTACCTTCCTTTGGCATGGAACTGTTGTTTTCTTCCAGCCCTTTCTCAGTTGGGAAAACCATGCATGTCTTCGTAGCTCCTTCTTGCATTTGCCAAAGTTTCCCGTCGAGTCAACAGGTAAGCTATTATTTCATTTTCGGGGTTTTCGCTAAATGATAAGTGCAATTATTTATTGTCTTATTGGAATTTCTTCAACATAATCCAGCCCGGAAATTCTTTATCTGTAACTTACAGTTATATTATTTCTGGTTAATGTTTACGGTAGGTTCTACTTCCGCAATCTCTACAATGGTTCGAACCCTCGTAGGTTTCACTTCGGCAGCTTTGCAATGGTTCGAATACCAACTCCGCCTTTAGCTATCACAGCTGGTAAGTAATTAGAACGTTACATTAGCATTCTTTTATATGTTTCAGTTTTGTAATTCTCGCCTTTGCTTACCCTGCAGGTGAGGATTATATCTGTCAATAGTCGACCAATGACTAAATGCTTCTTGCTTATCTTGTCATTTACATTATGAAGCCATGCTTCTAAGTTTTCTGATATATGGGGTTCTTACGCTTGTATAAGAAATGACATTACTTCTATTATTTTCATTCCTCGAATATTATTATTCTTTTGGTTAAAAACAAGGGTTTGTCCCTGCGTTTGAACAGTGCCTCCCTTGGAAATGTATTTTTGACATTACGACCTCTGTTATATATTAATGTTTTCTCTTTATTTCAATCTGTAATAATTGCGTGGCTCAGAGATGTATTTGAACTACTGTAGGATTTTTTTTATTTGCATCTTACGATACTTAAGCCATGAGTGAAATAACAGAGTTGATATTTGTGTTCTTCATTTCTCTCAGTTTGTTAGTTAATTTATGATGCTGAGAATTTACTTGGAATTCTCCAATAATGTTTGTTACTGCTTCTGAGCTATGGTTCGCTAATATAGTCTGCATGTAGCTTTAATTTTTATGCCATAGATAAACCTTGTTTGTATGAATGTAAGTATTCACAGTGATCTGTTTATTCCCTTTATTTATAATAATACTATGGTTTTGCCAGTTTGTCAGTACTGAGTTTACTTTTGCAACAGAAATGATAATTCATGTAAGTTATATCTCCATTGCTGGGGATTTTCTCTTATACTGTTACAAACAAATATGTAATTTCATTTAAGAAATATAACCAGGGCCACTTACTGCTTCTCTAATTTATTATTCTTTCCTTTCAGTTCAACAGTATTTCTTTATGCAACTAATTTAAAGAAGATGTCTGGACCATAACTGTCTGTGTAATATCATAGCTATCGAGGGCGATCTACCCAGAACCTTCATTAGAGGGGTCGGGGTTTACAATCCTTTTTTTTTCATATTTAACTAGCTTTAACACTTATTTCTGGAATTTCTATTAACTGTGACATAAATTGAATAGGAAAATTACAGTAACATATTAAACTGAATATTCAGAACTGAATTCTTACAAACTTCTAATCCCAATTACAGTAACATATTTTACTTATCTGTTCACTTTTTTGTGACTGATATTTTTGCCTCCCGTCCGCGAGTGAGGCTATTACGTCCTCCAACTCTCCCCCGTGCTCCAAGCCTGGGACTCGTGGTGAACAGAAAACCTAGAAGATATTTCGGGACAATCCGGTCCAATCTCCAATTCCAGTATCCACATAAAAACTGAATATTCCACTAGTACTACTAGTGCAGAATTCCTCTCAGTAATTTCCTTTTTCTTTCAATTCAAAAACAGAGAACCCCCAAACCTCACTGGGATTCCATCTTTATCCTCAGAGGTTGGGTAACTGTTTCAACTGAATTTTGTTCAACCAATCCTCAGATCTTGAATTTATCTTTTTTTCACTATCAGTCTTTTTACTTATGGAACTAATTCCATAATAAGCTTTTATTATTCAAGAAATTAAATTTCTATCCACAAATTTTTTTTTTCAATATAATAAAAATAATTGTTTGCAAAACTTCTAACAACTAGTTAACAAATAAACTAGTGGTTACATTAACCATCAAGTGTGGCTCATTTTCGGGACTTGGATGAATATATTGATCCAACTATGTAATTATATACTGTAGAAATGCAAAATTGCTAGAGAAATCAACATTAAAGGAAAAAAAAAAAAAAAACATCTACCTACAAAAGAATGTGGGGACTTTTGGTTAGGGGGCGCGCACCCTGAGTGACTAGGGTTTCTGTCAGCCTCTGCAACAGAGAAGTATGTCCTTACCTGCCCTCTGCAGGCCATTTTCATGCACCTGACCGATAGCAGCTCACTACCACAGGAATCCCTGTAATGGCTTCCCCTTCGAGGAGGGGGGGGGGGGTTTAATGCCTCCCCCATCAGGCTCTAGCGTGAAGTCGGCAACGAAAACGACAAAGAAATCCAGCCCTGTCCAACCTGACAATGATTATATGCAAGATACCCAGAAGCAAGAACCACAAAAAGCTTCAAAAGATACAACAGAAAAGTCCAGCGATGTACAAGGAGACACTATAGTGCACAAGGATACTCCCACTGTGACATCCCCAACCTGTAAGCCCATAGCAGCATAACGACCCAAAATCAAACTACCAAGCCATAGGATAAATGGTCAAATCTAGTATATGAAGGAACATGCCCTCATAGGTAAATCCATCGGCTTTTGGCCGACTGAAAAAGCTTTTCAGGGGTGGATAACAGCAAAATGGAAACTTAAAGGACATGTTACCCTACAGCTAGGCCCAAAAGGATTCTTCACGGCGGTCTTCAACTGTATTGCAGATCGAAATAGAGCCCTAGACTACGGCCCTTATTTTTTCAACTCAGCTGGACTGTATTTACGGGACTGGGTGGAAATATTTAACCCAGACAAGGAGGACTTCAGCTGGGCACCTGTGTGGATTAGGATGTATTCTCTTCCATTGGAATACTGGGATGAAGAATCGTTGAAAGACATAGGAAATGGCCTAGGCGAGTTCATCAAGATAGCTGAAGAAACAAAGCTCCGAAGATATACTTCATATGCTCGCATATGTGTCTATATGCACTTAGACAAAGCTCTCTCAGACTCGGTAAGTCTTTATCATGATGACTTTGAATGGATTCAACCTTTAGATTATGAACATGTTCCTTTCAGATGCCGAAAATGTCATGTCCATGGACATCTATTTCATGACTACCCTTTGAATGCTAAGCCTCAGAATACTGAAGTCTCTAATAAACCTGACCCTGAATGATTCATCAAAGTTACCAATAGAAAAACTCATAAAAAAACCCGCCTTTGGAAAAAAAACCTTCCAAGATACCTGTTAGGTCTCTGTAATTTATTAGCAAGATTGGGAGAGTCCAATCACAGAGTTAACATCATTTCAACCAACTTTGGGATTCTAGGATCTAGCCCTCCTGAATCCGGAGAGGGATCTCTCCAATATGTACAAAGATGGATATTTGTCTTTGAAAAGCTTAAGGTAATGATATTAGGCTAGTTATGAAGGCCGAGGGTTTTGTTTTGTTTTGGATGGTTGAGCAGGAAATGTTACTTGAGGGGAAAGTCCTAAGTGCAAAAAGTTTCAAAAGTGAGAAGTTGCAAGCAAATAGAACAGTTTTGGCAGATAGATAGATATAACGCTGGTTTTTAGTCCATTGGGCTATGGAGTCATATCTGGGCTTTAATTGAAAAACAACATCAAGAGTGATCCAAGGGGCAAGTCATCTATACCACAAGATTGTTGAGTTTTAAATGATGGAATGGAACAATAAAGTGTTGAAGGGGTGGAAACTGATAATAATTTCTCAGAGGATTTATAGTCAGTCCAAACAAGAAAAGTCTCTTAAGTAACTGTTTAAAACCAACCAAGGACAGGGCTAACCATAGACTTCTTGGGCAAGTTCTTATTAAAGCAGCTTAATTGACAAACAATCCAGTGATCCACATAATCACCTTCAGAAAGTATGAAAACATATAAGAGAAACGAAGTGTAACTTAAGATTAGATAAAGTACTTTTAAACCTAGTCTGCTTTCAGTCAACACCAAGGGAAACTTTCAGAATCTGCCTTTGGAGAAAAGAATCTAGGAATCAGGGCAAACCATATCTTCTCTAGTCTAACTTTAATAGAAAATAATGGAAATCACATTTCAGAACAATGTTTATGTAAACAGAAGGACGAGGGAACGCCAACATTCCTAACTGTTTAAACAGTATTGAATCATTCTTAAATAAACAAGTTTGAGGAAAACATCAAGATAAAGATTTCTCAGCCAGAGAAGGTTACTGCTATACAGAAAATCCTAACCCTGTTTGAACTGTTCTTTACAGAGGGAAAATGAACAATATGGCATACATAGAAGGAAAACGATTAACAAAGAAAGAAGCACTTCACCAGTGATAAAGACCAGGATCCCAAGAAACAACTTTTATATTGATGTCAAACCAGTTACAATCTTCAAGTCCTATGTTTCAGTTCAGCAATCATCTTCACTATTCAAGCTAACTACTCTAGCGCAAACAGAGCTTCAAGGGCCAGTGAACACTATGTACAAATAGAAGTCTCGAGCTCAAGTGTATTTCAAAGTTCTGCAACCAACAATTTCTCATCTTCTTTTGGGGTATTTATAGAAGAATGAGGAGGTGATCTGAGAAAATATCTCTCAGGATAATTAATACAGGTTCAAGACTTCTCGGCCTTTTGAGGGGCTCATTGAAGAAGTTTACAGGTGGTTCTCTGTATTAACTGTTTTACATTTATGGATTAAGCTCGGTGGGAGCTTTATTTGACTTTGAGGCTTTATGTAATGTTTGGAGTAACTCTGTAGATATTTTCTGCATTGATTTCCTTGCAGAAGTAACTCCCTGGCTGCGCTGGAGGCGAATATCTAATTTTCTTCAATAACTTCGGCCTCTGTTTTGAAAGGTTTGAGGCAACAGGTGGCTCGGTGGTAGCTAAGGAAATAATTTGCCTCAAGATGTGGCGGTGGAGGCTTTCTGTCTGATAAAACACTTTAGGTTTTCTTTAAACTGTGTTTTGAGTTGGGGATTAGGCTTTTGATAACCGTCTTAGCCGTAATCCCTGTAAAACTGTCTTCAATCTTCCTTCTGCTGTACTTTGTCTTCCAACTTATACTCTTTTAACTGTTCTTTTGAATAAAACAGTGTCTTGTCGATGTGCAGGCCGCACTGGGCTTTTTAAAGGCATCAATGGCCATGAAGCATTGAGAAAACAATGGAGCGAAACCCCGCAGATGGTTCTCTTTAACAGCTCGAAGGCACAGGAAACGTCTTTCCCAACCCTCGGCTTTCTTTCATTATACAACGGAAAACCATTAAAACACCTGCAAAACACAAAAATGATTAAGAAATCCTGCGTTTTAGGTTTAAACTGCTTAGGAGGGTGTGCGGAAGGAGCAGGGCCGTTGGATGGCATTATCCAACAGTCGGGATAAATTGGAGAAATGTTAGAAAGGTGAAAAAAGATAAAATCTAAGCCGTCGATTGCGCAAGATCGACGGTTGGGAGAAAGGCGGTGGAAAAAACCTTTGTAAACAATACAGTATGACGTTTTTTAATTTTACAAAGGAAAAGGCGCATTTTATATGAGCGGCGGGGGGAATCGTACGGTGGGCCCGACAGACTGATCGCAAATCGCAAAAGTTGAAAATGCGATGGCGGATTATGCGACGAAGAGAAAATGCAATATTGCGATAGGCGATGGGCGTTTTTAAATGAACACTGAAAATTGCGGTTTGTGATCTGCACTGGATTGCATTTTAGAAATTTGCGATGAGCGCTTTCTAGAGTCAGCGCTTGGTTTTTTATGCATTTTTCATGGTTTTTCAATGGAAATCGGGGTTATGGCAAAGCTAAAGAGTGAGTCTTTTAACTTTGTAA
Source organism: Pinus albicaulis (assembly GCA_034641835.2). Classification (NCBI taxonomy): domain Eukaryota; kingdom Viridiplantae; phylum Streptophyta; class Pinopsida; order Pinales; family Pinaceae; genus Pinus; species Pinus albicaulis. The sequence continues at coordinate 1,036,610,320 of CM076581.1, read as the reverse complement.
AAGTGTTTTTTCATGAGGGAAAGAGAAGAAATCATGAAAACAAAGGGGATTTTATGGAGGAAAAGGGGAGCAGATGAAGGTTAGTTTTGAGTGGGAGAAGGGCGAAAATGATGGTTTTTCAGCAGTTTTTCTCTTGGATTTTTAGCAGGAAATTTCAGAGTATGAAATGGGAACAGCGATGTAGGATCTGGACAGAAGCATGAGGCCTTAAAGAGACTTCAAGAGCCAACAATTTTTAGTGATAAAATTTGTTCCTTGGAGGCTCAAAAAAGATCTTAGCCACCTTTCGGTATAACAAAATATTATAGGTGGCTAACAATACCTCCTCCATCCCTTCCACTAGCAATAGCTTTGATGCACTAGCCAAGGAAAACGAGACTATCCCTGATGCAAACTAGCAAGATGGTTCCCCTCCCAAGCCATCCCAAACTCCCCCACCCTCTAACTCAATCTCGACTCCCTTGCCTCTAACTGATACCCATACCACTCTGGTTACGACTCATAAGGATCCTGAGTGGAAACCAAATGGAATGGATATTGATTGCATTCTTCACCAGCCTCAATACTCAAATGAAACCATGGAAGGAAGCAGCCAAGCTCAAAATATGGAGGAGGAGCCTGAAAGCATCAACTTAAGGGGACTTGATATTTTTAGTCTTGAGAAAGCCTGCAGAAAGAAAGAATTCGATAAAATTCCAGAAAACTAGATAGACAACCTGGAGGTCATCATCTCTAGAGCATTTCAGCAGCGCCAACTAGGAATACAACTTGGGAGTCAATGGGATGGAGCACAATTTCCCAAAGACTCCAAGAAGCGCAGAAGAAAGACAGATCTGCAAAGAACCATCATCATCGGCAAGATCCTGGTGGAGTCGGGAAGATATTCCAAGTTGAAAAAGTACTACAAACCCCTCCCAAATAGTGAATCATGAAGCTCACCTCATGGAATTTAAGAGGGCTAAACAGTCCCAGAAAATTTAGAATGATTAAAAACATGATAAAGCAGGAGCAACCACAAATCTTTTTCATGCAAGAAACAAAATGTAACAGCTCTACTCTTGGAAACATACTCTCAAAAGCTTGGCCAGGATGTCACTCCATGGTAATGGATGCCTCTGGTGCCTCTGGAGGGTTAGCTATAGCATGGAATACGCAGGCTATCACGCTCACAGATTTTCATGCATCCCATCATATCATTTAGGCTAGATTCCACATAATAGGAACTAATATTCATGGACATCTTACAAATGTCTATTTCCCTCAAGACGTTGGTAGTAAGACGGCTCTGCTCGACACTATAACAGATCTCAACTCCAACAGACTCCATCCACTATGGATCACAGGTGGCGACTTCAATATGATAACCAGACTCGAAGAAAAGCAAGGGAGAAGAGCCAAACTGGAGAATGAAAGCGGCCACTTCAAGGATTTCATACAAAACAATTGGTTAATTGATCTGCAGTTCAGCAACGGAATTCACACTTGGAGCGATTGCAGAGTAGGGAGGCAGCAAATAGCATCCAAATTAGATCGCTTCCTAATTTCTGATAATGTTATACATCTTGGAGGGGATATCTCTGCCTCAATTCTGCCCCTTGCTGGATCGGATCATTGGCCTATATCTCTACAATGGCAAAGACCAGGCAATTCTACACGTCAAGCATTCTATTTCGAAGCTTTTTGGCTCACTCACCCTACCTTCAACGACTTGGTCCATACGATTTGGAAGGACTTCTACCCCCCAAAAGGATAAAAAATGTTTCAATTCCAACAGAAACTCAAATTTCTTAAAATGCACATCTAAAGATGGAATCTCTCCACTTTTGGAAACATATTTTAGGCTCAGAATGATCTAAACCAAGAAATGATGGCTCTCTAGAAAAAGATCATCAATGACGACAGAACAGAGGAGACAATGGAATAAGAGAGGCAGATTCAAAATCAATTGGAGGATAGAAAAAAGCAGGAGGAAATCCTCTGGAAGCAAAAATCCAGAGTCAGATGGCTAAAAGAGGGTGAGAGAAACACAAAATTCTTTCACAGAACTACTATACAAAGGCGAATGCATAACACCATCTCTCATATCCAGAATCAACAGGGGGAAAGGGTGGAAGATCATGCATAGATTGAAGCGGAGCTAATCAATCATTTCTAGATGGTTCACTAGGAGCCCCGAATTGCAGACAGCCTGTTGTAGAAAGACTCACTCAAAATATTTCGAGAATTATTATGGAGGAACATAATCAACTGCTCCTAAAGCCAGTTACTCCTCAAGAAGTAGATACGGCTATGAAACAGCTCAAGGAAGGTAAGGCTCCTGGTCCGGATGGTTTCACTACCACCTTCTTTCACAATTTATGGGAACTCATCAAAGAGGAAGTTTGGCAGGTGGTGGAAGAATCAAGAACCCTTCATTGGTTGCTTCCATCTTTAAATTCGACTTTCATCGCCCTAATTCCTAAAGAAGAGCACTCTAGCACGCCGAACAAATTCCACCCAATTGCCTTACGCAATGTCATTTACAAAGTCATATCCAAAGTCATAGATTCTCGGTTGAAACCGCTTCTTCCCCTGCTCATATCACCAGAACAATCAGGATACGTGGAAGGCAGGCAAATTCTAGATGGTATAATCCTCACTCATGAGGTTATACACTCCTCAAGCACTGCAAAGCCTCTGCTCACCTTCTACTGTGCAACCCTGTTATCGCACTGCTACGGGTAGAAGAAGCCATCTTAGTTGCTGCATTAATTTAGGAGATGGGCTGCACCTCTCTCGAATTGACCTCTGCAATTTAACCACTGTCACTTTGGACATCCTTTTTATTCTGCTCACTCCCAGCTCTATCTCCCCGACTCCTCTTTTGCCTTCCTCTGAGCCCATCACCATGCCAAGGCTACGACACCGTATGAGATGTTGTAGGGGTAGCACTAGGAGCCGTCCCCAGCGCACACCCTCCACCTCCATCTTAGAGTCCTCTTCTCCCTCCTCTAACTACTTTATTGGTAGATACCCAAATACTCGTAGTGGAAGGGGTAGATTCCACGCTGCCAGCCTCAGAATGGGTTCTCCTGCACCTGCCAACCCTGAAACTCTAGCTTCTAATACACCCCATACTGCTCAATTTTTCTTCAACTTCTCCCTGAATCGACCCCGTATCATTGCTTCCATTTCAGTGGAATTCAAGGAGGAACCCCAGTTGGTTGACACCAACTTGCATCAGGGAGGGACAACCTCAGCGACGACTCAGGACATGGATGAGCAGCAACAGATGGTGGACAAAGACAAAGGAAAAGATCCAAGTGATGAGGAGAAGGTTCGCTATGGGCGTGAGCATCCCAAGCAAAGCACTGCCTCAAATGCGGACAAGCCAAGGGAGGATGACGACATGGAGGCCTACAGGTGCCTCATAATTGAAGAACCTCCTCCTCCGCATAATGTTTAATCATTCCAATTATGTTTGGTTTTTGTTTTATGAATCCCAACTGGATGGGATTGAAATTGAATTTTTAGCAATGTTATCCAGTAGTTTTTGTATAACAGTTGATCATATATGCAAAGTACAATGGATTCCAAGGCTGATACACCTGCGTGGGTAGCACAGTAGCACAGTGCATGGATTGGACTGGTTTCCCCTAGTGGGCAGTCAATTTTCTGTTTCTTTTGTTGAACATGCCACACTTCTGGGCAGAGCCAATGCTTTCGGCCACGATGTAAACTATTCTTCCTCTTTAATAGATTTAAACTAATTTAGAAAAAAAAAAAAAAAAACATTAAAGAAAAATAATAAAATATTTAATATGAATGTCAAATCATTTATAAAACAACCAATATAAACGTTAAACAACTTATAAATTAATTAATATAAAAGGAATTACTAAATTATTCTTAATTTTAATAAAATATTTTTTTTGTCTTTCAAGTTGTCCCAGACTTGACCTGTGGCTTGAGGAGTTGCAACCCAAGGGCATTTAAGCCATCAAAGAGACACTAAAAAACAATGGAAAATTTTGTGCGAAAACATGGGTCAACACTAGTGTAGAGGAAGCACCAGTGCTTTGTAACACTAGTATAGAGAGGGCCTAGGTGGGGTGCAATGCTCTGAAAAAGGCACTGGGGGAGATTTGGTCTAGGGATAGAGGATCTGACACAACAAGTCGCATATACACGCGAGTATGAAGAAGCCAAGTCACATATGCCTTTTGCACTCTAAAATTATGATACCAGGAGGCATTACCATGTTATTAGCCCACAATATTTAGCGTTGTATTGTCTATTTGATTCCATCCAAGAATACCATCGTCACTTGTGTGGTTTTGGCTCATGGTATTAGTAAAGGCTAAAACTATATAAGGAGAAGAAGATCATAGTACATAGTGTGCATGTGAAAGGGCTATTACTGAATACTTCTCTCTGAAGTATATTTGCATGGAATGAACTATGTTTTATTGGTAGATCTAAATCTATGATGCACCCTTGGATACAATGATGGATCAGGCTTTCCAGACCTAAAATGACTATGTACTTGATGATCTAATTATGAGATGTTTGGATCGATGACCTGACGCATGTTTGTTGAAATGAAGTAAAGAAATCTGGGTAAGTTTATAGATCTGCATCTTTCTGCAGTAATAACATTTATAGATCTATATGCTAGTTCGTCACAGTGAAAGCGCATATACACGCGACTTTGTATCTGATAAAGCGTATATGGAAGTTAGGGTTTTCTGAAGCTTGTTGAAGAGGTTATCTACTTAATGGTGTTGTATTTCTGCTATATTTTTGTTGTCTGTCAATGAAGTCTTCATGTAGATCTGGGTTGCTTGAATACTGTATATGATGCTAAGTTGAATATGTACAAATCTGATCAATGAGTGAGAAAATATGTTTAATGATGACAGACTGATTAAGGGTTCTGTAATACTGAAAATATATCTGACTGAAAGCCTCAGATCTGGTTCTGAGACTGATCATATTCTGTAAATTCAGTATTCTTAGATCTATACGCAGGTTGGTGTGAAGGAAAGTGCGTATACATGTGGGATCAGTAAAATGAAGTAGTGTATGTATTTTAAAGATAATGAATGATCAGGGTTGATATTGATTCTGCATACTGATTCTGAAATCTGGGTTTATTACCGTGTTCTGGTTACAGTGATTTGAATGTTCTGATTGAATTTTGGATCAAGTTTATTATTAATGACCTTTATTATGAGTTGTGTTGAAGTTGTGGGATCCAGTGTGAAAATTGATGAAACGTGGTATGTAGTGGTTTAGAGGGTTGAAGCCTTCAGTATGGAAGTAGAAGCTTCATGCCAGTAGAAGCTGGTGTTCTCATTAGGGGGATGAAGCTCCCTTCCAATAGTGGTTATTAAACAAGATCAGGGGGTTGGAGCTCCCTTCCAACAACAGTCGGAGAAGGAGAGAAGGTCTTCTGCGAGTTGATGTCTACGTACTGATATGAGTCTGTATCAATAAAATATTGTAAACAGTTTTCCATATAATAAATATTGAAGACAAAGATGACAACAACAGTATTTTTCTCCTGAATTTGGTTTCCACTTTAAATCTTGGTGTTCATGTGTGATGATTTATTATGTTATTACTACACATATTTACTGCTTAACTATATGATGCATAACTAATAAGCTGGGTGAAAGAATGTTTCTGAAATTTTATTTAACAGTAAAGTTATCTCAGTATACACAATTTTTTGTTAGTGTATCAATGTATATACGCTAGTTAGATTAATCAAAGTCGTGTATAGAAATCAGTAGGAGAAAAGAAAAAGACTGTGATTATTGTAAATACTGATTCACCACCCCCCCCCCCCCCTAAGTATTTTTCCCAACAATTGGTATCAGAGCAGGTCCTGAAGAAGCTTAATCGCTAGAAGGAAGATCTGCTAAGATGGGCAACCAAGATGGGACAACATCTATCAGGCCTCCTCTCTTCAACGAAAACAATTCAATATTCTGAAAGACAAGGACAAGATCCTATCTGCAGTCTCTTGTAGCAAATGTATGGGCTATAGTTGAAGGAGGTTATCAATATCTAGCTTCAGTTCTAGCAGATCCAGCAGCAAGAAATAACTATGAAACCAATGCAAAGGTGGTCAATGCATTATTGGGAAGTTTGACTGAATCAGAATTTGTCAAAGTCATGCAGTTGAATACAGCAAAGGAGATATGGGACAAAATCATTCTGAGCTATGAAGGTGATGCAAAGGTAAAAAGTGCTAAAATCCAAACTCTCAGAATACAATATGAAAAACTCAGAATGCATAATGAGGAAAGCATTGCTAGTTTCTTCTTATGTCTTGATGATATTGTAAATTGTATGAGAAATCTAGGTGAAACCATGACTGACACTACTCTAGTAGGAAAGGTTTTAAGATATCTAACTCCCAAATTCGAGTCAAAAGTGTCTACTATTGAAGAGAAGCAAGATCTACAAACTCTTACTATTGTTCAACTTCATGGGATTCTGATTGCATGTGAAATGAGGAAAGGAGGTCCATCTGAAGTCAAAGAAGTTGTCTTTAGAGCTGCTACAAAAGGAAAGGAAGTAGAAGAACAAGATGGACCAAGGTATGTTTCAAAAGAAGATGAGATACATTTTGTAAAGAAGCTACAACTTGGTACTGGAAGGTTCAGAGGTAAGCTCCCTTTTAAATGTTTTGCTTGTGGAAGAGTTGGTCATTATGCTGCTAAATGTCCCCATAAAGATAATCATGAAAAGGGAAAGGAAGTGGAAAAAATAAATAAGAAATGGTTAATCAATAGAAAAAGATATTATACTCATGAAGATAGTGATGGTCTATCAAATAGTGAAGAAGGAGAATCTGATTTGTTGGGTATGTGTTATATTCTTTCCATGACTAGTCATGCGCGGAGGGGTTACAGGGGGGAGATAGCCCCCGCTGTTGCGCTGGGCACAGTGGGGGTCCGAGGTAGCGCCCTGGCAAAAAAAAAAAATGGCCTTATTTTCCGGTGGGGAGACCCGCCAATGGTTTTGTACATGGGTTTGCACATGGTTTTGGGGTACGATGGTTTTTGGCCCCTAGTATTTTGTAGATCTGGTCAAGGGAACTACAATTATGTTATAATCCAGGGTTAATGTATTGGGGTTTATGTATGCTTCGACATGTATATATATGTGTTGTAACACTAAAAGGAATATAATGAAAAAACAAGCTGGTCGTCCCAATTTGGGATCCATGGGAAAATCTCTGTGTTTATCTATTTTATGTTTTATGCTCTCGCTATTGTTTATTTTCTATTTTAAGATTTGTTTGTAGATAATTTCTGTACAAGGTTAAAACCTACATTTGGTATCATAGTTGTTTTAGCTTCAAGGGGACGCCTTTGCTACTGAGGGTTTTTTTGCTTGGGCCTATGGTAGACCTTGTTCAGTGGGAGATCTATGAGATCGATTCTTGTGGTGGAAGAAAATGGTGAACAGTGGAAAGATAGAGATTGAGAAATTTAATGGTCAAAGATTTGTGTTGTGGAAGCTCAAGATGGAGGATCTATTAGTGGATAAAGACCAGTGGATCGTGGTAGATCTAGGTACTAAACCAACGGCAATGTCAGATGAAGACTGGAAGAAGTTGGATCAGAAGGTGAAGAGCACAATACGGTTGTGTGTCTCAGATTCGGTATTGTTGAATGTTCTGGGGAAGCTACGTCGAAGAATTTGTGGGACAAACTTGGGACTATGTACCAATCTAAGTCTCTGGTGAATAAATTGTTCCTGCAGAAAAAGATGTATAACCTGAGGATGAAGGATGGAGACTCGGTGATAGAGCATCTGAATGCCTTCAATACTATGGTAAGTCAGTTGTCATCTGTTGATATTAAAATCTCAGATGAAGATAAGTGCATCAGTTTGTTTTGTTCTCTACCATACTCGTGGGATAGTCTAGTTATTGCAATAGGTGGGAATACAACTACCTTGAATTTTGATGACATTGTCTTAGCCTTGCTATCTGAGGAAATGAGACGGAGAAATATGGAGGGTTAGAATGGAGATGCCTTATCTGTACGAGTAAGGTCCCAGAACAAAAACAAGAATAAGTTTTCAAGTGGGAGATATAAATCTAGAGGGAGATCTAAATCTCCTGGAAAGTTTGTAAAGGTGTGCTGGAAATGTGGAAAGGAAAGGCACTACAAAAAGGACTGTAGATCTAAATCTCCTGAGAAAGGAAAGGGATCTAATGATGCTCCTTCTACAGAGGCAAAAATCACCTCGGATGAAGGTGGGGATGTGTATTTGGCTTCTTCTTCAAATACACATGTAGATCATGAGTCATGGTTGATTGACTCGGGTGCATCCTTTCACTTCACTCCCCATAGGGAGTGGTTCTGCGAGTATGAGAAATATGATGGCGGTGATGTCTTCCTAGGGGATGATAGGAAGGCCAGAATTGTCGGACGTGGAAAATTCAAACTGAAGCTACAAGGTGGAAGGATTAGAACACTTCCTAGGGTTCTGCACATTCCTGCATTGGCCAGAAATCTAATTTCTGTAAACAAGATGGATGATGCAGGTTTAAAAACAGTGTTCGAGAAAGATACCTGTAAGATGGTTCGGGGAGCACTGGTGTTAATGCAAGGAGTTCGGATTGGAACTCTGTACAAGCTTTAGGGAAGCACTGTTATTGATGGGTGCAAACAGTTCTGTGGTTCCTGAAAGTGGAGCAGAAAGCCTAGCAGTCTCTGGAGAAAATACCATGCTATGGCATCAAAGGCTTGGACATATTGGAGAGAAGGGCCTTCAAATACTGCATGGAAATGGTATGGTAGAAGGTATGTCTAATTGCTCTCTGGATTTCAATTTCTGTGAACATTGTGTATATGGGAAGCAGAATCGGTTGAGTTTTCCTTCTAGTGCTAAGAGGGTGAACAAGATATTAGAGCTTGTGCACAGTGATGTGTTTGGACCTGTGTCGGTTCCATCACTGGGTAAGTCTGTGTACTATGTTTCATTCATAGATGACTTGTCAAGGAATACATGGATATATTTCTTGAGGAAGAAATCTAAAGTCTTGGATAGATTTAAAGAATTTAAGTGCTCTGGTGGAAAACCAGATAGAGAAGAAGATAAAGGTGTTGAGGACAGATAATGGTGGGGAGTTTTGCAAGAATGAATTTGAAGAGTTCTGTAAGAAGTGTGGTATAGCACGAAAGAAGACTACTCCATACACACCTCGGCAAAACGGAGTTGCAGAAAGAATGAACAAAACGCTTATGGAAAAGCCAAAAAGCATGCTCAGTGGTACCGGGTTAAGACAAGAATTATGGGCAGAGGCAGTGGAGACTGCATGTTACTTGGTTAACAGATCACCTTCATTAGCATTAAAGGATAATACCCCGCATGAGGTATGGACTGGTAAGAAACCCTCTCTTTCACATCTGAGGGTATTTGGATGTGATGCATATGTACATGTTCCAAAGGAAAAAAGGACCAAGTTGGATAATAAATCTGAAATGTGCATCTTTATTTGGTATAAGGATGGTTTAAAGGGTTACAAGCTTTGGAACTCGGAAACAAGGAAGGTTGTGTACAGACGAGATGTGGTGTTTCGAGAGGTGAAAGATGTTGTTAAACATGAAGTCCTACCAAAGGAACATGAGAATATAGAGTTTGAACTAAAGGAGGAAGAACCAGACTCTACAACAGAAGAAGACTTAGAAGAGGAAGAGCCACAAACTCCAACTCTGAGAAGATATGTAATGTTCCTTTTTCAGGAATGTCAGCAATCAGCAATCTATTCTAGAGATTGACTGGAGGGGCATTTACTGGATATGTCACATTCTCAAGGAAGTGTGAGATCCAGAGGCTATCTGGCCCTTTTCAAACCCTGTCTATAGAGCTTCTTGAAGAATCCCACTCAAAAGTGAGCTACAACAATATGTAAACATATACATGAAGATAAACTTGCTTCAATCTCCGAAAATGATAGAAGAACTCATAGCCATCATATTAGCTCATAGCAGCAAAATAAGTGTACAATATCTTGAGGGAAAGAGCACTCAAGAGAGGGAATGATCAACCTCAAAGAACAAGTACATGAAAGCATGAAATACACTACTGCATAAACTTCCCTAGCTATGACTGCGTAGTCTTATGGAGACACTGCTACATACAAATGTGAAATATGATGATATTGCAATATAGCTCAAGAAATGAGGGGGAGTGTGCTCTCAACCCCTAAAAACAATGATACAATGATAATACAACAATCCTCAGGAGGATTGGCTACACTATATGCATAGAATGGGAAAATACCAAAATGCCGGAGTTGCTGGGTAGCAGCAACAACTCATAATAAAAATAGAAGGAGATGGTAGAATCTGCTCTACAATCTAAATCAATCTCCTCCAAAGGATTTCTGGAGTGCAAGGCTGATCCTGACACTGGAAATCTCTCCCTCCAATGTGATGGTGCAAACCCCCACTACAGACTCACTCTGAAATAACACAGTCTATGGAAGGGACTGCGCTGATGAAGATGGGAGAAAGCTTGGCCTGCTGCCAAAATCTACAAATAAACTCAATAACACTCCTCAATGATATCTCCACTAAATGGAGACTCCTTTCTCTGCAAATCAAGTCCCGGAGTGATGTGGTGGAAGCCTCCACTACAACCCCAGCAACACAATGTCTTATTGCTGCAAGAATAACACTGTGATGGAAGAGAATGCTTTGGCCTTGAGCCAAGATGTGGAGAAAATTAAAGATCAATTCCTCAAGAGGCCTCTCATGAGGAGGAAGGAATCCTAAACAAGAATTCCCCCAGCAACTCTACTATACAACAGGAGTATGCTCCTTGTCTCTCAAGACAACGAAATCAATAATCCATTTCATGAGCAAAAATGGTTGTCTTGCCCTCCTCTTATACAATTGTGAGCTCCCTCTCCATGGGCCCCACTTCATTAGGGTTTTCCTTCTCAAGGAATCTTCCCTCCTTCTTTATTGCGTTGTACCACAATGTGCTTTCCACCTCATAGCTTGCACAGTTTGACTTTGGTCAACTTGACCTAGCCACTTTGCAAAAAAGCCCCTTTTCACCCATGGAGGTGTGAAATCAAACTCAAAAATGATCCCTTCTCATATTATGAGGTATTTTATTGTGCATTAGGGGAATTTTGAGGTCTAAAATGGGCCTCCTAACGAAATTATAAAATAATAGTGGAAAGAATCAAATAAGATTTGATGACATCATCAAATTTTAGAGGGAAAAATGAAAAAACTACTTTTTCAACTCATATTTTCACCTTATCTCCGAAATTTTTTACTCAAATTTCGAGCGGGAGCCCTCATTGGATGCGGAATTTAATTCCTCATCCAAGGAGTACCCATGTTGCATACTTTCGATGGGTTCTACTACACGGAAAATAAGAAATACATGAAAAATGTGATTGTAATCACGTTTTTTTTATGTATTTCTCATTTTTCATGTAGCGAGGTCCATCGAAAGTATGCAACATGGGTACTCCTTGGATGAGGAATTAAATTTCGCATCCAACGAGTACTCCCACTCGAAATTTGAGTAAAATTTTTGGGAGATAAGTTGAAAATACAAGTTGAAAAAGTAGTTTTATTATTTTATTATTTTTAAATATTTTTACCCTTTTATTTAAAAAATGGTAAATCATCCCCCATGGTTGACATCATCATCTTGAATCCTATTGGTTGTTATAAAGTTTATTTTTGTTGTACATTTTTCTTAGGAGACCCATTTTAGACCTCAAAATTCCCCTAATGGCTTTTCATTATTCATGGGTCTCCTTACCCATTTATTCATCTTATAAGTGAAATTAGCAAAATCTAATGTTCCAATTTATTGAAGGAAAAATTTGGAACATTACAAGATCAATTCGGGAAAGAAGACAACCAGAAAGGTATAGTCCATCTGCTTTCTGTTCAAATTTTGCTTTAACTATAACTGATGATGATCCCAGAACTGTCAGGGAGGCAGTAGATTCAGAGGATGGAAAACTCTGGAAGGAGGCCATGGTTGATGAAATGGCATCCTTGCATAAAAATGAGGCATGGGATCTGGTGGAGTTGCCGACTGGAAGGAAGCCCATCGGTTGCAAATGGGTGTTTAAGAAGAAGATAAATGTAGAAGGCAAGGTGGAGAAATACAAAGTTCGGTTGGTAGCAAAAGGTTATTCCTAGGTGCCGGGAATTGATTTTGGTGATATTTTTTCTCCTGTTGCCAAAGTTACTTCTATTATATTACTTTTATTTGTTGCTGCTACATTTGATTTTGAGGTAGAACAGATGGATGTGAAGACATCATTTCTTCACAGGGATCTGGAAGAGGAGATCTACATGAAACAACCTGAAGGCTTTATACTGAAAGGGAAGAAAGAACTAGTATGCAGGTTAAAGAAGTCTATGTATGGGTTAAAACAATCACCAAGGATGTGGTAGCATAAATTTGATACCTACATACGGGGACTTGGCTTCACCAGAAGCAAGGAGGATCACTGTGTTTATTTTAAAGTAATTAGTGATCGTGTTATTTATTTGGTCTTGTATGTGGATGATATGTTGTTGATTGGAAATGACAAAGAAATTATCCAAGATTTGAAGACCCAACTGTTCTCCAAATTCAACATGAAGGATCTTGGTGCTGCAAAGTATATTTTGGGCATGGAAATTAAGAGAGATCGGGCAAAGAGGAAGCTCTATTTAAACCAGAGGAAGTGTGTCGAGAATATATTACAGAGGTTCAATATGCAGGATAGTAAACTGGTGAATGTTCCATTTCCTTTAGGTACAAAGATGTTTGCTGAATAGTGTCCGAAGACACAAGAAGAAAAGGAGGATATGTCCTGTGTTCCATATGTAAGTGCAGTGGGTAGCCTAATGTATGCAATGATCTATACTAGACCAGACATTGCACATGCAGTGGGAGTATTGAGCAAGTTTATGTCAAACCCAGGGAAGGAGCATTGGAAAATAGTGAAACAGGTTTTCAGATATTTGCGTGGCACTAGTGATTATGGCTTGTGCTACCAGGGAAGACCAGGATTGGAAAGAGTGTTGGACATTCGTGGTTTTTTTGATGCAGACTGGGTTAGAGATCTAGACCAAAGAAGATCTACAAGTGAGTATGTGTTTATCTTATTTGGAGGTGCATTCAGTTGGATGAGTAAAAGACAATCTGTAGTGGCTCTTTCAACTACAGAGGTTGAATACATAACAGCCACTCATGCAAGCAAGGAAGCAGGTTGGTTGCAGAGATTGTGTTCAAGTATGGGGTTGGGTGCAGCAAGCTATAAGGATAGATTGTGATAGCCAAAGTGCATTTTTCTTGGCTAAGAACCCTGCTTATCATTCAAAGACAAAGCACATTGATGTTCAATATCACTTTGTGAGAGATATGGTTGAGGCTAAAAGGGTGTTTCTGGTAAAGGTGGACACCTCGAAGAATGTTGCAGATGCATTGACGAAGTCTGTAAGCACTCAAAAGTTCTCTTGGTGTAAAGAAACAATGGGTGTTGCATAACTGGGCTAATGAATAAGCTCAATTGTGGCCCCTTGCGGAAAGAAAATAACAAGTGGGAGAATGTTGGGTATGTGTTATATTCTTTCCATGACTAGTCATGCATGGGGGGGTTACAGGGGGGGCGATAGCCCCCCTATTGTGCTGGGCGGACCCGCCCATGGTTTTGTGCATGGGTTTGCACATGGTTTTGGGGTACGATGGTTTTCGTCCCCTGGTATTTTTTAGATCCGGTCAAGGGAACTACGATTATGTTCTAATATAGGGTTAATGGATTGGGGTTTATGTATGCTTCGACATGTATATATATGTGTTGTAACACTAAAAGGAATATAATGAAAAATCAAGATGGTCGTCCCGATTTGGGATCCAGGGGAAACACTCTGTGTTTATCTGTTTTATGTTTTATGCTCTCGCTATTGTTTATTTTCTGTTTTAAGATTCGTTTGTAGATAATTTCTGTATAGGGTTAAAACCTACATGATCAAGATGTTAGACTACTCATGGCTTTTGAAAAGACTCTAGTGAGGCTAAAGATACTTTTATGGATGCATTAGAAGAAAATGATTTTCTTGAAGAAATAAATCAACTCAAAATATGTTTAGAAGAAAACAAAATTTCCATAGATACTCTAAATAATCATCTTATAGAAAAGGAGATTCACAATGAGAAATTATAATGTGAAATAGTAAGTTTAAGAAAGGAAATTGAGAAAGTGAAAACCTTAAATATTAGATTTGCTAAAGGATCTGAAACCTTAGATGAAATTATCAAGATTCAACGCTCTCCTCTTATAAAGACAAGTCTTAGATATATCAGAGAATCCTCTCAGTCTTTAGCACAAATATATCTAAATACAGCTAAAGCCAGCCAACAACATTTTGTCACTCAGCAAAAGAATAAAGAGACTGCCCAAGTAAAACATGACCACTTCAATTCAAGGATGAACAATAACAGAAGTATCAATCAGTTGGTAAACATCAATAGAAGGTTTCGTGAATGCAAAAATTCATTTTTTAATGGACAATGTTTCTCATGTCATAACTTTGGTCATAAAGTTGCTCAATGTGTTGCATATAAAACGATCATGACTAGAGAAGCAAGAAAGCAAAGAAATGAGACTGTAATAAAGAACAATACTTATAGCAACTTTTCTCCTCTTCAAATTGAAATTGAATGTTCTTATTGCAATAACTTTGGACATGAAGAATCTGAATGTAGGAGCAAACTTCAACCAAAAGAGCATATACCCTCAAACTCCAAGGTATGGAGAAAGAAGGACTTACAGGTTGAAAGCTATGGCATAGATCTATTTTTAGAAGGGGAAGAAAATCAATGGTACATTGATAGCGGATGCTCAAAACACATGACAGGTGATAAAAATAAAATCCTTTCATAAAATGCTCTAGAGAAGGAAAACAATGTTACGTTTGGAAATGACTCTCCTGCTATCATTAAAGGAAAAGGTTTTGTATTTCTAAAAGAAAAGGTGAAGACTAACAATGTTATGTATGTGGATGGATTAAAGCATAACTTGTTGAGTGTAAGTCAAATGTGTGATCAAGGAAATGAAGTTGTCTTTAGTTCAAAATAATGTGCAGTACATGAAATTGACACAGGAAAAACAATAATAAAAGGAACTAGAACGCCAAGCAATCTGTATGATACCTAGATAAATCTACAGAAAATTTGTTATGGCACAGAATATTGGGACATTTGAGCTTCTCTCAAATAAGAAAATCTAGTAGAATCAAAGTTGTTCGTGATCTTCCCAACATCACTCTGCCTGAAAGTACCATATGCAAATCATGCCAATTTGGTAAGAAAACCAGGGTGCAATTCAATGCCAAAAAAGGATCAGCAAGTAAGCCTCTTGAACTTATACATACTAATCTATGTGGCCTTGTAAGGAAAAATTGACCTCGTGGAGAACAATACTATATTTTATTTATTGATGACTTCTCTAAAATGTGTTGGATCGATTTACTGACACAAAAAGATGAAGCATTTGAAAAATTTAAGATCTTCAAAGCTTTGGTTGAAAATGAATTAGATCTAAAAATCAAATGTCTTAGATCTGACCGAGGAAGAGAATATATATCAGATGAATTCTTTGATTTCTGTGAACATACATCATGGCATAAAAAGACAATTTTCTATAGCTGGAACCCCACAACAAAATGACGTGGCAGAAGAATGAATAGAACAGTTCAATAAATGGCTCATGCTATGCTTGATGAATCTGGAACTCCCGATAACTTTTGGGGAGAAGCAGTACATACTGCTATAAATATTCTTAACAAGGCTCATGTTTGTGTGAACAACGATAAAACTCCTTATGAGCTCTGGTATGGTAATCTTCCCACTGTAAAGCATTTTAGAGTTTTTGGAAGAAAATTTTTATCAAGAACAAATGATGAAAAACTTGGTAAGTTTGAGCCTAGAGCAGATGAAGGAATATTTCTTGGTTACTCTTCTAGAAGTAAAGCATATAAATGTTACAATAAAAGACTTCGGAATATTTTTGAATGTATTGATGTTGTAATTTATGAGTTCCTCACATCTCCTAAAAGGGAAATAACAACAACAAATGAAGATGATGATGATGTATATTTTCCCTCATTAAATAGTAACAATATAGAAGGAGAACCCAATGAAGCACCAGAAGAAGATATATTTGAAAAGGCTCCATCCAGGTATGTTCAAAAGAATCATCCAGAATCTCGAATTCTAGGAGAAAAGGGATCAGGTGTCCAAACAAGAAGAACTCTTGTAGGATCCCCTAGCTATTTGGAATTCTTATCCGCTATTGAACCACAGAATGTAAATCAAGCTAGTAAAGATGAATGTTGGATTCAAGCCATGAATGAAGAACTTGGTCAGATTGAAAAGAATCATACTTGGGAATTGGTTCCAAGACCTCATGATAAAAATGTTATTGGAACAAAATGGATATTCAAAAACAAGTTAAATGAAAATGGAGATGTTATTAGAAACAAAGCTAGACTTTTTTGTAAAGGGTATGATCAACAAGAAGGTATAGACTTTGAAGAAACATTTTCTCCTGTAGCTAGACTTGAAGCCATAAGAACGTTTCTTGCTTTTTCAAGTTTTCAACAATTCAAAGTTTATCAAATGGATGTAAAATCTGCTTTCCTCAATGGTGATCTAGAAGAAGAAGTTTATATAGAACAACCAGAAGGATTCATTCTAGGAAATGATGAAAAAATTGTTTACAAACTTAAAAAGGCTTTATATCGTCTCAAACAGGTTCCTCAGGCATGGTACTATCGTCTTGACAAATATCTTCAACAACAAGGTTTCACCAAGGGATCTACAGATAGTAACTTATACACAAAAATAGAAAATGATAAACTATTGATTATTGTTGTGTATGTTGATGACATCATTTTTGGAAGTAATGAAGAGTCCATGAGTCATAAATCTGCTTCTGTTATGCAGCGAAATGTCGTTACTTGGGGAACTAACATATTTTCTTGACTTACAAGTGAAACAAGGAACAGATGGCATATTTCTATCACAAGGAAAATATCTCAAGCAAATTTTGAAGAAGTATGGGATGGAAGACTGCAAACCTGTGAGTAATCCAATGGTAACTAGATGTAACCTCATTTCTCATGATGATTCTCCCATAGTGAATCAAATAGAGTATAGATCCATTATTGGAAGTCTTCTTTATCTAACCGAGACCAGACCAGACATTATGCATGCAATTGGGATTGTTGGACGATTCCAAGCTAATCCAAAAGAGTCTCACCTTCAGGCTATAAAAAGAATATTCAAATATCTACAAGGGACTCAAAACTTTGGTCTGTGGTATCCAAAGAATATTGATCTCACTCTTCATGCTTACACAGATGCAGATTGGGCTGGAAATGTTGATGATTGAAAAAGCACTAGTGGTGGTGCATTATATATGGGTCCCCGATTAGTATCTTGTTTCAGCAAGAAACAAATTTATATTGCCTTATCTATAGTGGAAGCAGAATATGTGATTTGCGCATCATGTTTCACACAACTTCTTTGGATGATGCAGACATTACAAGATATTCAAATCAAATGTTCACCTCCCATATCCATTCTATGTGATAATACAAGTGCCATTAGTATCTCGAAAAATCCTATTATGCATTCCAAGACCAAGCACATTCCCATCAAGTATCACTTCCTACGTGAACAAGTGCTTGAACAAAAGGTTAAATTTGAGTATGTTCCCTCCAAAGAGAAAGTTGCAGATATATTTACTAAACCTCTTCTCAGGGAAGCATTCAAATATCTCAGATAGAAGCTGGGAGTTGTCTCTGCCTCTCTTTTCAAATCTACTTAATTTCAAAAGATTAAATTCAGTACACTGGTTTCATAAAGACGTATCACATATATACGCGAATTTATGTGCATAAAACCACGTATGGTTTTTTATGACAAAAATTCTCTGAGCCAGTTTTCAAAACAGTCTGTGGTGTTGTTGGGTAACCTCTATTGTTGTTCCAGTATTCATCTTACTATACTTTTCTTTAATATTTATCTCCTTGATGAATTGGTTGTTGAAGGTGTTCAGGATGCACAAGTTTAGGTGGAGCACCTGCCTTGTTGAAAAGGATGTTGTGTTGGCATTCTGATTGGTGGTTGTGTTATGATCTCATGTTTGAGATTCTTTGGTCTTAGTTATACAAAGTCATTTATGTAATTGGATGAAAACGTCATGTTGAGACCAATGATGTAAAATTGTTATATTCAGTCATGTAAATACTTGTTCAAATTTGTAAATCCACTTGGTTGGGTGGTTGATTCAAATATGTAATTGCACTTGGTTGGATCATTCATGTAAGTATGATTCCTTGGTGATAGGAAAGGTCATACTCGGTTGAGTTATAGATTCATTTACTTCATTGAAAAATATGTCTGAAGATTCAACATGAACTCAGGGGGGGCATGGTAAATTCAATGCACTTCAGATCTACAGAGCTCTTCTTTCTACAAGGGAAGAGAAACCTTGTTTTGGTATTGATCCGCCCTTTTCCCTTGATGTCAAAGGGGGAGAGTATCTTGGTGTTTGAATAATGGTTATATCTGTTGTGGTGATCAAACACCATCATGGTTGCCATCAAGTCCAAAGGGGGAGATTGTTAGCAATATGATGCAATATGTTGTCCTTGATGGAAACCTACTAGATGAAGTTATCCTGCAACCATTTGTTAAAGATGTAAAAATGATGTATCTACAGGTCAATTCAGAAGTAACAGAGAAAGGCAATCCAGTTAGGACCAGAGAAATGATAAATATAATATGTCCCAGTGTATACGCAGGTTTGATGAAGAGAAGTCGTGTATACACGCGGGTATGAAGAAGCCAAGTCGCGTATGCCTTTTGCGCTCTAAAATTATGATACCAAGAGGCATTACCATGGTATTAGCCCATAGTATTAAGCGTTGTATTGTATATTTGATTCCGTCCAAGAATACCATTGGCACTTGTGTGGTTTTGGCTCATGGTATTGGTAAAGGCTAAAACTATATAAGGAGAAGAAGATCGTAGTGCATAGTGTGCATGTGCAAGGGATATTAATGAATACTTATCTCTAAAGTATATCTGCATGGGATGAACTATGTTTTATTGGTAGATCTGAATCTATGATGCACCCTTGGATACAATGATGGATCAAGCTCTATAGACCTGAAATGACTATGTAATTGCATGATTTAATTATGAGATGTTTGGATCGATGACTTGGTGCTTGTTTCCTGAAATGAAGTAAAGAAATATGGGTAAGTTTATAGATCTGCATATTTCTGCAGTAATAACATTTACAGATCTATATGCTAGTTCGGCACATTGAAAGCACGTATACACGCATATTTGTCTCTAATAAAGAGTGTATGGAAGTCAGGGTTTTCTGAAGCTTTCTAAAGAGGTTATCTCTTTAATGTTGTTATATTTCTTATGTATTTTTGCTATCTGTCAATGAAGTCTTCATGTAGATCTTGGTTGCTTGAATACTGTATATGCTGCTAAGTTGAATATGAACAAATCTGATCAATGAGTGAGAAAATATGTTTAATGATGAGAAAATGATTAAGGGTTCTGCAATACTGAAAAGATATCTGACTGAAAGCCTCAGATCTAGTTCTGAGACTGATCATATTCTATAAATTCAGTATTCTCATATCTATATGCAGGTTGGTGTGAAGGAAAGCGTGTATACACGCGGGATCTGTAAAGTGAAGTAGCGTATGTATTTTCAAGATAATGAATGATCACGGTTGATATTGATTCTACACACTGATTTTGAAATCTGGGTTTATTACTGTGTTCTGGTTACAGTGATCTCATTGTTCTGATTGAAGTCTAGGTTAATTTTATTATTAATGACCTTTATGATGAGTTGTGTTGAAGCTGTGGGATCTAGTGTGAAAATTGATGAAATGTGGTCTGCAGTGGTTCTAAGAGTTGAAGCCTTCGGTATGGAAGTAGAAGCTTCCTGCTAGTAGAAGCTGGTGTTCTGATCAGGGGGTTGAAGCTCCCTTCCAGTAGTGGCTGGTAAACGAGATCAAGGTGTTGGAGCTTCCTTCTAGTAGCAGCTGGAGAACGAGAGAAGGTCGTAGCCTTATGCAGGTAGATGCCTGCGTACTGATATGAGTCTGCATCAATACAATATTGTAAGCAGTTTTCCATATAATAAATATTGAAGAAAGAGACGACAACAATGGAGGTTTTCTCTCGAATTGAGTTTCCACCTTAAATCTTGGTGTTCATGTGTGATGCTCTTGTGTGATGATTTATTATGTTATTATTGCACATATTTACTGCTTAACTATCTGATGCATAACTGATAAGCTGGGTTAAAGAATGTTTCTGAAAGTTTATCTAACAATAAAGTTATCTCAGTATATGCAAGTTTCTGTTAATGTATCCGCATATATACATTAGTTGGCTTAATCAAAGTCGCGTATAGAAATCAGTAAGAGAAAAGAAAAAGAATGTGATTATTGTAAATATTGATTCACTCCCCCCCCCCCCCTCCCCCCCGCCCCCTCTCAGTATTTTTCCCAACAATTCAGTATCTAGCTTTAGTACATTTTTAGATCGGATTGAATCCATTGATAGACACATGTTTGTATAATTTCTACAGAATGTAGAATGTACACTATGAAATCTTTAAATGCTTTGACTAAAGCTAAAGCTTGTTTCTCAATGATATTGTACTTTAAAGCAACATGTCTTATTGTTCTACTAAATAAAGCAAAAGGTTGTTCTGTATTTTGATTTTTCTTTTGCATTAAGACAACAACAAGTGTATACTCTGAAGAAAATGAGAAAATTATAAAATCAAGTGTATAATCTGGGCTAATGAGAATGGGAGCATGTGATAGAGCTAAATTGACTTGATTGAATGATTTATTTGCTTTTTAGACCATTTTACTTCAGTATCTTTCTTCAACATATCAGTAATCTGCCTCAAATGTTTAGCAATATTGGGAACAAACCTTCTCAGCAAATTAATTTTACCATCGAAAGATTGAATCTCCTTTTTACTCCTAGGATAATCTAAGTTCCGAATCGCTTCAATCCTTGAAGGATCTACTCTTATGCCATCTTTAGATATAATATGTCCCAACAATTTACCTTCTTCCATAGCAAAGAGGATCTTCTTTGGATTTAATGAAATACAAAACTTTCTGCACTTTTGAAAGACTGTCTTTAAATGTTGTAAATGGCGTTCATCTGTCTTTGAGAAAATAGTGATATCATCAAGGTAAATGACCAAAAAATGATCTTTTTCATTGGCAAAGGCAATATCCATTACTCTTTGAAAATTTTCTCCTACATTATTCAAACCAAAAGGCATTTTAGCATACATGAAAGTACCCCAAGGTGTGGTGAAAGCTGTCTTTTCTTGATCATCTGGGTGGACAAGAACCTGATTGTATCCTGAGTATCCATCTAACAAAGAAATTCTAGATGATCCAACTACCCTTTGTAGAATGTGGTCCATTTTTGGTAGTGGATAATTATCTTTTAAAGACGCTTTATTCAGATTTCGAGAATCAATGCATGAACTTATTTCTCATGTCTTCTTTCTCACAGGTACTATATTGGACATCCAATCTAAGAAACGAATAGGAACTATTATTCCAGTAGTGAATAATATATTTACTTCCTTTTGAATAGAAGGCAACAATTTGGATTCATCCTTCTAAGCTTCTGGCGAAATGGTTTTTGATATGGCTTCAAAGGAATACTATGTTGAATAATGCTTTTATCATAAACCTTCAAATCGGAATATTCCAAAGCAAATACATCTGAAAATTGAGATGTAAGTACTGCATATTTAGCTGTAATATTCCCAATTTTCCATCAGTTAATCGGAATATTATATTTCTTACATTTTGTAATTAATTAAGTAAATAAGAGGGTGGAGGGACCCATAAACACCATATATGAAAAAAATCCACTTTTGAAGTGTGTATGTGGGTTATTTAGAAGTAAATCAACATTATGGAGTAGTGGAGAAACTTCTTAATGAAGGAAGAGTGGAGATCATTGATCATTAATGAGAAAATCATAGAGATAGTGGAGGAAGTCAAATAAGATCATGGAGCAATAAAAGTAAGATCATAAAGCACTAATGATGAAATAGTGTAGGAAGTGGTGCATCTAATGCACACATGATGGAGAAAGTGTAAATTAAATGTAGAGATCATGGAGATCATGGAGAGACATTGAAATCTTCATGGAGGCTAGTGGCCACATGTGCAGCGCAGTTATGAGGTGGGCCAAGGCCAGCGAAGGCTCACAACGCATAAAAGGAAGATGAAGGCAGTCATAGAAGGCAGGTTTTAGTATTTGATTTTAGATCTGGATTTTTCATGTGACATTTCTATGCATGCTTCAGTTGTTTAGCTAAGTCTGTAGTGTTGTTTAGCACACGAGTGTTTCCGAAAAGAAATCCCACCCTTACCCACGGGGGACTTCGAGTGCCTACTCTGGAAAGGTTTCTTTGAGCTGCCATACATCATCAGGCATTGGTTCCAGATTCAACCCCTCTCTACAACACATTCAGTCTCAGTAGTTACACATTCCTACTTGAGGGTTTGAGAGGAGGAGGATGTTTCTAGCATTTTCAGTTAGGAAATCGGTGGAGGATTCATCCTTTCAGGTTGTGCTTCAAGATCAGTCTTCCAGGAGTAGCATATTCATATTCATCATTCAAGCCATCAGTTTATACCGCCATGCAATAGTAGTTCCCCTAGGAATTGTGCAGCCCAATCTTGTAGATTTGAAGGAGGAGGAAGTTTCCAGCATTTCAATTGGAAATCCTATGAGGGACCATCTCCTCACTTTAGAGACATCATTTCCATCATTCTTGAGCAGCATTGTGACATCTAGCATTAGGCTATAGCTTCAACCTCCCTGACAGTGCAGTTTATTCTAGTTGTTGTGTATTCATCAGCTCAATCTAGTGGAGGAGGAACGAGGAGCTAGATCTCAAGCTTCTAGCTTGGAGATCTGGAGGACGGTTCAACCCTATATGAATTGAGTTGTTTGTATCATATTACAGCCATCTTATCTTCAGTTCATGCAGTAGATCTGCATACCCAGCATTCATATGTTGCAAGCCCTTGGAGGGTGATTTTCCAAGATTGTTAGGTCTAGAAATGCTTTCTAGGTTATCTTGGGTATTCAGCATAAAGCCCGTATCTGAAATCTCGACATCATCTAAGCTCCAGAACTTCCAGATCTACACTTCTATTTTTAGCCAGTGATTGTAGTCCCAGTATTTGTAGCAGGGATAACGCAATATAACCTCCAACAGTCCAGCAGTTACACAGAGCCTTTGATGAGAGGGCTCCAGGGTCATTCTAGCCTACTTGTTTGGCTTGAGTGTTTCATATTTTGAGCACTATTGTACATTGTGATCCACATCCATAATAATAAAATGGCTCAGCTATTCAGCATATTTGTATGGTGCATTTAGATTACTTGTTCATTTCTGTAGTTTCCATTTATTGTGTTACTATATTCCTATCTTTTCCATTTTGGAATATTACAGTGGAATCAGAGCATGATCTTTGGCTAGGCTTGTGGACACTACATCTCATGACATCAAAAGAAGAAGCAGAAAGTAGAGATCTATAATGGTGGAGGGTTTAAGTTTTTCCACAATTCTCTTGATATGTATGAAATATCTCTCCAAGGAGGTCAAACAAATGAGAAGGGAGAGGCAAAAAGAGACCTTAAGAAGGTTTGAGAATGAGGAAGGTCCAAGCACTTCCTATCAGCAGCAGAAGAAAACGGCAATGCATAAAGCTCCACAAAAATATTCTATGTCCACTTTCTTTGAAGAGGAAAGTGAATGGCATGGATATGAAGGAGACTTGGGGTATGAGACTCTAAGTAAATATATGTCAGAGTACAAATCCAAGGTCAAGTTAGGAAGGGATAAGGTAGCCATGACAGGTACCAAAAACACTCCAGGAGGGGGAGCTAGGAACGGTATCTGACCGGAGGGGTAATGGCCAGGTGGGACAGCTCTGAGATGGTTAAGGCCAGGAGAAACCATGCCAGAAGAGTAGAGAGGCTCATGGATACCAACTGTAGATGAGGGGCCTTGAGGAGGGTTTCTTGAAGGCTGAGTCGAGGTGCTAGGAGCAGGTTGTGAAGGGCGGGGCTGCTAACTAGTTGAAGCGGGCTACTTGAGGTCAGACCGAGATGATTGCATCATGCTTGAGACATTGGTCAAAGGTTTGACTGTTTTATTATTGGCTACC
Source organism: Pinus albicaulis (assembly GCA_034641835.2). Lineage (NCBI taxonomy): Eukaryota > Viridiplantae > Streptophyta > Pinopsida > Pinales > Pinaceae > Pinus > Pinus albicaulis. The sequence continues at coordinate 1,036,586,006 of CM076581.1, read as the reverse complement.
GAAGAGATGATGGACTCAGGGGAGGTCTGAGACTTCGGTTCATGATATGTCAACTGGTCAATGGTGACTATCTTTCCGTCATGAGGAAAGCACATCTTGTGGTGAACTACATATGGGATAGCAAACATCGCATAGGTGTAGCTATGACCCAATAGAATGTTGTAATCTAAGGGGGCATCAATGACTTCTACATCAACACAAATAGTCTTGCCCGCAAGAGTAATAGGAAAATTTTGGAACATGCCAATTGGCTTGGAGGAGTGGCCATCTCAAGCTCCGAGGGTGATAGTGGAAGAAGCCAACTCAGGTGATCCGAGTTGCTTCCAAACTGAAGTGGACATCATGCAGGTGGATTCCCCCTCATCAATGATACAACGGGAAACATTGGCATTCCAGATCTTGACGGGGATTTGGAAGGCAACAGAAGCAGGAAGGGAGGATGTTCTGACTGGTCAACATAGAAGACGATAAAAAAATCATCTGAAGGATCTGCAATGACCATAGAAGTTAGTAGAGCTTTTCGATGTGAAGGGCACGATTGGAGGAGTTCCAGCATTGAGATGGCAGCAGGAGATTGTGCCAAATCATCTACTATATTATACGAATGGGCAACATTTCCAAAAGCAGCGTTTCGCCGTAATGGTCCCTTGGGGATCTTGATATGAACCTCCACCTTAGGCTGAGGGATCTATAAAGGACCATTGGTTGTCAAAAGAGGCTCTGTAGAACCTGAAGAAGGAGGCTCGGGGGCAGACATAGCAGGAGGCTTGTTTTACTGATGGGACTGAGTTTGAAGGTTGAGGTCAACAGTAATGGGTTGGTCAGAGTTCATCATGAGAATCAGGTAATCGGAGGTACCCGATGGAGGAGGTTGAGTGGCCGCCTGACCTTCAAGTGGTTGGGTAGCCATGAATCCTTGTTGAGGGAAAGGATTGGTAAACACAGCCGGCTGGATAGGTGCAGCATGGGGAGGAACCAAAGGGGAGGCTTACTGTCCTCACGATGCTGCTTGAGTCTCCCACATCTGACGCATCTGTGATAAAAGAGGACAATCGTGGGTGTACTGACTGTAGACACCACAACAAGAACAAGGTTTGTTCGTGCAAAAAAGTATGTCCTACTTGGGCTAAGTGCCATGTTGCTAGATATCAGTGTTAGATGCATTCCCTTAGGGATTAGGTCCTGGATTACTGAGGGCAGATTGATTTTGTGTGTATTTCCTGTTATTTTTGGAAGTAGGAGGATTAGTCGCGCTCTGTTGTGCATATACCTACCCCTGGGGGGCCTGTGGCTGTTGTTTCAGGGGTTGAGAAGGCAAAGGAGGTAGGGGTGGTAATGTTGGAGGAGCTGGAGCACCAGGCTGTGAATACAAATAATAAGGAGGTTAGGCAACATTGTGGTGAATAGGAGGTTGGGAAAAATGAGGCATGGCGTATCCTAGATACATGCTACCGAGAGGGGGAAAAGAGCTAGAGGAGCTGGCCCCGCCTTGAGGGAAACCATAACCCATGGGAGGATGAGTGTACGGATAAGAAAGGGCTCCAACAATACCATTGGCGGCATGGGATGCCCCCAGTTCGTTGGCACCACCGGGTCTAGGGAGATTAGGTAAGATGGTATAAACATAACCGGACTGTGCGTAGATCAAGTCATATTTCAATGCAATCTCAAGAGTAGCTTCTTCGGTCTGAGGGAGATGAGATGCGACATATTTGCCAATAGCAGGAAAAAGGGATCTAAGGAACCAGTCCATGTAGACACGGTCTTCAAAGGTAGGGGCTTGACATAGGCTCTTTCTTCTTTGCAATTCCTAGATATGATCGGATAGGCAGGTCACAGATGATGACAGAAAGAGGTCAAAAGTTCGGTACCAATGTCATAACGAAGGGGAAGCTGCAAATAAGATAGAAAAGCCCTGGTGAGGGTCACAAAAGTAGTATGAGAAGAGGAGGGCTTATCAACATACCACTTGGAAGCCTCTCCAGTAAGTGTATGTTGGAACAACCGAAGATGGACAGAGTCATCGGTTATGGAGTTAGATGAACACCACATGTGGAAAGATCGAACATGGTTAGTAGGATCTTCTCCAACAAGACCTTCAAACTTAGGGATGTCAAAAGGGAGCTTGGTTGGCATAGCAGGCCAACCAGCATCATGGCATATGGGGTCATTGATCAACTAGTTAAAATCAAGAAGACTGAGGCCTGCCATATAGGAGAGCAAGGGAGCAGCCGAGATAGTTCTTGTTGTGGTCCCACTAGTAATATTCCCAGCATTAGGGTCGGGGCTACCATCAGTGTTAGGTCCTGAACCAGACATGGTGAAGGTGATAGGGGGAGAACCGAGCATGGAACCAGAAGGGGAACCCAATGAACCAGAAGAGGAGTAGGAATGAGGACTCGGTGGAGGACTAAGAAACTTAGGATGAAGGCCAAGAAGTCTCTGAGATAAACGCCTTGGGGGCGCAATGGTGAGAGAACAAACACAGATCACAAAAGGAAGATAGACCATCAAGGGCAAGGAGGTGCATGATCAAGTGATTACAATGTCAAAACAAGGGCAGAGAGGTGCAGGATCAATTCATTACAATGTTAAGTCTTTGCCTGGCGGTGTTAACCAAGCGCTTCTTCACTTAGGGTGTGTGTGTTAAGTGTGTTAATTATAATTTTTAAACCTATACGTTTGTAGAGAAAAAGAAAAAGTGTGTTGTATAACTATAAATAAAAATGCAGATAACAGTAAATGAAACTGAATATAACAGAAAATAAACAACTAATTATGCATTAATTTAAACCCAACGAGGCAAACCTCTCAACAGCTAGTCTGTGTATGGGAAAAAATCTAGTCAAAACACACCAAAATAGCCAATGGATCTAAAGTCAGGAGGGACAATGATCTAAAGGTCAGATCTACTAAAAATAAGTGCAGACAACAGCAAAAAACCAAAGGGAAAAGTGCTGCAAATGAGGTGGCGAAAGGTTACAACCTGAAGGGAAGCGGAGGGGACCCTAGAGGAAGACCCAAACAAAACTGAAAAGAGGTGTTTTGGATGGATGAATAACCAATCTAAAGTGGATTTGAAAGTGAGGTATCAGATCTAAAAAATGGTTGAACACACTGAAATTTCAGACGACCAGCTTTAGCTAAAATCCTCCTAATAGGGTGGAAGGGTACTAAAGCCCTAGGGGGCTAGGTTCCCCACTCCAATGAGTAAAATAGAGAAATTACAGGTCCAAAACAGGTGGAGACAGAGGTCAGACAACCCTGAACAGAGGCCCAAACAAACCCAAAAAAATCTCAGAAAAAATTCCCGCAAAAAGTACAGGTCATAGTTTCTGACCTAATTTTTGCAGAGGTCGCACGTTTTGGACTGTTTTCTGTGTCCTAGAGGTCTAGGTCATAGGTTTTGGCCCGAAAAGTGAAACTTGCACTTCCGGCACTCTCGAGAGAAGGTTTCAGAAAAAAAAATTCGTCTCAACTGCGGTTTATGCCTGTCACCTATGCAATAGGTCCGGAAACACACAGAACTTAGAATTTTTACTTTTTAAGGGTTTTATAGGTTAAAAACAACATCAATAAAAGAAAAACAAGAAGCTTAAGAGAAACCCTAGGGTTTGAACCAGCTTGTTATGCAGGGATCTGAAAAACGACAGAGGTCGTAATTATAAACCCTTGTGGGGTTGCCAGTTGTTAGGATGAATTCTAATTGCAAGCGTACGAAAAAAACTCACTTTAGCTATGCATAACAAACAACCCTAACATCAAAGATGGCCTTTAGATCTGCAGTTAGTTGACCAAGAAAAATGATACAAAATCCAGATCTATTTAGTAAAAGATATTAAGTAGTAAATAAAAGTAAGAGTTTCTCCATGCATCCAATAGACAAGACAAGAATATTTTTAAAGAATTTTGTATTTATGGCACCTCGGAAGGGAACATAGAAAGATGTTACCAGTCCCCCTCAATGGGATGGGTTCTTGTATGTCCTCGGCAAGTCGGATCTAAGATCTCTCTCACTTGATAGTGTAGAAAACCCAGAAAAAGAATGGAACTCAAAGGGAGCTCACAAGAAAAATGGTAGCAAAATATGACAATGATGGAGGATCAATGTCAGACCAAAAGTATAGATCGAGAGTGATATTTAGGCAACAAAAGGTAGTGAATGAGTGGAAAACCCCTTCTATTTATAACAAAATATTGAGTTAGTCTAGATATTGGTGCATAATTAAAATATTATTAACCAATTCTAGATCCAACTTTTATGGAATATTTTATTATATTTGTTGGAGGGAAAAAGAATTTGAATTTGGTCAAATCCCTTTATTTGTAAATAATAATAGATAAATGATTTATTTATTATTTTAAGGATGTGGTTGAGTAATAAGTAAATAAAAAATGATTTATTCAATTATTTATAAATGATTTAGTCAAATTTAACGAGAAATGTTATTTAAATAAGGTTTAAATAATTATTCCTAGAAAATAATAAGATAAATAATGGTTTATCTAATTAATTTTCCTGTTTTGGGTTAAGTATGACCAGGAATATTAATTAAATTGTTGTTTAACTAATTATTCCTTGAGGAAAACCAAACAAATATGGATTTATTCCATATTTCCTCATGGGGTTCCCTGCTTATACCATAAACAATTTAATAAATTAAGGATTATTAAGTTATCTTTCATAGTGAAAGCAATTTTACTTAGGGTAAAATTGGTCTTACATGGTGTATTTTGGCCCATCTAATAGTAACAGGTTAGATGACCAAAAATTGGTGTAACATTGATGCCAATGCCTCATCACATGCCTTTATGTCCCCCAAATTTGAAAGACATATTGTTGGTATTAGATCCCAATTGCTAAGAAAAATGGGATATACCAAAGGACTTGGGAAAAATGGACAAGGAATTTCTATTCCTATTACTGATGAAGCTCAGACATCTCATGCAGTTCTTGGATATGATGCAATTCTCACCTCACTACGTATAGATGATCCCATTGAATTCGAGAAGAATTCATTTCTTATAGGTGGCGTTAAAACTAGGTTGTTGGAAGACCAAACCACTATTAACCGTGTTTCACATATTGATGGGTTGACTGACATAATTGTGATGTACAAGGTTGTCCTCCTATCGCTACACCTAGATTTGAGCCTGCAAAGCAAAAGTACAAGCCTTTTTCTTAGAAGAGATTACGTAGGAATGAAAAACCCAATATGTATACATTCAAACTTTGCAAAAGCAATGTGAAAGGATCAATCATGGGTTGATGCTGACCATCAATATCGATTGTGGTTGGATTGATGGATGGCCATGCCATCATTTCAATAGATGTTTGTAGACTTCATACCATTATGTCTTATTAGTTTTGCAGTTGTATAACATTCCTATTATTTGTTGTTGATTGTCGTTGGTATCTTAGTTATGTTTCATAGGGGGAAATTTGATGATGACAATAATTTTTTTCATTCCCTTACTATTTAGTCATCTAATTGACTAGACCATGTTATCTTATTGTGTTGATGTGTTTTCCATACTTACAGGCCTCATTGTTTGTTTGTTGGTTAATGGCATTGCTTTTGTTTGAAGCCTTTTTCTTGGTTCTTTATCAACACCTTTTTATTTGCAACATTTATGAGGAAGTTGTTAGTGTTTTCCTTTCTTGTGCCTCTACAACATCTTCTATTTCAAATAACAACCAAGCTCATTGAGGTTTCTTGGCTCTCATCTTCATGTTTTTGGCACTTTCCAATTAGAGAAAGCTTCTATTATTGTCATTCAATGGATCATTGTGGGATTTACAGTTTCAACTACATACATATATCTAAGCGCTGACATATTTCTCTATTTTGGAGAAGAGTTTTTATTTTCCTACAATTTTTTCTCCTTTCCTCCACTTATGAGAGTTTGTACTTTAGTACTTTTTCAAGCGTCATTGTTGGCACAATTTGTTTTTTAATGTTTACTCGCTATGATTCGCTTAAGGTGGGGTATTTGTGTTGGTCTTTTCCAACACACAAATTTCCATGAGCTAACAATTCTGAGTTGTAAGCTCATTTAGGGTTGTTATCTACCCAGATTTCATAGCTATATTTTCTCGACATTTGACCTCCTCCATTGTTATAAATGAAGGAATTATCTATTTACTTTAAAAAAATATTATTAACTCAAAACCCTTGCATGTGCACAAGCAGTGAGCACCGCTCAGTAATAGTCTAAAGCATAGCCAAATTTAGATTAAAAAAACTAACAAAATTTTAGTTTCCAACCTAGACAATGATCCATATCCAAAAAACATAACCAAATTTAAAGAAAGTAGATTGACCCTCACTTATTGAATAGACAATTGGCCAAAGCAAGGAGGTTGCACTTGCTCGACCGAGATCGCTGACGAATTTGGCAACCGACAAGAATTCTAAATCTACCAAAGACAAGATACTCAACCACCTTCTCGATTGATAATTTCTCCTTGCATAGAACCAACCCACACCTTATGAGACCAGAGGGTTTTATGATAAAATGGATGTCCATGAGTCTTTATCCAATTATTTTCTTATGTGATAATTTTGGAGGAATGTCCACAAAACTTGCAATTAAATCACTAGTCAAGTAAGTTGTTTTTCTAACTTTTGGCAAAACTTGTTCCACGTTTTCCAAACATATTTTTTAAGGTATTGTCATAAATTATAATTGTGCTACATGGAATCTTATTGGTTTAGATCAAGTGGTTAGCATAATTGAATGACATCCCCTTCATTTGATTTCAATTCCCATGAGGTGCATATTGGCCAATTGTAATAAGGCTCAGAGAATAAGTGTCACACCCATGCAAAAGCATCGTTAAACACAAAAAAGTATGTGAACAAAATTTTGAAAACCCCTTTAAAATGAAAAAAAAACCTTCCATATAATAATAAATATCAAGCAATGTCCATAGTTTTGAATTATAATTTAGAAATACTTTTGATTGAATAAGAACTAGAAATACTTTTGATTGAATAAGGATTAATTTCCAAGTAGTAATAGATATTAAGTAATCCCTATAGTTTTGAATTATAATTTAGAAGTATTTTTGTTATTGAATAGAGATTAATTTTCCTAATACATTGAAAAATATGTGAAAGATTTATATAAATAAAAGTATATCCATTAATGCTAATAAATTATTTCAAATAGTTAGATTTTCCTTATAAGTTTTACAATTATTATAAAAAAACACAAATATTCATATAAATAAGAATAAGTGTTTTTTAAAAACTATATCATATTAAAATATATAATAATATTATAAATTGTATATAGTATATATTATTGATATATCTATGAAATAGATACGGTTTAATTTTTAGTTTTTGCAAAATTTTGGATTCAAATTTTATATAAAGTCGAGAATAAGAGTAAATTGTGAAACTACAATATTTCATGTTACATATAGATAAAGTTGAACTATATATATGGTTAATAGTTTATATTTTTAAATGTGGTTAATAGTTTATGATTGACAAGTAAAATTTAATTTTGAAATTAAATTAATATAGATATATCTTAATTTTGGAATATTAAGGGTTGAGAAGAATTAAATTTCTTAACGTGTAAATATGTTTTTAAGTGCAAAATTTAAGAGATTTGATTTCTTTCAACACTTGAGATCTGAAGTTAAGATGGATATATAGTAATTTTTAATTTACCAAGGATGTAGACATATCAAATATCTCAAGATGCAAATATGTTTTTATGTGCAAAACTTAAGGGATGTTTGCTTTTCCAAAGATTTGATTCCTATTGACACTTGGTAGATCCGAAGTTAAGATATATATAAGTACATCGGACTCTCAACCAATGTAAACATGACAGTGAGTAGGTGGTATCAATCTGTCCAATGAGAAACCAAATATTTTTAACCACTTACCATTAGAGTAATTTATCTAAAATTATAAAAGTTTCAACAGTTGACAAAAGTCAGATCTCTGGCACTAGAACCAGGTGGTACAAAAGGAGTAAGATCACACTAGAGGTGGACCTCTATATGTGCCAATATTGCATGCATTCATTCTACGCATACTCTCTTGTTTCTATAGACATGTTTGGCATCTTCCACCAAAGATGTTATATATTTATTCTTCTTTTTCCTTCAATACCCTGCCCAATAGGGTCTTTATCTGCTAATACAAAGCAATGGCACTAAGTTATTGTTTCATTCTTCCCCTGACATGCCCACAATTAGGAATCTAGGTAGAAACATCTTCTAGGATCTTTGATTTTGAGAAATCTTGTCTGTCTCTAGGAGCAAGGGATTCCAATTGGCGAATATCATTCAGGGTTCTAGGGGAAACGACCACATGATAGGATTTAGTGGCTTCCTAAGCTTGTTGCTCGACACCGTTATGTCCTTGAGAGTCGCGATGTCCCCCTCTTTGCATATTGTGCATTCTTTATAGTTGTGTATGAAGAAGAGAGGTATTTTCATTAGCGGTCTATGCAAAGAATTCTCGCGGTAGAAAATTGAGACCAATTAAACCACAAAACCCAAGCTAGTGACAAAACAAGGGGTAAAGAAATCAGATGAACTAACGGTAAGGACAAGGCCAAGTGGATCGACCCACAAATATAAAGAAGACACTAGATGGAGCAATTAAAGGTTATCAACTGAGGAGACTCGCCACAACGAAGAAACAATAGACCATTCAAGAACTTGAAAATACAGTATAAGACCCAGAATTGAACAAGACCTCCCCAAAACCAACACCAAAGGCTGGATAGTAAGCTAGTATAAAACTTGATAGAGATTCAAATAGAGTAAAGAGTTACCCAGGACCAGTAGGTTGAGAGGGACTCTGACTTAGAGGTTGAAGGGTTGCAAATGAATCTAGTGTCGAAAGCTCGAGGTTCACCCGAGAAATTGTGGCCCACTTTTATAATGTACCCTTCTTTCCCTGCTGCCCTTAGGTGGCCATAACTCTCTCATTCCAAATCAAATAAATCAATCAAATAGACGATGTGGTAGCATTTCCTTTGGATTTGACTTCAAAAAACACAACATAGATTCTTAGAATCGATAGCACCAAGATGTTAACAGGCCGCACTCTACTCCATCCTCCCTTTGACCATGCCTGAGGCCTAGCTTCCCCCACCCCCTCTCTCGGTGTTGCAACTGGATACCCAAACTCGAACTCCATAAAGTGTCATATTCCATAACTCCAAGCTTAATAATTAGTCACATGTGTGTACATGAATGTGGATGGTCACAACACCTCTTATATTTATTGTGCTTTCCACAACAAGGTCGTTGGCTCGTTACCCATTCCCACCATTTATGTCAAAGGTCACTCCCATCAAGAAATAAAATTATTTATATTTATACAAATTTCACATAGTTATTAATAAAAGTATTCTTATTTTTACTTTTATTAAAATCCTCATAATACATTATTTTAGAAAAAAATTTATGTGATATGCATAGTATTCAATATATAATTTAATGTGATGTCATTAAAATTTATGACTAATTAAAAAGACAAAAACCTTTTTCCAGTCATTGAAGTTTATGACTAATTAAAATTTAAAGTAAGATAACTTAAATAATTTTCAGAGTTAGCTAAATTAATTGAGTTATTTAGCTTAATTGGTTGGATTCTAATTTCTAGCTACAAGCACCTCGCCACTAGAAAATCACATATTAAACTCTGATCAATTTGAACGAGGAATATGGACACTTCACGTAGACTTGCCCTGATTTTTTGCTGTAAAAAGAAACACTTGCTAATGAGTTATCACAACCTGATTTTCCACAGAAAAAAAGCTCCTTAATAAGCCCGAGGCCACAAACTTTACTAATAAGCCCAAGGTCACAAACTTTTTGACCTTTCAAAGGCCTGTGGCTCGAGTCTCAACCCTCGCCCTCATGCGTGGCATTTTTTACCTTGTGTTTTTTTATGCATATGTTCATGAGCATTTTACAACTCCTCTTGCAGCACATTATTTACCATGTGTGCATTTATGCTCATGTTGAGAACATTTTACATGGTAGGAATTTTCAATCACATCACTCATCGCTGCATCCACATGTTTGAGCCTTGTCTTGTAACGTTCTATCAAAAAGCTTATTTTTGGCATTTATCTGGCTACCATATTGTGCCATATCTGCTACACATGTATGTCAATCACTGCGCTATTAATGAACCATTCTAGTGTCTGCTAACGTCTTTCCTTGGAGCTATAATTTATTGAGAGATTGGAAAATTCTCGTGCTGGTTGTAATCCAATGGAAGAAGGAGATAGGGATGTTGAATTTTCCAAAAGAAATGAGCGCATTCATCTTTAGTTATTTCTAAATGGGTTACTGTAAAGTTATATTATTATTTATTAATGGTAAAAAACTTTCTAGTTATTTCCACATGGGTTACTGTAAAGTTATATTATTAATTATTAATGGTAATTCATTAGTGTTGAGTTTTTTTTTTACACCAAAACTTATAGGCATTAGTAAAATTTCAACACATTATCATTTTTTTTTTGGGTGAATCCTAGAGTAATTGATTTCCAAAGAGGTGAGTGTGAGAATCCAACACCCCCCTCAAACAAAAATCGAGGAATAGAATTGGGCCAAGGATTTCATGATGGAGTATTCTATTACTCACAATATTATGTAAAAGTACATAGAATACCTCCATTATATGGTAATGGAGGAGACCCACTGTGGGTTAAGGAGAGCTACGACCACTGGACATATGTAAGTCCTTATTTGAGCTTACAACTCACTATACTTAGCTCATAGGGAAATGAGGCGTTCGAAAAAACAACTCTAACGCCCACCCACTGATGGGGGAAAATTGAAGTCTACCAAAAAAAACAAAGGGTTTGTCATTTGAACTATTTCTAAACCTTTTGTTGGAATATTGTCTTCAAAGTCAACTAAAGTTGGACCAGAAGCATGCCATGACAAATGAATAAACAAATGAAATTGGCACTGATGTTAGAACATAACCATAAAAGTGTTCTTCCATGAATAAATGTTAGAATTATTTTATTTCATTTTATTTTATTTTATTTTATTTTATTTTTATTTTTATTTTTTATATTTTTATTTATTTATTTTTATTTTTATTTATTTATTTATTTATTTTATTTATTTTATTTATTATTATTTTTTTATTTTTCTGGATGTGGATTATTTACATGCCATTCTGAAAGGAGATATACACAATTACAACTCCATTTTAGGTAGCCTAAAGTTTGCAAGGATGGGAGAATGCCAAATGTATTACTAGATTCCACTACCAAAGACGACATCATAGGTCAGATGATTACAACTAATAAAGTTGAAAGCAATCCTGCATATGTCTAGAAAGTGAGGTCCATATTGTTGGAGTTACGATTGCCATTAGACCAAAATCCCTAGATGCTAGTAAACGAACCCATAGCCACAATTAAGGGATCGTCCAGAGGGGTTAAGCTCATGTCACTAAACACACAACAAAAGTTGGATTATCCAATCCCCAAGACATATTGTCTGCAGTATCATTAACATAACTTATTACATCAAATTGGAAACTCTACTCATGTCACTAAACACACAACAAACGTTGGATTATCCAATCCCCAAGACATGTTGTCTGTAGTATCATTAACATAACTTATTACATCAAATTGGAAGATCTACTCATGATTACTGAGTTGAGATACACTTAATCTGAATGTAATGACCCTATTCTTCATGAGTGTTTTTCATTTATTACTTCAACTTTCAAATCCTATTCATGAGAAATGAATTAAACTACGACTTGTTAAATTTAGAATAATAATAAGCTGGATCTAATTGGAAATAAACTAAAATAAAATTTGTTCAATTCATAGAAATAAAAATGAATTACTATGACTTGTTAAATTTAGAATAATAATAAGTTGGATCTAATTGAAAGTAATATCCATGTGCCCTCTGCCAAACAATCATTATATTTTTCTATTACACCCTCATTAAGTGTTCAGTATTATTGTAAGGAGACGCTAATCATTATGCCCCCTACCAAACAATCATTATATTTTTCTATTACACCCTCATTAAGTGTGTTCAGTATTGCTGTAAGGAGACGCTAATCATTATGCCCTCTATGTTTTTTTCTTTGTTGCATCATATTTCAACAAAAGTAAGAATTTAAAAACATTTAAAGACATGTGATTAAATCAATTAGAAAACATAAAGTGTAAAAAGGCCAAAAAATTACTATGTGTCTCATTATATAATGATGAGATCACTAGACTCAATGGACATAACAATAAGGAAGATAAACACTCTTGACTCAACAACAACTTAGATACATTGGAAAGCAATTACTTCTAGAACAACACCTTGTAACTCATATAGATCTAAGAGGAAACTCAACAAACCTATCACATTACTAACACTTCCATTTCTACATTATTCTAACATGCCACCTTAATGGGGAAATAGATTTGCTATAACATAACAATGCTCACTAAGGAAGATACACACTCTTCACTCAACAACAACTCAGTTACATTGGAAAGCAATTAATTCTAGAAAACGCCTTGTAACTCATATAGATCTAAGAAGAAACTCAACAAACCTATCACATTACTAACACTTCCATTTCTACATTATTCTAACATCCCACCTTAATGGAGAAATAGATTTGCTATAACATAACAATGCTCGCTGGTCTAAGCCTCAGCTAGGCTTACAAATATGACTCAAATATTCATCTTGACTTTCTTTGCTTCAACATATTGATGATATTTCTTCTTGGACTTGTTGCTCCAAACTCTAATGCTTTCAACCTGTGTAGTCTTCTTCCTACTCTAGATCATGAACTCTGGATATTGCTTATTATTGCAACTAGGATGATGCCAATCCATTTCAACTCCTTTTTCAACAAGTTCATTTTCATCCTCAATAGATTCTTGTTCATTGGAAAACTCCCGCCTAAATCCATAACAATGTTTAATCTTTTCAAGACTTCAATACATGAAAATCTCATTAACATTTTCATTTTATACATCATCCATGTTGTCTTCAACATTCATTGCTACAACTTCTATGGAGACTTCATTAAAACATGGTGTTTCAAGCCATGCTTCAAGGAGATTTAATTCTTCTTCAACTTTTGTTAGCTCTTCTTCCTGGTTGCTGCTAATATCTACAGACTGAGAAACATTCATGAGATTCACTAAATCATCATAATTTGAGTTATTTTCAACTTTGTCTTCTTCTGCCAATATTTGTATTCAGTTTCATGTGGCTCACCCAATTGATTTTCAACCAGTGTCACTGCTCCATTGAACAATTCATCTATGAGCTTTTTTTCGTGCAACATTTGGAACCAACTTTCTCTTGAAAGTTGTTGATTATCATATTTCACTTTAAGTTCTTCAATTCCTTCACTCTCTTTTCCTATAACCTTCGTTGTAGATTCTTCTTGCAACTCTTTAAACATTTTACTCTCCCTCACAACATAGTTCATCTCTAAGATATCCCAAAATATTTTTGCATTATGTACTTCACCATATTCATGCAAAATACTAGAAAATATGTTTTCATGCAGGGTTGATATAATAAGAAACAATGCTATTGCACCTCTACTCTTACCTTGGGAATTTATAGAAGTTTCTTGAATGCATTCCCATAAATCTAATGAACCAAGCATTCCTTACATTTTAAATACCCAAAGCTTAAAATTTTTACCTTAGAAAGATGAAAAAACAAAAATTAATGGTTGCATCAATTTCTTCAATTTTTTCATTGATTTGGTCTAGTTCCGCAATATGATCCCCCTGTATGGGTTTTTCTACTGGAAACATTCCATATTTTTCTGCACTTTCTGTACTTTGATTCTTTATCTTAAGTTGTTTTAGTTCTCTCGAGAATTCTTTAATTCTGTTTTGGTGACTTGAGATTTCTTTCTCCTTATCTTTTATTCTACAAACCTAAATAAAGATAAATATTACACCACTTTATCTTTATCATTGTACCAAGTCTCAAATAAATACTAATTGCAGAATACCAACTAATCCCTTATGCAAACACCAAATATCCAAACCCTTTTCTAAGCCCCAAAAAAAATATCTCATAACAAATACTTTTCCCATATATTTTCACTGCCCCCATAAGAAAAACTTCTACCTAAAAACACTCTTGTACCTTTATAAAAAAAAAAAAAAAAACTCTTTATATATCTTTAAAAAGCCACCATATATAAAATATTTAAAATAATACCCTTTAAAAACAATATAATAATAACTCCATATTCCAATTAAATGAATTATTCCAAAAAGATGAAGAAACTAATCCAGACTTCTAAAAACAAAACCTCGTGTTTTCCACACAACAATTACGGCAATGAGGATGACTCGTTCATTTCCCCGATGATGCAGGAATGGCTCTCCTTATTCCGCAATGACTTTTGCGGTTCTACTCACTAAATTTCATAACGTTTCAACCAGCGATAAAGAAGTATGCAGTTTCCAAGGAGCCTGCAAAACCCACGGCTTTTGCACCCAAATCCAAGAAGTAATAGCTTCCACTTTTACCCTGCAGCTCATAAAGACTTGTGTACCCTAAAAAATGGCTGGAAACTGATTTATCCAGCGGATGCGAGACAGAAAATAAAAGCTATGGCGGCAGTTTATCTCACAACGTCAACGATGACAACTTTGCAATAAAAAAAAAAATCGCCTGGACTTTGACTCAAATAATCTCCTGCTACCAAAGAGTGTAAATATGCGTCACACAGAACCTTGTAAAACTGCAAGGAATCCGTGGCAACTTGATTGCATATAGTGGCTTTAGATGGCCAACGCTCAACAAATTTTCACAGTTCGGTATGTTGATCGATCTCGGCTCCACACAGCATCTTTACACGATCTCAACCATATGCAAATTCCTCTCGCATATCTAACCGATTTGAGCCACATATATCACACCAATCTGATGGGGTTACTGCTACACAGCCCCCAAACACAGTCTGCCTTCAAAACTCCTCCATACTGAGAAAAAAAAATGCAGAAAAGGATCTCAGATCCAGATCCAGATCCACGCACCTCACAAGCACCCATAACAAACAGAAATGGATGGATTTTGATATGCCAAACCCAAATTTAACTCTTTCACAACCTTCAGGCAGATACAAATACAAACTCAACTTTACAGACAACAACACAACACAGCTTCACGACCTTCCATATCATCACCGATCTCTACACTGGGAGATCTCAACACTCTTGCCAGGCTCAGCTCCACGACAGCCACAACAGGGAATTTCGGTTTCTCTCTTTTTCTAAACACGTTTTCATGCACAGCAGAAAACAAATAATTGTTTATGAATAACGCTACCTCATGGCCAGCACATAATTCAAGCAACCCAACGGTTTGGGCGTCGAGCTCAGCAATTTCAAAACAAGCACAATAACCCAGCAATCACATCAACTCAAATTTCACACTCATCCGTCTACACAATCTTCACACATCATTTTCTAAACATTACATAAGTAACATTACATAAGTCGGGTGAAGTAAATTATTTGACTTTAACTATGTTGCTCAAAACTTTCTTTCTTTACCAACTCAATCCCCAACCTGCAAAACATTAACTAACTGAATTTGCATCTTTATCAACCAGAGTGACATAGAATTTTAAAAGAAGTAGAAAAATAAAATTTGAGGACCCTCTACTTGCTAAACACTTTTTCACAAATTTATAATATTCTATTTCCTCTCTCGTAAGATCGGACTCTCTACTTCCTAAATACTTTGTCAGTGGATTTATAGAATCTTATTCCCTCTCTTCTTAATCAGAGATCTATGAATTACAGAGTGTATTTGGCTTCTTGGTCTGCCATTCGAATAAAAAATCCTTTTAATGTTGAAAATTGCCGTAAAGAAAAATAGCATCACTACAGTAAAATATCTATCTAAAAATTGGAATTTAAGCCCCGACTCCTAGATACCATTAGGACCAGATTCAGATAGAATTTCAAAAGGTTGAGGGCGAAGCCCCCACTTCCTAAACACTTTGTCAATGTCAATGAATCTAGAGAATTCTATTTCCTCTCTTGTTAGGCGAGTGCCGAAGGACTCTTCTTTTGGTCTTTGCTATGATTCATTATTATACGTGTGTGCTCAATAGTTTTTGAAATTTAGTGGATATATATATATATATATATGAGTGAGTAAACTGAGAATTTTCTTTATTTTTTTTACTAATATATATACAAAGATTTACCTCAATGAAAAGCGCTTCTGAGTTTCATCTGTTTCAAATAAAAAAAAGAGTATCAAGATAGAGATGAACCTCGATGAAACGAAATAACTCGGATATGTAGTTGATAAGGTCGCTGAGATCGCCATCAACATTTTCTTTGTCAACTGCCTTAGCCTCTTCGATTACGGTCTTAGCATGGTCCGACTCCCCTGGAAGTCTGGAGGAGGAGGAGGAGGAAGGAGTCGAAGAGGATGCTGGCTGGGAAGGTGGAAGTCTGGAGGAGGAGGAGGAAGGAGTCGAAGAGGATGCTGGCTGGGAAGGTGGAGCAGATGATGTTACATGAATAGCTTGAGAACAGGAGGGCGGCACAGGTACTGATGGAGCAGATGATGATGATGTTACAGTACCTTGAGAACAGGAGGGCAGCACAGGTAGTGATGGATCAGATGATGTTACAGTACCTTGAGAACAGGAGGGCGGCACAGGTACTGATGGAGCATTCTGCATTACTGTACCATCTGTAGAGGCATTGACTTGAGAGGAAGCCACCGCTGATGGAGGAGCAGAGGAAGATAATTGATGAGAAGATTCTACTACCGTGTGAGTTGCTGCAGGCCGAGAAGAGTTGGTAATGGGGGCAAAGCATGGAAAGCATGAGAGTAAACCGCAGCAGCAACATTTCTTTGCATACATGGTTGATAAAGATGCAACGATGCGCAGCTCTGAAAAAGCAACGAACCAGAAATGACTCCAGTCACTAGCTCCAATTCTTCGCACATGAGCAACTCAAGAAATTAAGATTTTGAACATCAATATTACATATAGTTGCAAGGGGCACCATCTCAGATCACCTTCAGTACACGCAGAAGGATTTAAAAGAGAGAGCTAATATAATTCATATATTTCAGGGCTCACTTAGTTAATTATTGGTTTATTAGATATTGCATTATTCTTATTTGATGATAAAAATGTAAAAAGAATAAAATAATTATTATTAATTATATATTTCAAGGTACTAATACAGTTTAGAGGTAAATTGATTATTTACCCATCTTATATTATTAAATAACAAAATAAAAACGAATAAAACTATTATTGATTTAATAGATATGTTTAATTAACTAACTCAGTGGACAACATTCAGCGTTAGACCAAAACTTATATTAATGTCATATCAGTGAGTTGTATCCATTAAGTTTGCCTAATAATAAAATACATCACTTTATTAACTACACAACATTTCATCCCGCTGTTATCAGCTGTAGATAAGCTTAATCCGATAGACAGAACCCTGTACGTTGCTTGCCATTTGATTATTTACCCGTTGTCTTTTCCTTCTATTTAATATTATATTATTAAATAGCAAAATAAAAAACAATATAACCATTGTTGATTTAATATATATGTTTAATTAACTAACTCACTAGACTACATTGAGTGTTCAGACCAAAAAGTATATTTATGTCATATCAGTGAGTTGTATCCATAAAGTTTGCCTAATATAAAAAGACATCACGTTTTCATCCACCTGTTTTCACACGCCATGTCATATCAGCTGTCAAGTTGTGATCCACTGAGTTTGTCGAGTAAAAGGTATCAAAATCTTAACCCCACATTAAATAGTAAAGTCAAAAGTCAAAAGTATTAAAGAAAACTCAAAGTTTTTTTATGTTACATTATTATTGATGGGTTCTTTATATTACATCACTAATTTTCTTTTATAAAGGTATCAAAATCTTAACCCCACGTTAAATACTAAAGTCAAAAATGTTAAAGAAAATCATGGAAACTTCCACCCCACATTGAGTGTTCAGACCAAAAAGTATATTTATGTCATATCAGTCAGCTGTATCCATAGAGTTTGCCTAATAATAAAAGACATCACGTTTTCATCCACCTGTTTTCACACGCCACAGATTCGGTGTGTCATATCAGCTGTGAAGTTGTGATCCACTAAGTTTGTCGAGTAGACATCGCACTATTGTGATTCACTAAGTTTGTCGACTTTTTTTATTTATCTCTTTTTCAAAACTCTCTCAAAACCTGTTATTACCAGTAGTGTTATTACACGTATTTATATTTGTTTGGGTATCTAGGGAAATCATTCCAACGCTTTGTAAGCTTCATTATCAATAATATATTGTGCCTTGAGTGTATGAGCGCGCTGGTTGGAAGCGTTGTGCATTTCCTCGAATTTGATGTGACGCAGGAAGCATGTTTAATTTAGGTGGTCTTAAATGTAAGATTAACAAAGTTAAACTTCGTTTTATTTAGGTTGCCAAAATGTAGTACATGAAAAGTCCAGAAAATGTAGGTGCATAGATATCGGATCAAGTACTGTTGTATGTTCAAATTGCATTTTGAATATAATTTTTCAATTAAAATTTTGTTTTTATTTAAAATTGGGATAATGTGATTCAATTTAGCTTAAAAAAATAATTAAATAATATTATAATATTTTTTATCATAAAGATAATGTTACGATGGGTAGAATTTTTACACATTGATTTTAAAATATAGACTTTTTATTATATTAATTAAAAGATTTAATTATTAGTTTAAATTCAGGTAAATTTTAAGATTTTTTAATACTAAGGTTATTAATTTGATTAATTTAATTACTTTTTTTAATTAAAATATAGAATTATTATTATATTAAGTAAAAGATTTAATTATTAGTTTAAACTCATGTAAATTTTAAATTTTTTTAATACTAAGGTTATCTTAATTTGATTTATTTAATTACACTTTTTAATTAAATAATTATTATAGTTATTTTTATATAAACAATATAATCATAATAAATAATAATAAAAATTATATATTAGATGTAAGATATATGCACCTTTGTTAACATAATAATTTATATTTTAGTTTAAACTTGATATTAAATACAATTTAAATTATAACTTTATTTCTAGATTCTTTATGCTGCATTCTCTATGTGAAGTTGTTTTTGTCATTCAAACTATAAATTTGAATGTACTAAGAAATTATTTATATTATATCATCTATCAGAAATTATTATATTAATTAAACCAAAATTTCAACTAAACTCAAAGCTTTTTTATGTTACACTATTATTGATGGGGTTCTTTACATTACATCACTTATTTTCTTTCATAAAGGGTATCAAAATCTTAATCCCACATTAAATACTGAAGTCAAAAGTGTTAAAGAAAACTCAAAGTTTTTTTTATGTTACACTATTATTGATGGGGTTCTTGACATTACATCACTAATTTTCTTTCATAAAGGGTATCAAAATCTTATCTCCACATTAAATACTAAAAAGTGTTAAAGAAAACTCAAAGATTTTTTATGTTACACTATTATTGATGGGGTTCTTTATATTACATCACTAATTTTCTTTCATAAAGGGTATCAAAATCTTAACCCCACATTAAATACTAAAGTCAAAAGTGTTAAAGAAAATCTTGGAAACTTCCACTCCACATTGAATTCAACTTATTAAACTCACTCATGTCAAGAAAAAGTTATGCAAAGGCATATTCCTTTACGTAAAATTATAGCTTGCAACATGACTACTCTAATATTCAATAAGGTGAAAAAGTTATGCAAGGACATCTTTCTTTTTATGTAAAAATATATCTTGCAACATGACTACACTAATATTCAACCAACTACAAGAAATAATCTCAAGTTAACACTCTATATTGGCTCTTGTTATTTTTGCTATTTTATTTTATTTTTACTATTTTTTTTAAATGTTTCCTTATGCCCTCGTAGAGTCGTTTTTCTTTGGGTCTACTTAAATTGGTTTTAGAAGATCTTATTTTGTGCTTATATTCTTGCTTTGATTTTTCTTTTCTTTTCTTTACGGGGTGCAACTTTAGTTTTTATTTATGTTCTCTTCAACTAGGACTTATCTTAGTGAGTTTCATTATCAATAATATATTGTGCCTTGAGTTTAGCCTCAATTTTATGAGCTTCAATGCTTATAAAAAAAATAAAAAACAATAAGCCTTATCTTTTTCTCCATTCTCTTTTAAAACCTTCGTTAAATTATAAGTTGTTATAATTGTTTTTGCATCCAAGGTAATTATTCCAACTCTTTTGAAGAGTATCAAAATCTTCTTCCCCCTGTCATCACATGCATAGTTACCCAAATTTGGTTATCTTGGCTTTTCATTGTTGGATTTCCTATTCATCATCTTTAGCCTCTTTGGGATGTATGATGGGTCCCTGTATCATTGGTGTGGAAACTGATGTGGCACCAACCATATTTATATTGACCAACGTGCCATGTAACATAAGAAGAATGATTATACTATGTTAAAGAACCAATTGAGATGTCATCAACTCTTTTATTCTCCTAATTCTCTGAAAGCACATCATCTTGATGTTCAACTAATTTTGGGTTAGCCCCTTTAATAAATTATTCTCAATCCTTAATGCCATCTAGCTTAATGGATACCAATATCAAGCCTCAGCAACTAGGTTCCTTAACTCTTAAGGAATGCCAATTTAATCTCAATAAAAACTACTACATATAATTGGGTTTATTTACTCTTAAGGAGTGTCAATTCAACTTAAAAAAAACTACTATGACATCTCGACAATCCCAATTTCAAACTCTCAACTCTTAAGCTTCTCATCACTCTTGGTACTTGGGATTTTTAGAGTCCCAACTCTTACAAACTTTTATTTTCCCTTGTTTCAACACTTAATACAACTCACTTGACATTTGACACTAGTCATCTCAGGCTTTTAAGGAGAATTACAAAGAAACTGAGCCCTAATATTTGAAACTTCATATTAACTCACTTTTCAACGACTTAATATTAACTTACCCAACCTTTCTACAATTAAAATAAATAAATAAATTATATATGATTTAACCTTTAATTTTATTCCTTTCACTATGACATCATTAACGCTTATCACTTTTTCTCTTCACATGTGAAAGGAATTAAAGACATTTGGGATCTAATTTTGAGTTACAAGTCTCATGTGAAAGGACTTCAAAGGCATTTGAGATCCAATTCCTAGGCACATCTCTCTTGTTTTATTTATATTTAAGATAATAATTTTACATTAATTAAAGTTAGAAAACGAAGTGGTATGCTTTTACTTTAAGAGGATATATATATATATAAACAAAAAGCTTTAAAAAATATTTATTTTAATTTATGATTATGATTATTATTATTATTGTTATTATTTTGAATTGAAACATTTGTATTACTTAACGAAACATGTTTACATAGATATTCTAGAAATTCCTCTCATGGGTTTTCTTTTCTTTCTCCAACTTTTACAGTGAAGGGACTAACTTCTAAAACAAATATGAGAAAAAACTAGAGGAGAAGAACTCAACTAGAGTATGCGCTGAAGCCAACACCAATATATTCACCCAGTTCCATTGTATTCTGAGACTAACCAGACATACAAATATATTATAATATATAGACACCACAATGCCACTGCAAATGCATCATATACAAACACCACAATGGCAATAAAGGCCCTTTTCTTTCTATCCAAATGATATTGTTAGACATACCAACAACACGCAAGGGAAGTCCCATAATGAACCACAAATTAACCATCATGGTAAAATTAAATAATATCCACAATACTTAGACCACAAAATTCTCCCAAGGCCAGTGAAAACAAGGCCACAATATTTATAGTCACATGCCATGAATAAGCACTAAGGAGTTAGAGGAAAAACACCATAGTTCTTACCATTACGCCTAGAGACATTGATAAAAAAACATAGCCATTGAAACCATATTGCATGGTCACTAGTCATTTTCAGAGGAGGATATATTCATAGGGACCCTTGCACTAGAGCCTTGGGGTTCTATCAAGTCTCAATTGTCTAAGTCATAAACAATATGATTTTCTACGTGTTCTAATCGAGAATAAAACCTATTGAGACAAAAACTTTGATTCTTGAGCATCTTTTTGATGTCTTCCTTCGAGGAGAAGAAATTATATCTTTCAACACTTTACTCGAGAGGACCTTCATCTGCCAATGTAAAGCCACCGAATTTAATCATTGCTTCTTGCTACCCCTGGTATGACCACCGTTAGGAACCCATGTTGACATACATTCCATAATCTCTACATTTGAATGAGATTGACACTCGATCCCTGCATAAGTCTTCGTCTTGCAGTTGGTTTCCTAGTATCTAGTGAAACCGCGTTGAAATAGAAGGCATTCGAGTCATGAAAAAAGATTCTACATCCTCTCTAAACCTGAGGAGCACTATTGCTATCCCCTCATCTACATATCATCCTTTACCTCTGCACCATGATTGTTGCCTTAGGATCACACCCTGGGAAGCTACTATGAACTCCCCTTTCCACAAATAAATAAGATAATGAACCAAAGTCTTCAACAATAGAACCAAGACACCACCCAACATGACCATCCAAAT
Source organism: Pinus albicaulis (assembly GCA_034641835.2). Taxonomy (NCBI): domain Eukaryota; kingdom Viridiplantae; phylum Streptophyta; class Pinopsida; order Pinales; family Pinaceae; genus Pinus; species Pinus albicaulis. Next base: position 1,036,563,382 of record CM076581.1, on the reverse strand, counting down.
AGATTAAGAAACATACCCTCACCCACAGGGGCTTCACCGTGAGAGCAATACCATACCACGTGGGTTCATATTGGAGGATATATATTGAGGAAAAAATGATATAATATATTGCGGGATATATAGGGGGTAAAGGGTTTTTATATTGGCAAGTATAAAAATGGAGCTCAAAGTTAATGAAAAAATATAAAGAGCTATAAAATATTTTAATAAAAAAAATATATCTACAATATTTAGTGAAAGTAGGGTTTTTTAAATTGGGAAGGTGTATTGGGTTCATATTGGTAGGGGGTTAAATAATGTGATTTTTAGAGGTATTTTCAAATATGTAGTCAAATTAAGGGCATTGTTTAATATAACACGAATGCACGTGATATGTCAGAGGTTCATTGAGTGAAACCCCCTTGCGCTCGCCGAAATGAAAACCCCCTCAAAATAAGACGTAGGCACAACTGCCTCAAGATGCAAAAAAAACCCACTACGATTAAACTTAGACAAAGACCCACATAAACCCACACAACCCAGGAGTCACCACGATGAGCACAACCTCTTGAAACAACACCTTGAATTGAAAAATTCACAGAATTGTCATAACAACCTCCACAACCCTCTATACTGATGAGAGATATTTGACCTAAATTAGGCGAACACCATAAGCTTTGAGCTTGATACACATACATACAATTAAAGCCCCATTGTCTTGCAATAAAACCCACAACCAACCTGACGAACCTAAACCTAGTGACCCAAGAATAAAAATACCAGACACTGACCAAGAACTCAAGATCCATGCCAAAAGTAACGAAATAAGAAACCCTTGCCTTGTAGCTCGGCTTGTCACCATAATTTTAGGCCTAAATATAAGAATTTTAATGCTTGAGACTCGATTATAACCAAATTAAAAGCAGACAAACCAAAATAAACTAATAAACTCCGGGTGAAAGAACATGACTTGATACATCACAATGAAGAACTCCATAAAGCCCACCATACTCATTTCCCTCCACAGAACATTGATCCATTCTCGTAGGAAAAGAGGCCAAGTATTCCACCACCTCCACACACATTAGCACACCTTCACATGAAATATTCAAGCCAGGAAAAAGATAGAAACTACACTGGAGGGTCGAGTGTTTACCCTCACCTCCATCTAGACCCCAACACTATGCACTACGAACCGAGACTCACATACTGCATTTAATAAACCATACCTTGCATACCCATGCATGCACTAACACGCAATTTTGTTAGAGATATAAATTCCCATCACCTCCAATGGGGTGGAAGAATCTCTCAGCCTACACAACGTTAACATACCCATCTAGGAATATTTATTTTAATTTAAATAAAAGAAATCAAATAAAAAAAAATCAACCAATTGTATTCAATGTAAGGTTGAAGTTTTGAAAATTTATTTATTTCCTAGGACACTTTTGCTTTTTGTAATTAATGTCAGGTTATGGTTTGGATGATATCTAGAAGTTGAAAATTAGTAATGTAACATAAAGAATCACTTAGTGGATATCCAAAGATGTTTTGATGTCACATAACACTCACATTAATGATGTAACATAATGAAGCTATTAGCACCCTTATAATAATGCCACATGTTATAATGTAATGTTGAGAAACTTCAAATGAAATTATAATTTGACTTGCATTTGATGTTCGACAAAGATTTTTGAGGAGATCATCATTAATGAGATATTTTTTACATTACATCACCATTTTTCATTCAGAGAGGTGTCGAAATCTGATAGGAATGTATTAAAATCACTCACGAGAAAAAATTATGTTAAGGACGTCTTCCTTTATGTAAAAAAATATTTTGCAACACGACTCCACTAATATTTAACCAATCTCAAAAATTATCTGAGTCTACCTTGGTTCTTCTTATTAGTCCCTGCCGCCGGCGGCATGGCAGGGACTATAGTAATCAGAACGATCTCTGTAGCATTAATTTATGTCTCGGCTATTCTAACTTTTCAAGCGCTCAAACTTTATTAACGAATCAAATTTATGGAATAATTTCAAACACCAATCAACTTACTTGCCATCTTATTTGGCTTCATATCGAGGCAAGGGCTATTGAAACCTAGGCTAAATGTCCATTGATACAAAGTTTCTCAAGGAATTTTTAGTTTGTATTATGTAATGCTAACATTAGTTAGCAAACATTTTATGTTTGCAAATTAATTTGTAGAAAATAGCTTACTCCAAACTCTTTTATTTCATGTTCAACTTGTAATATTATCTAATATTATCTAATATTGTCAGTATCAAGGAGGCTGCACACAACCGGGCTGGTGGTACAGTATCGTGTAGCCACTTGTACTTGGGTTTGCAGGTCACTTCTAAAGTATCCCTCCTCCTCTTCGTCATTACTTACCATTGCATTACTAAACAGGCAAGTGCAGTTATGCACTAGCAGGACTAGGCCACGAAGCACAGGCAACAGCAAAGTAGCAGGTCAAACAGCAAGCACAGCAAGAAGCAAGCCATGGCAGCAGGAAGCACAAAAAACAACAAGCCATGGTTGCTTGGTTGCAGCAGGTCAGAGAAGAAAAAAAGCAAAAGCAAGCACCAAGCCATGGCTGCAGGGCTGCAGCAGCAGGTCAAAGAAGCAAAAGCAAGCACCAAGCCATGGCTGCAGGGCTGCAGCAGCAGGTCAAAGAAGCAAAAGCAAGCATAAAGCCATGGCGGGGCACCTAACTATTACCTCTTTCACTCTTGTTGCTCTACATATGGAGAGTTTGCCTCTTATTTGCAAGTTTATCTACAAGTTGATCATGTGAGTCTCTTACTACTACATAATTGTGGCTATGTAAAGGTAGTATAAGAAGCAAAGAAACAAAATTCGCGGTAATTTAGCTAATTTTGACGAATATTTACACTTGTGTGTTATAATTCTTTGAAGAGTCTTTCCTTCTCTCAACAAAAAGATGTTTATGGGGTTGCAACTAATTTTAGAAACAATGAGAAAATTAGGAACAATAAGAAAATTCTCATAGATTCAATAGTAGTAATTATCTATGTTATAAAGGATTTTTAACTTTTAATTTTGGTTCAATTGATATAGTAGCAGATTACTCTCCAACAGATTACTCTTTGACCATATGGCTTGTATTGCAAAAATAGTCTGTATTTAGCCATCACCATTCTCTATTAGGGTTTCATTGCACATCTCACGCTTTGTATCTCTAAGTTCGCTCTATATCTCTGTGTTTTCTCGAATTCAAACACTTACAGAAAGAGTGTTTCTATTTCTACAAAATTAAAGGAATCTCTCTAAATTTCGATCTACTTTAAATAAATATGTAATTACTGAACCTATTATCTGGATTCAAACACAAAAAGAAAATTGGAAAGGGGAAGAAATGACACAGCATTTTAATTCCCGCAAAACCAAAAAAATAACTGAAAATTTAAGAAAACGAACCCCACCGTAAGTGGCGTTGTCGGCTTGCAATGAGGGCCAAAGGTTTTCGAACAATTTGGGTTTCAGGCAATATTTAATGATGCGGCTCATATCTAATAACATGGTTCCCATGTAGAGCAGCATCCCTGAAATATATATGAGTTGGGTAAACAAGAAAAGTCCATGGCGCCTCAATAGCACAGAGAGAAGAAGCCACACAGTTTTTTGCAAAACTCTTCGGGGTGACAGTGGAGGGCCGACTCTCTGCATGCACCCACTCTTTGTCTGGCGATGTCTGCTGTCGTACCTCGTCGTACCTCAGCGATGACCGACGAAGTGATGATGGCGGAGAGGGATATCTATGTGCACTATTGGCCAAGAGTTGATTATTTGCAAGCATTTCTTATGCATTGTTGCATCTGTTTCTCATCACCTATGAATGGATCTGTGCATATAGCAATAAAATCATGGAAGATTTATTTCTTTCTTTCTTTTCTAACAACCTCAATTCAAATTTTTTCTCAACCTGTCTTTGAAATGGTCCCATAGATATGTTCGAATATCACTAAATTTTTTCCTCGGCTTCAACCGATTTGAATGGAAAATTGAGCGCCTGGATTGGATTCTAGTTCCACTTTTGCATGTATCGCGTAACGGTAGAAATACATGTGCATTAGTCGAACTGTAGAAATACATGTGGAGACCATGTGTTAAGTTTTATATATTATATAATTTAATATAAACAACTGAACCCATATCTTAAGTTTTCAATAGTACATAATTTAAAAATATATAAATTGATATAAACAATTCAGCGAGTGTTTCCACATGTTGTCTTTGCATGTAATCCATGTGGTTGCATGTTGTATTTGCATGTAATCCACGTTGGTTGTACGGGTTATGAAATTAACATGGAAGTTTGCACAATTCATAACCTTATTACAATGAAATAATATAAATATTGTAAAAGTTTCATTAGTCTTTCATCTTCTCAGGATTCACTCTTAGTGCTAATCATTTACCAAACTTTGTGAGTTTGGCATAATTCATAACCTTATTACAATGAAATGACATAAATATCGCCATGCTTTAGTGCATTACTACACGAAGGCCAGAAGGTCGGCTAACTCCTGCCTATACTCAAGCTAGCTTGAAAGTTAACTGATACTCCATATCTCCACAGCTGGCATACATGATGACTATTTTAGTTAATAAATATGTATCAGGATCGTACCCAGAATCAATCATGTGGAGGTGAACTGCCTTTCCTTGTGCCAAATCTTTCATATTGATACAGCCCTGCAATAGGGAAGCATATACGTAGAAACCTGCTCTAATTCCTAGCTAGCTCATCGCGTGCAACAGATCCATGGACTCCTTCAGTCGTCTTGACTCGCACAGTGCTTTCACCTGCCAACTTACCCCCTGAAAACCAAGGTTTCCTGCTTGGGTTAGGACACCATACCTCTGGTGGTACTGCACAAATTTTTTCTTCCATGGAATTAAATGGCGTTGGTTTTTCACATCTGCCACTAACTTCCCAAAACTCATAAATATTTCTAAGACTTTACCCATAATGCAATCAATAGAAGGGGTTGGCATCATACTCATTCCCATGCCATGCCATTAGAATTGACTGAGCTCACAGCCAAAGGATTTTTGAGTCACTGCGTTGTACAAATAATTACGGCTAGATCCAAAACTTATGGAAAACGAATTTTTTCTTATGGTGCAACTCAGTGCATAATCATGGTTCATATGTTGGTTTTACGTAAATCATGGTTTTCGCTTGGTTTTACTGTATCATAAGTCGAAAACACGACACACATCACATTTAGATTAATGTTATATCACAAGTTCACAGGTTCGGATCTATCTTAATGTTAGATGTATCAAGTTTTTAGATTAAATTTTTGAAGGTTAATTTTTTTTGGGTGTAAAATTTAAATATAGGTTTGAACACATTGTTAAACCCAGGCCTATTCTTAGGAGAAAAAATATTGAATTACCACTTATCGAATTAACAAGCACTATGGCACTTACCATAAATATTTGTATCTTTACAAGCTAAGAAGATGGTTATTACGCCCAGGTATGCATGTGAAATGTGAATATTCAAAGACATTGTTTTTTGCTATTTCACTCATACTTCTTTTCTGATCATTACATTTGCGGAGCCCACGTTACTCTCTCGGCATCTTTTGGCAGGAGCCGTCATATGTTTTACACTTTGAACAACAATATCATTAACACAAAGAAACTGAGCAGCCTCAGTTACAATCTGTGAAATAAGTGGAGACAGGTACGCTACACATGCTACGTATGCAACTTCCCAAAGATGAACATAAATAAAATGAAAAGAAGGATAAATATAAGAGAGTGAAGCAGAACGAACGCGACACTCGTCTTCATATTGGCACACTGTATTGACTTTGGCTTGATGATCATAGTAAGAACTCGTTCTGTTCCCTGGAGATACTCTGTCTAAAACTTTATATTGTTCTCTATTCCTATCACTATTATCACCTCTGTTTCCATGCTTTCCACTTGTGTTCTAGGATGCTAATCATCAGGCTCACTTAATTTGGACAGATAAAAAGAATTTTCAGGAACACTTGACTGATCTGAGCAAATTAAACAAGATTTACTAGTTCCTAATATATCCTGTTCTTTCACCATATCTTCATTTTTTGTCACAAATGATGTCAGAAGCTCGTTGTCCTTTTGGTCTATAATATATCTTGTTCTTTCACAATATCTTCATTTTTTGTCACAAATGATGTCAGAAGCTCATTGTCCTTCTGGTCATATCTGATGCTTGTGATTATAAATATCATAAAACTTCTGCAGATGCTTGTGATTATAAATATCATTTCAATTTTTTTATTTTTTTTTGGGGTTATAACAACATTCAGGGAAAAACTTCTGCAGGCCTGAATGAAGACTACTTCTTTTGCTGGGTTGGTTGGTTCGTGCGAAGAGGTAGAATGCAAGTTTATTATACATGTAAATCAAAAATAAAATCCCATTGCGTTATCATGCCCATGCCCCGAAGGTTCCCTTGATATCTGTCTGTAAGGCTACAATTATATGTCTATAAGGCTACAATTAGAATGAGGTTATTCATTTGAAAGATCTGTTGGGCTGGCTTGCTCTCTTTCGAGCGAATTACAATAAAAGGTCATTTGCAGTCGTTAGATTTTCACATAAATGCCCCCCACTCAAGGCAGGGACTTACTGCTCTGCAGCTCTCCTTGTTTATTTTAGTTTTCCATCTTTTTCATAGGTTTACCTAGGTCATCATGGAGCTCTTTTTCTTGGGTCTATTCATGTATGTTGGTTTTATAGAAGCTTTTATTATGTGTTTAGACTCTTGTTTTGATTTTGTTATTCTTTTCCTACAGGGTTTTAACTTTAGCTTCAGTTACGTTTTTTAAAGTTATATTTTTTAGGCTTTATTATCAATAATATACTGTGGCTTGTGCCTTAAGTCTATGAGCTTACATGTGTATAAAAAAATAAATAAAAAATAATTATTTTTTACTTTTTTCTCTTATTTCTCTTAAAATTTTTGTTATTACAAGCTGTTATGTTTTTTTGAGCATCTAAGGAAATCATTCCAACTCATTGTAAGTTTTATTATCAACCAACATAGATTCATTTAAAGCACGGATCTAACATGAGCTAAGAAGGATCACATTTCTTTTGTTGCAAATTTATTTTAGAGTGCAAAAAACAATGTGTAATTTTTTACTGTTTAAATTACATTTTTTGAATGTTATAAAGATTACATAACATGTGTATTGAGCCATTTTATATTAATTCATGTTAAAATATTTTATTCATAACGCACATTGGATGTTTTATCTCTGCAAAATTATACTATTTGAGATAGACATTGAAATATTGTAATTATTACTTGAAGAGTGAAAGTGAAATATCAACAACTGAGCTAATTGTTTTGTTAATATATTTTTAATTTTTTATTTAATTTTTGTTTTTTTGGCCGATATGAGCCAAATTATTATTATTATTTTTTTAGGACGTGACATACTTACACATGTCCCTCATATTGGATTGTAGAATGAGCCTCTCGGCTCAAACATGAGCCAAATTTTTTATTATTATTTGTTTTGAGGACGTGATATACTTACACATGTCCCTCATACTGGATTATAGAATGAGCCTCTTGGCTCAATAATATATTTTTCCTTGAGTCTATGAGCTTCAATGAGTCTATGAGCGCACTTATTGGGAGCGTCGTATGTTTCCTCGAATTTGATGTGCCACATGAAGTATGTTTAATTTAGGTGGTCGTAAATGTAATACTAACAAAGTTATGTTTCATTTCAATTAAGTTGCCAAAATGTAGTACACGAGAAGCAGGGAAAATTTTAGGAGCTAATATTCGCAAGTGGGGTAATTTTCCATCTTTTTTCCAAAAAAAAAGATTCGTTAATTTCCATTTTTTTCTAAAAAATATTAGAAATTGTTATATAGGGATTATAGACATAGATACGGGGTAAACTATGCTTGTATGTTTAAATTTCATTTTGAATAAATTGATTATAAGTTTTTTAATTAAAAAAGTGGGGTCTGTTTCAAATTAGATTCAGTTTAGTTTCAAAAAATAATTAAATAATATAATAATAATTTTTACTTGGATAATGTTATGATGAGGAGAATATTTACACATTGTTTGTAAAATATAGACCCCTCCATTATATTACATAAGTTATTTATGTATTGGTTTAAACTCAAGTAACTTTTAAGTTTTTTTTTTTTTAATATTAAGGTTATCGTAACTTTACTCAATTTAGTTATTTTTTAATTAAATAATTATTATAATAATATTTACATAAACCCTATTACATATTAATAATATAAAATCTTTATATATTGGATTTAAAATATAGGTACCTTTCGTTAACATAATAATTTATATTTTTGTTAAAATTTGATATTAAATATAATTTAAATTATAATTTTATTTCGAGATTCTTTATGTCACATCGTCTATCTGAATTTGATTTTGTTAATCAAACCATAAATTTGATTATACTAAGAAATTACTTATATTATATCATCCATGAGATATTTTTATATTAATTAAACTAAAATTTCAGCTACACTCAAAGCTTATTTATGTTACATCATTGATGGGATCTTTACATTATGTCACTAATTTTGTTTTATAAAGGGTATGTTAACCCCACATTAAATACTAAAGTCAAAAGTGTCAAACAAAATCTTAGAAACTTCAACCCCACATTGAATGCAACGTATTAAAATCACGCATGTCAAGAAAAATTTATGCAAGAACGTCTTCCTTAATGTAAAATTATATCTTGCAACATGACTATTCTAATATTCAACCAAGTTAAAACAATTATGTGAGGACATCTTCCATTTTATCTAAAAATATATCTTGCAACATGACTACACTAATATTCAACCAAGTACAACAAATAATCTCAAGTTAGCACTCTACCTTGGCTCTTGTTATTTTTGCTATTTTATTTTAATTTTACTATTGCTTTTATTTGTTTCCTTAGGCCCTCATGGAGCAGTTTTTCTTTGGGTCTACTTAAGCTGGTTTTAGAAGATCTTATTTTGTGCTTATATTCTTGCTTTTATTTTGCTTTGCTTTTCCTCAAGGGTTGTAACTTTAGTTTTTATTTATGTTCTCTACAACTAGGGCTTATCTTAGTAAGTTTCATTATTAATAATATATTGTGCCTTGAGTCTAGCCTTGAGTTTATGAGCTTCAATGTGTATAAAATAATAAAAAACATTAAATATTTTATCTTTTTCTATGGGCTCTCTTAAAACCTTCTTTATTAAAAGTTGTTGTAATATTTTTGGCATCCAAGGAAATTATTCCAACTCTTTAGAAGAGTATCAAAATTTTCTTCCTCTTGTCATCACATGCGTAGTTACCAAAAATTGGTTATCTTGGATTGCATTGTTGGATTTCCTATTCATCATATTCAACCTCTTTGGCATGGATGATGGGTCCATGTATCATTGGTGTGGAAAATGATGTGGCACCAACCATATTTACATTGACCAACGTGCCATGTAACATAAGAATAATGATAATACTATGTTAAAGAACCAATTGGGATGCACTCAACTATTTTATTCTCCTAATTCTTTTAGAGCACATCGTCTTGATGTTCAACTAATTTTGATTTAGCCCCTTTAATAAATTATCCTCCACTCCTTGATGTCATCTAAATTTATGGATACCAATATCAAGCCTTGAATCTAGAGAAAATGGGCGTCTTAACTCTTAAGGAGTGCCAATTTAACCTCAATGAAAACTACTTGATATGATTGGGTGTATTGACTCTTAAGGAGTTTCAATTCAACTTCAAAGAAAACTACTAAATATATGAAATCTCAACAATCCCAATTTCAAACTCTCAACCCTTAAGCTTCGCATCACTCTTGGTCCTTGGGATTTTTAGAGTCCCAACTCTTACAACTCTTATTTTCCCTTATTTCAACTCTTTAGTGACACTTAATACAACTCGCTCAACATTTGACACTAATGATATTAGTATTTTAAGGAGCATTACAAAGAAACTGAGCCCTAAAAACTCACTTTTCAACCATGAAAGACTTAATATTAACTTACCCAACCTTTATACAATTAAAAAAACTAAATTATATATGATTTAACCTTTAATTTTATTCCTTTCACTATGACCTCATTAACACTTATCACTTTTTCTCTTCACATGTGAAAGAACTTAAATACATTTGGGATCTAATTTTTAGTTACAACTCTCATGTGAAAGGACTTGAAGGAATTTGAGATCCAATTTCTAATGGAATCTCTCTTGTTTATGTCATTTTAGATAATAAATTTTACATTTATTCCAGTTAGAAAATGAAGTGGTATGCTTTCACTTTAAGAGGAGAGAAATTATCTTTCTCTCTCTATATATATATTTTCTTTTTAACAAAATCGGTTGCTAGTTTGTATTCCAAAAAAAGAAGAGATCAGAGGCTCCAAAATTACATGAAGAGCTGCTTGATAAAAAGTGAGGAGTGAAACTACAACTATGTATTACATGCCCTTTGATTCTAGTATTCGAGAGGAGCGAAAATATTGAGAACTTGTAGATACAAACAAACTGAGAAAGAATAAATACATGTTTAAAAGTCATGCTGAGATGTGGGAGGCAGATTAGTCAATATTTATGTGGCTGATTTGGTGCGCAGTAGAGTTCTCTGGATTTTCTTCACTCTCCGCATTCCTTATGTTGTTGGAGCTAGTGCTAGGGGCAATTCATTTTTCTACCATGTATTTTAGGATTTGAACCGATTCTTCAGTGTGAGAGCACTTGTTTAAGAGATTGTCGAACTAAGCTTCAAGAAAAGAGACCCTTAAGAGGAAGAAGTTAACATCAGTCTGGTGCCTGTCCTCCAGGGCTTTAACATCATTCTTCAACTTGGCATTGATGGTCTTCTGGTGAGCGTGAATTTGCTCAAGCTCTGCCTGCAAATCTGCACAGTGAAAGCAGTTTTCACTTCGATCCATGCTAATTGGAGCGGATCGAGGCCAAAGGTTCCGAAGACGAAGCTGAAATGCACCAACCTGCAAACAAACACTGAGGCTCTGGAATCCACCTCTATACCTGAGAGCAGAGATCAGAAGAGGCACCAGATGCCTCGATGGGGAGGCTAAACAATCGAAGAAATAAGGAGGAAGATGCAGCAAACTAACACAGAAGCTCTGGAAACCACTTCTATGCCCGGGAGAAGAGGTCAGAAGGGGCACCAGATGCCATGACGGGGAGGCTAAACAATCAAAGAATAAGGAGTATGATGCAGAAGTCAAGGGATAGATGAATAAATAGATTCGTAAAGGAGAGGATGCACCTTGCTGTGAGAAGCCCAAGGCGGAGGGGTCACGAGAATGGAGCTATAAGGAGTAATATTGGCACAAGCGAGGTCAGAAATGCCGGGATGGGAGATCAAGGAATATCTTATAGCAGTGAAGATCATGATTAAGGCAGATGGGATTGAAACATAGAATCATTGCACAACAATTGGCCCAGAGATTGAGCACAAGCTTGATTTTCCAAAAGATCTGCTTCTCTGTTGTGGATTCAGAGTATGTAAAATAATGAGGTTTCTTTCATATCTTGCAGGAGGATACGACATCTGTTCAGGATTTTATCGAGAGGTGCATTAGCGGCAGGGCATTTGTGGATCATAAAATGAATTATGATTGCAGAGTCGCCCAGAATTATGGAATTTTCGATTTTGAGCTTCTTCAGTTGAATTAAACCTTGAAAAAGAGCGAGGGCCTCTGCTCTGTTGTTGGATAGAGAGCCTAAACTCCATTCATAAGTTAAGAGTAGCTCCTCACTTTCATCTCTTATCTTGCCACCTGCTCCAGCAATTCCTGGATTGGATTTCGAAGCACCGTCAAAAAATAGAGTGGGTCTGCCATTGTCCTTGATCCAATTCTTGAATTCATTCTCTCTGAGTTGAATTTTCCAAATGGTATCAAATCTATAATGAGTTTTATGGGAGGGGTTATTCCTATTGAATCTGGCCAATAGTTCACGAAGGAAGATCTTTTCCTCTACACACAGATCGTTGGGATCGATCCTGTGATTGCTTTTAGTAGAAATGGTTTCAAGAACTAGACTCCAAGTTTTGTTACAGAGCTTCCTGTAGGATGATTCTTTGCCACGGAAGATCTTGTTATTCCAGGAGAGCCATATATTGCACAAGACCACATACAGAAGAGTGTTCCAGACCCTCCGTGAGAGTTTGTTCTTCTTATTTTTCCAAGGAAGACTATTTTTCCAGTGAAGAAGGAGCTCAACTACAGAGTTCAGATGAGTGCTATTGGGCTTAAAATAATTGGTGAGCTCTATTCAACAGTGACTGGAAAAGGGGCAATAGATGAAGAGATGAGGGATCGACTCCTCTGCATTTTGGCAGGTTGGACAAATAGAAGGTCCTATAACTCCTCTTTTTTTGAGGTTTTCAGAGGTTAGAACTTTGCCTCTCAATAGAGTCCAGATGAAAAATTTTATCTTAGGAATTGCTTCTGATTTCCAGACTGTCTTCCAAAATGGCCATATTGGCGTTGGATAGTTCTCTTTGCATAGGTATTGATATGCTGAATTGATGGTGAAGGCATTGCCTGAAGGGTCCCAGCAGAATCCATTAATGTTATCTTTTTTGATTGGAGCTAGCCCATGTAGGTGGGTTTGCAATTTTTTGAGTTCCTCTTCAAGGTGAGGAGGAATATTGGGGAAGTGTCATCTGATCCACATTTGGTTCTGTGTATCCCATTTCGAAAACTGACTTAGAAAATTGAGGCCCATGTTGCTGAAGTAGCGTAGAATGTTCTGAGTATTTGGCCTTTCCATGATGGGATTTTGTCCCATAATTCGGTCCATTCCAATATTAATATAGTTTCCTCCTTTGGCACTTTTAAAAGGTTTTGAGCTAGGAGGGGGATAGCTTTTTTACATGAAGACCAGATTTTGGAACAGGATCTATTGGGGATTTCTTGTTGCAGGAGTTGCTATCTGGAAAAATTTAAATATTTGACTTCCAACACTTTTTTCCACCAAGTCTGGTTCCCATTGATGAATCTCCAGACCATCTTCCCTCCAAAGGTTTTATTCATGAGTTTGGGAGAGTGCACTCCTATGCCTCCGTGCTCCTGATCTTGAATTACTTAATTCCATTTGATGAGATTATAATTTTTTTTTCCTGTTTTCTTCCTTGCCATAGGAAATGTCTGATGATTGCCTCCATTTTAATATGAACACTGGCCGGGGCTTGTAGAAGAGTGAATTGATATAAGGGAAGGGAGGATAACCCAGATTTAAGGAGGATGACTCGACCTGCGGGATTGAGCAAATAGGAGCCCCATTGATGAACTATCCTCTTCATTTTATTAATAGTAATGTTCCAGACCTCAACCTTCAAGGATTTGATACATACCGGCATACCTAAGTAATTAAAATGATCTTAGTTTTGTTTAGAAGGTACCCCAAAGATATTGGCGATGCTGTGTAAGGATTGTCTAGAAACATTCCAGCCATAGACACAACTTTTCATGTGGTTGATCAGGCCTCCAGAGAAGAGGATAAATCTGTCCAATACATTTTTAAAACGCTGTGCAATAATATTGGATGCTCCTCCCATTAACAAAGTGTCATCCGCAAATTGGAAGTGATTCATATTTCAAACTCCATTGCCATATTTTATACCTGTGATGAGACCCACCCGTCTCATATGATATAGAGCTTTGCTAAAGGTTTCTCCCATAAGAATGAATAAGTAGGGAGAGAGGGGGCAACCTTGTCGAAGTCCTCTTGTGGATTGGAAGTATGGAGTTGGTCTTCCATTGATGAGTGGAGATATCCAGGGCCCAGAGATGAAGGATTTAATGAAGTCAAGAAAACTTTGATCAGATCCCATTTTTTGCGAACAACAAAGAGAAAGGAGTGCCTTACTCTATCAAATGCATTGGCGAGATCTAGCTTAAGGATGAAGCCCTTTTCATTTCAAGATATGTTGGAATGGATAGCTTCTTGAACAAGGAGGAGGGAGTCGGAGATTTGTCTTTGAGATATGAATCCTCCTTGATTCTCCGAGATTAGATTGTTTATGTGAGGCTTGAGGCGAGTGGCCAGGATTTTTGTGATGATCTTGTATGAGACATTGCAGAGGGAGATAGGTTTGAATCTAGAAAAGGTAGAGGGCTGATTTTGTTTTGGTATGAGGGCTAGGAAGGTAGAGTTTGTATATCCACCATTTTTTTTTTCCAATGTGCCCACTGTATCATTTTCATGAGATATTTTTTAATGAGGTCCCAATAAGCTCTATAAAAAGATATCAGAAACCCATCTGGTCCCGGGGATTTATCCTTATGCATGGTCCCGGGGATTTATCCAAACGATGTTGCTCGACATACCAACAACATGCTAGGGAAGTCCCATAATGAACCATAAACTAACCATCATGATAAAATGAAATAATACACACAATAATTATACCAAAAACTTCTCCCAAGACCAGTGAAAACAAGGCCACAATATTCATAGTCGCATGCCATGAACAAGCACTTAGGAGTCAAAGGCAAAACACCATAGTTCTTTCCATTACGACTAGTCATTTTCAGAGGAGGAAATAATCGTAGAGACCCTTGCACTAGAACCTGAGGGTTATATCAAGGCTCAATTGTCTAAGTCATATACAATATGATTTTCTACGTGTTCTAGTCGAGAATCAAACCTATCCACACAAAAACATTGATTCTTGAGCATCTTTTTGATGTCTTCCTCAGAGGAGAATAAATTATGTCTTTCAACACTAGACTTGAGAGGATCTTCATCTACCAATGCATAGCCACAAAATTTAATTATAACTTCTTCCTACCCATGGTATGACCACGGTTAGGAACCCATGTTGACATATCTTCCATAATCTCTAAATTTGAATGAGATTGACTTTCAATCCCTGCATAAGTCTTTTTCTTGTAGATGTCTTTCCTAGTCTTTAGTGAAACCATGTTGAAATAGAAGGCATTCGAGCCATGGAAAAGAAATATAGCTCCTATCTAACCCTAAGGAGCACTACCACTATCCCCTCATCTACATCTCATCATTTATCTCTGTGGCATGACTGTTGCCTTAGGAGCACACCTTGGGAAGCTACTATGAATTCCCCTTTCTGCAAAGAAACAAGAGAATGGACTAAAGTCTCCAAGATTAGAACCGAGATGCCACCAAACACGACCATCCAAACAGCTTAAGACACATACGATTTCTGAAACGGAAACCACCTCAAAAGAAGATGTAGGCAAAACTTCCTCAAGATGCAAAAAAAAATCACTATGATTAAACTCAGACAGAGACCCACATAAACCCACACTACCCATGAGCCAAAACGATGAGCACAACCTCTAGACACAACACCTTGAATTGAAAAAAATGCAGAATCGGCATAACAACCTCCATAACCCTCTATATTGATGAGAGATATTTGACCTGAATTAGGTGAACACCATAAACTTTGAGCCTGATACACCTACATACAATTAAAGCTGCATTGTCTTGCAACACCAACCCACAACCAACACGAATAACCTAAATCTAGTGACCCAAGGATAAGAATACCGGACACTGATCAAGAACTCAAGACCCACACCAAAAGTAATGAAATAAGAGACCCTTTCCTTGCAGCTCGGCTTGTCACCGTACCTTTAGGCCTAAAGATAAGAATTTTAATACTCAAAACTCGATTCTACCCAAATTAAGAGCAGAAAAACCAAAATAAACACCCAGTGAGAGAACATGACCTGATACATCATGATGGAGGAATCCACAATGCCCGCTTTACTCATTTCCCTCCACATAACATTAATTCATTCTTATAGGAAAAGAGGCCAAGTATTCCACCACCTTCGCACACCTTAGCACACATTCACAGGAAATCTTCAAGCCATGAAAGAGATAGAGCTTACAATGGGGGGACGAGTGTCTACCCTCACTTCCATCTAGACCCCCAATGATAGACTGCCATGCTACCACATTTACTAAACCATACCTTGCATGGTCGTGCATGCAATAACACATCATTTTGTTAGAGATATAAATTCCCATCACCTCCAATGGGATGGAAGAATCTCTCACCAAGGCTTCCATATACACACCGTTAACACCTCCATTAAAGAATATTTATTTTAATTTAAATAAAAAAATCAGATAAACAAATTTCTCAACAAATTGAATTCAATGTAGGGTTGAAATTTTGAAAATTTATTTTTTTCCTTAAACAATTTTAATTTTTGTAATTAATATTAGATTATACTTTTGATGCTATCTAAAAATGAAAATTAGTAATATAACATAAATAATCACTTAATAGAGATCCAAAGATGTTTTGTTGTCACATGACACTTAGATTAATGATGTAACATAAAGAAGCTATTAGCACCCTTATAATAATGCCACATGTTACAATATAACATTAATAAACTTCAAATGAAATGATAATTGACTTGCATTTGATGTTTGTTAAAGATTTTTGATGAGATTATTATTGACAATATTTTTTACATTACGTCACCAATTTTCATTTATAGAGTTGTTGAAATCTCTCAAGAACAGATTAAACTCACTCACGAGAAAAAGAGAAAGTTATGTAAGGGCATCTTCTTTTATGTAAAAATGTATCAAGCAACATGACTCCACTAATATTTAACAAATCTCAAAAAACAATTTAAGTCTATTTTGGTTCTGGTTATTTATTTTATTTTTCTATCTTTTTCATATGCTTACTTACTTCATCATAGAGCTCTTTTTTTTTTGGGTTGATTCATGTTGGCTGTATAGAAGCTCTTATTTTGTTTTTAGATTTTTGTTTTGATTTTGCTTTGCTTTTCCCGCAGGCTTATAACTTTAGCTTTAGTTATGTCCTTTAAATTTAAGACTTATCTCTATAAGTTTAATTATCAATAATATATTGTGGCCTGTGCCTTCAATCTATAAGCTTAGATTATAAGCTTAGATGTGTAAAAATAAATAAATTATTTTGTATCTTTTTCTCTCAACTCTCTTAAAATATTTGTTAGAGCTTCTAAGGAAATCATTCCAACTCATTGCAAGCTTCATTATCAATAATATATTGTGCCTTGATTTTATGAGCTTTAATTAGTCTATGAGCTTATTGGGAGCGTTGTATGTTTCCTCGAATTTAATGGGCCACAAGAAGTATGTTTAATTTAGGTGGCCATAAATGTAGTACTAACAAAGTTACTTTTCGTTTCAATTAGGTCGCCGAAATGTAGTACATGAGAAGTTAGGAAAATGTAGGTGATGTTTATAAACATAGATACGGGAAAACTATGCTTGTATATTCAAATTGCATTTTGGATAGATTGATTATAATTTTTTAATTAAAAGAATGTTTTTAATTAAAAAAGTGAGTTCGATTTCAAATTAGATTCAATTTAGTTTTAAAAATAGTTAAATAATATTATAATAATTTTTATTTGGATGATGTTTTGGTAAGGATAATATTTACACATTGATTTAAAAATATAAATCTTCTCCATTATATTACACAAGGTATTTATGTATTGTTTTAAACTCAAGTAAATTTTAAGGTTTTTTTAATTTAATATTAAAGTTATCTTATATAAATTATTTATGTATTGATTTAAACTTAAGTAAATTTTAAGGTTTTTTAAATTTAATATTAAGGTTATCTTAACTTGATTCAATTTAGTTATTTTTTAAATAAATAATTATTATAATAAAATTTATATAAACAATATTATGATAATCAATAATATAAAATCTTTATATATTGGATTTAAAATATAGACACTTTTTGTTAACATAATAATTTATATTTTTGTTAAATTTGATATTAAATACAACTAAAATTATAATTTTATTTCGATATTCTTTATGTCACATCGTCTATGTAAAGTTGTTTTTGTATATCAAACCATAAATTTGAATAGAATAAGAAATTCTTTATATTATATCATCCATGAGATATTGTTATATTAATTAAACTAAAATTTAAACTACATTCAAAGCTTCTTTATGTTACATCATTGATGGGATTCTTTACATTACGTCACTAATTTTGTTTTATAAAGGGTATCAAAATCTTAACCCCACATTAAATACTAAAGTCAAAAGTGTTAAATGAAATCCTAGAAACTTCAACCCCACATTGAATGGAGCGTATTAAACTCACTCATGTCAAGAAAAATTTATGCAAGAATGTCTTCCTTTATGTAAAATTATATCCTGCAACATGACTACTCTTTTATTCAACCAAGCTAAAAAGAGTTATGCAAGGGCATCTTCCATTTTATGTAAAAATTTACCTTGCAACATGAATACACTAATATTCAACCAAGTACAACAAATAAACTCAAGTTAACACTCTCCTTGGCTCTTTATATATTTTCTATTTAATTTTATTTTGTGAGTGTTTTTTATATGTTTCCTTAGGCCCTCATGGAGCTCTCTTTCTTTGGGTCTACTCAAGTTAGTTTTAGAAGCTTTTATTTTGTACTTATACTCTTCCTTTGATTTTTCTTTGCTTTTCCTTAGGGTTCTAACTTCAGTTTTTATTTATGTTCTTTACATCTAGGATTTATCTTTATTAGTTTCATTATCAATAATAGTTTTTTCCTTGAGTTTATGAGCTTCAATGCGTATAAAAATAAATAAATAAATTGATTTTTTCTTTTTGTATGAGCTCTCTTAAAACCTTTATTATTACAAGTTTTTATAATTGTTTTGGCATTCAAGGAAATTATTCCAACTCTTATGGAGAATATCAAAATATTCTTCCCCCTATCATCACATGCGTAGTTACCAAAATTTGGTTATCTTAGCTTTGGATTGTTGGATTTCCTATTCATCATATTTAGCCTCTTTGGCATGTATGATGGGTCCATATATCATTGGTGCAGAATTTTGTGTGGCACCAACCATATTTACATTGACCAAAGTTCCATGTAATATAAGAAGAATGATTATATTATGTTAAAGAACCAATTGGGATGCCTTCAACTCTTTTATTCTCCTAATTCTTTGAGAGAACATTATCTTGATGTTCAACTAATTTTTAGGTATCCCCTTTAATAAATTATTCTCCACTCCTTGATGTCATTAGCCTCAAATCTAGAGCGATTGGGTGTCTTAACTCTTAAAGAGTGCCAATTTAACCTCAACAAAACTACTAGATATGATTGGGTGTATTGACTCTTAAAGAGTGGCAATTCAACCTAAAAAAGCTACTAGATATATGACATCTTGATAATCTCAATTTCATACTCGCAACTCTTAAGCTTCACATCACTCTTGGTCCTTGGGATTTTTAGAGTCTCAACTCTTACAACTCTTTTTTTCCCTTATTTCAACAATTTGGCGACACTTAGTACAACTCACTCAACATTTGATACTAGTGATCTCAAAATTTTAAGGAGAATTACAAAAACAACTGAGCCCTAATACTTGAAACTTCATATTAACTCACTTTTCAACCATGCAATACTTTATATTAACTTACCCAACCTTTCCACAATTAAAAAAAATAAATCTAATTATATATCATTTAAATTTTTATTTTATTCCTTTCACTATGACCTCATCAAAACTTATCACTTTTGTTGTTTACATGTGAAAGGACTTAAAGAAATCTAGGATCTAATTTTGAGTAACAACTCTTTTTTTTTTTTGTAAGCTTGGTAGTTCCTTCCTGTTAGTATGAATCTTTCGTCGTAAAAGATCACTTTAGCTATGCATAACAAATATCCCTAACATCGATTATGGCTGCAAAATATCTTTAAGTTTGCTGCACAAATTCAGATCTAAGCATAAAATATATTAAGCAGATAAAATATAATATGGCTCCATGCATCAATAGACAAGGCAAGAACAAAATGTTTAAAAGAATGATTTGTATTATATTAAAGAATGGGGCACCTGAGAGGAAAACAAGAAAGGTGTTTTTCGGTTCTCCTCAGTGGGATGGGTTCTTGGAAGTCCTCAGTGTTTCAGATCTAAAATTCCTCTCTCTTATTGGTGTAGAAAAACAAACATGGAACTCAATGGGAGTTCATAAAGTAAAATGGAAAATGGTGACCAAGAGTAGATCCAGAGTGATCTAATGCAATGAAGGTGACTAATGAATGGGAAAAACCCTTCTATTTATAACAAAATATTGGGGTGGTCTAGAACTTGGTGCATGAATAAAATATTATTAATCGAGTTCTAGAAGCACCCTTTAGGAATATTTTATTATATTTGTTGGAGGGAAAAAGATTCTTGACTTGGGTCAATTCCTTTATTTATAAATAATAAATAAATAAATGGTTTATTTATCATTTTAGGAAATGATGGGAATATAATTAAATAAATAATGGTTTATTTAATTATTTATGGATGATTTAGTCAAATTTAACTAAGAATATTATTTAAATAATGATTTAAATAACTTATTCTTAGGAAATAATTTAAATAAACAAGGATTTATTTAATTAAGTTCCTTGTTTTGGGTTAAATATGACTAGGAAATATAAACAAATAAGTTATTTTATATGGTGAAAGAAATTTTACTTAGGGTAAAATTGGTCTTACATGGTGTACTTGGGTTCATCTAATAATAATAGGTTAGATGACCAAAAAATGGTGTAACATATTTCCCCCCAACGTACGAGTGTTAGGAGCAAATCGTATGACCGAAGTACGTTGTAAGAACTCAATCACAAGACATCAAGAGGGAAGTGAGAGAGAGAAATGTGAGGTAGTCTAATATGCTAAAGGACTATACCCTGAGGAGATGAGACTTAAAGGTGCAACAAGTCTTTAGTTTATGAAGTGGTACCTGTGCTAAAGGCGGCGGGGGAGGCATACCTATGCCCATCGGGACAAAGTACAAAGAATAAGGTGCCCGGAAAACCACGGAACGCAATAAGGAAACACGTGTTGGACTAAACATGAGCCAAATAAAATGATGAATCCCACATACATGTGATGCCTGGAATAACCGTCAGGACTTATACAAGAATATATCAGTACATGAGACACAAATACACCCAAATGTCCCCTACACATGGGGAAGGGCTCGCAAAATCGGACTGATACATGCAAATGGAAGAGGCGCCGCAAGCGGTTGAGGCTAATATCATCAAATGAGAGGAGCTGCATCAAGGGCAGAAATGAAGAAGTTGTCCGGGCATGTGGGGGGCTACCTGCAGGGTCACCCCCTCATGAGGGTTGAGACATCTCACACACGCCCGAGAATCACCAATAGCTGCTGCTGCATCACTAGACCATCAAGTGTATATATCACGATCATGCTAAGAAGAGCTTGAACCAAGGTACACTGCCCCCTAGACCTGGCTTCTGGAGTAAATGAGCTGATGTTGACAGAAGTAGGTCCGCCATAGGTGAGGCAATAAGGGAAGCCAAACGGAAAATAGTAGAACGACGAACAAGTAGACACTGATGATGAAGATGGAATGAGGGATACGGAGGAGCGGTTGGACGACTTCCCTTGTTAGAGCATAAAGGGCATGAATGGCTTGGTAGTGACTGACACAATATCATGAGGGATAGGGGACAAGGGTACTGAAGACCATAATGTGTGACATGAGAGAGGGACCAAGCAAGAAAGGATGGAGGACTATAGCAGGGTACAAAGGGACTCGGGATAGACTCCATGAATGTGATGATGACTCGACTCAGATGCTCTAAACAAGGGCGACTCGATGGTGTTGCCTCATAGTATGGGTCCAATGGGGGACCATAAAAGCATTAGTACAATAGGGTAGCTCATGACGAAAATCAACATGAACGAAGATGAGTAAAGAGGTAAAGTGGTGCCCCAAGTACAAGTGTTGTAAGTGAAGAAATTCGATTTGGAGAAGAGGTGAATAGACCCTTCATGGACAAAATGTGTCCTGGTGAAGTGCCAAAACATGAAAAAATGACAGATACCCATTTGAGTGCTCGGTGAGAGCTTTCCAACGGTGTGGAAAATGTGTCAAACGGGGCTACGGTTGGGTCACAGCGGGCGAAAGAAAAAATAGGGGTTTTCTTCTAATAAGGTGTTTTCCCTCCAAAATAATTCATTTGCTTGTGTAGCTGTGGTGAATGTGGAGAGGAGAGAAGGCCCTATATCTTGCACTGATCGTAGCGGACAAACCGACCGTTGGAATCGTGATCCGTCAGTTGCAGGTAAGAGGCCTAATCCTACTCTTTGTTTTTGATGGATTCAAATTGCAGATTAGGGTTATAAATCTCAGTAACTGCCCCTACTTCATCATTACGATCAGGTCACACTTTTTGGGGCAAATGCTACGACCTGGGATGCAAGTTTTGGCTTGAAAAGTGCGACCTGGACCAGGTTTTGCCCAAAAAGTGCGACCTGTTAGATGTGGGAGGTTTCAATGCTGTTATGGGATGAGATTCAGTTTTGGTGTAAGTTAATGTAGTTTTGTTGATCTGGAGACTGAAAAAAATGATGGTTTTGTGCAGATATGGCAGATATATGGATCAAGTGGAGAGAGAGAGACTTAGGTACATTACGGACGGAAATCCAAGCGGATCAGGGTGTCCGTCGTGCATTGGCTAGGTATGGGGTTCTGAAATTTTTGGAGAAGCCATGAGGGCTGGAGAGCCCTTGTTGGCCAGGATTATCAGTTATTGGGATCCAGATCATGAGGCGTTTATAGTGCAGGGGCACATGATCGAGCTGACGGTCCAGGATCTGTATTTCTTGACTGGTCTCCCACCATTGGGGATGATGGGAAATACGCAGCCAATGTTACCACGGGGGCGTAACATTATGGAGTTTGTTGAGCAACATTGTCGACCAGGTGTCCGAGTCAAAGGGACTCAGATATCCATTGGTGATCTAGAGAGGTTGGAGACCCGGGCAGTGGCCGCAGCAGTGTTGCGGATCTTAGGTAGCGAGGCATTCCATCACATCACTGGAGGGCAGATGATGATTGTGGAGAGTGTGCTGGGTGGGACCTACTATGGGTGGGCCTAGATGATGTTGGTATCGGCGAAACGACAGCTATCGCTATGCAAGCGGCAAGTGAATCATGATTGCGCCTATGGGACGGTGTTGTGCTCTTTCTTCTTTGAGAAGATCCCAACCATATGACCTTGTGTACAGTTACCTGATGGAGGTCCGAGAGAGCCTCGGATGCATCGGTGGGGACGACTACTGTGTAGAGGAGGGGGAGGGGCGATCAGATGGGTGTTCTGACCAGAGTTCTTTGCCCATTGGGATTAGATGCCATTATACATAGACGACTATCCCTATAGTGGGATGAGTTATTGGGGAGATCCGGACTTGCAGCTTCTGCCTGGTCGAGTGTGAGGGCCCGATGGTAAGTGACAAGAAACTAATCTGTTATGTGCATTTTAGAGTTTGTGACTAGTAGTCATAGTGCTAATCGTTATATTTTGTGGAATGCAGATATAGCTCCGGTAAAACCGACCGGATATATGGGACGACCTATAGCAGCAGGAGCTGCAGGTGCGAGTGGATTGAGGACTGCACAGAACGAGGATATGGCTACTCTGGTGGAGGACATTCTTCGTAGATGTGAGGGGCTGCTGACCGGTGTGTCGGAGCATGGTTGGCAGGATTTAGACGACCAGTACATAGAGTTATGTATTGGGCTACCCTCGAAGTGGCGAGGTATCATGCGACGCATGGCGATGGCTGGTCAGGCTGTGTGTGATCTACGAGCTGCGGGAGTAGAGCCATTGGCTCAGGATCCTCCACAGAGTGATTAGATGTAGGGTAGGTGGTGCCCCCTAGTGTCTATGTAGGGGCGAGTGGTGCCCCCCATTTTTGTAGTTTTGTTATTGTAACATGCGATGGGCATGTCATATGTTTCAGAGTAGATGGACTCTAAAAACACATGTGATATGATATATATGATGTATAAGCATTTTATTGTTGGTGTTAAATGTTATTGTCTTGTGTGTGATAAATGCCAGTCTAGAACATGATTTGCGATTTGATCTACGTAGTGATTTTGATGTCTAGGTATATGGTGAAATGTAATGAATCTAAATTCACGTATCAAAAGTTTCACTCGTAAATATTGTCTAAACAAGATAGGGTTATGCACATGATAGACACCATTAAGTTGTGAGACAAGAAGCAGGAAATCTAAATGAACATGCAGATGGATGATGTGATGAGATAGGGCATCGGCTAAGAGACCACGAACTGCATCATATTCGGCCTGATTATTGGTGGCATTACCAATGTAGGCCCCATTTGCAAGAACCAGGGTATACAAGGGGGTAAAGATGGCCCATGCTGCCGAAGCGAGATGGCGGGAATAGTGACTTGCCCCATCGACATAGCCAAGATAATGTGTGGACGAGAGGGCCGATGTAATAGTTTCACAAGATAAGAAATGGGAGGGATGAGACAAAGGATGGCAGCGTGAGTAGAGGATAGACATCCATTGACGACTACGAGAGGGAGCAGTCTGGGTAGGAAGTCTAGGACTCATAGATCAACAAGGGGGAGATGAATGAGAACTATGGGATAAAGAGTGGGCACTCAGGCTGCGAAGGACATCGAAGATATGGATGGTATGATCGTGATTAGGAGAGGGAATGGAAGGGTCAAGGAGACCATACGACGCTGCTAAGGTACCAAAGTCATCAGTATGGGAAGAGAGGCACAGATACGGGTCATCATGGGGAATGACAGAAGAACAGGTAAAAATATTGTCAAAATATGAAGAGCCCATGTCTGAAGGAGGATCAAGCAGAACAGGAGGAGTGGATTCAGAGGGAATGTACTCCGAGGGGCATGCGGATGATGATAGGTATAGGAGGGGAGCAGCAGGTTCCGACATCTCAACATTAGGGAGAGGAATGTCAATGGTAGCAGGGGGGTCCTCGAGTAGACCAGACGCATATTGAGCAAGTATGGGGGAGGTGGATTGATTTTGTTCAACTTTGTACTTGCGAATGACCTCTAAAGACGCTCGGTAATGCGTGAGGTGAGGACAGTGGTGAGAATAATGGCCATGGAAACCACACAGAGCACAGGGTTTTTTGGTGCAAAGAGTCTTTGGGTTCTTGGCTACGGATGAGGAAGAAACAAAGGTTTCAGGGACTGTAGATTCAGGGAACGTGACTTTAAACATGGGTTAGATACGGGGCAACTCAGGACAAGTATGGGTGGGATGACCGATACCATCACACAAGGCACAAGGCTTGGCGGGTGGGGGAGGGGTAGGGTCGGGTGCAGTGGCCTTGTCATTGGATGCCCCCTTGTGAGTTTTTCTTTTCTTGCCTGTAGCTGTCACAACATTAGGAGGGTTCTGTAGAGGGGCTAGGGGCACTGTAGTGGTGGAAGCAGCGAAGGGAATCGGTTACACCGGTGTCACAGCTATGTATGGTTTGGGGTGGCCTGGTGGGGTCTCGGTTGGAGGAGTAAGATACCATACTGGAATTCCCAAGGTTAAATTAGGGAGGGAAAGGGTGGAGATGACGGGGACCGAATAGATGCCGGGGGGGGGGGCAAGGAAAGGTATCGACCGGCGGGGTAATGACCGGGGGGAATGGCTCCGAGAGTGAATTTGGAGACGAGGGGAAGGCCCTAAATGGGGAGGGTAGGGAGGGTTCCGAGTGTGATGGGAAGGTCAGGGCGAAAAAGGTCGGACAGGCTGAAGCAAAGGCTAGGAGCGAGGATGCGGTGGGTGAGATTGAGGGCGGTGACTAGCGGAGCGAGTGTGGAGAGGCTAACTTTGAGACGATTGCATCATGAAAAACATTCACTAAGGCGGGGTCGGGGGGAACGGGGAGGAGGGGAGGACAGGGAAAAGTTCCAAGCAAAGAGGTCTTTGTAGACGCAGAGAGAGACAACGGTCAAAGAATCCACGATTGGTTTATTGGTGATAGTAGAGATGGTGGACTCGAGGAGGGTCTGAGAGTTAGGTTCGTGGTAGGTCAGGCCGGGTAGTAGTGACAATCTTTCCATTATGCGGAAAGAACATCTTGCGGTGGTTGCGGATGGAACTGACGGCAGACATGGCATAGGTGTAACTACGCCCCAAAAGAATGTTGTAGTCAAGAGGGGTGTTGATAACTTCAACGTCGACACAAACAGTCTTTCTTGCAAGGGTGATAGGACAATTACGGAATAGGCCAATGGGCTGGGAGGCATGGCCATCCCACGCACGAAGGGTTATTGTGGAAGGGGCCAGATCAGGGGATCCGAGTTGTTTCCAAATTGAAGCAGACATTACGCAGGTAGATGCCCCCTCATTAATAATACACCGAGAAACATTGGCATTTCGGATTTTGATTGGGATTTGGAAAGCAACCGAAGGAGGAAGAGGGGGATGGTCTAACTGACGGGTGTCAAAAACAATCAATTGGTCATCAGCAGGATCTACATCACCCACGACAGATAGTAGAGCCCTCTTTTGAGAAGGACATGATTGGAGGAGTTCCAGTGTTTAAATGGCAACAAGAGATTGTGCCAGATCATCTACTATGCTGTATGAATGGGCAGCCTATCTAGAGGTGGCATTTCGGTGTAATGGTCCCTTAGGAGTCTTGGGATGAACCTCAGCTTTGGGCGGAGGGAGTTGCAAGGGACCATTGGGTGTCGATAGAGGCTCTGTAGGACCTGAAGATGGAGACTCGGAGACAGACGGAACGGGAGGTGTGGAATACTGACGAGACCGAGTTTGAAGGTTGAGGTCAATGGTGAGAGGTGGGTCAGAGGCCATCATGAGAATCTGGTAATTAGAGGAACCAGAAGGGGAAGGTTGAGTGGTTACCAGAGCATGAGGTGGTTGAGTGGCCACGAATCCTTGTTGAGGGAAAGGATCGGTAAATATAGCGGGTTGAGAAGTAGCTGGGGTGGGAGGGACAGTAGGGGAGGAGTGTTGTCCCCGCACAGTGGCCTGAGACTCCCACATCTGCCGCATTTGTGGTAATAAGGGACAATCGTGAGTGTAGTGACCATAAACACCACAACACGAATAAGGCTTATTGGTGCGAAGTGGCATGTTCGGCTTAAGCTGAGAGCCCTGTGGCTGGTTGGCAGTGGTAGAGTCAATACTGGAAGGATTGGGTCCACGATTACCAGAAGCAGATTGGTTGCCTTTTCTCTTTCTTTGAGAAGGAAGAAAATTAGGTGCCCCTTGCTGTGCAAATACTTGCCCTGGAGGGGGTAGTAGGTGTGGTTGCGGGGGTGGAGAAGGCAAAGGAGTGGGAGGTCCGAATGCTAGAGGAGATGGGACACTAGGTTGTGGGTACGGATAAGGGGTAGGATAGGAAACATTGAGGTAAGCAGGAGGGTGGGAAAAATGAGGAGGCATGCTGTATCCTGGATACATGCTACCTGGAGGGGAAAAAGTGCCGGAGGGGCTGGCCCCTCCTGGAGGGAAACCATAGCCCAGAAAGGGTTGGGCAGAGGTATGTGACAGGGCTCCAATGATACCGTCGGTAGAGTGAGATGCCCCCAAGGTATTAGGGCCACCGAGCTTGAGGAGGTCAGGAAGGACGGTATAAACATAACTAGATTGGGCATAGATAAGGTCATATTTCAAGGCTATTTGGAGGGCAGCTTCTTCGGTTTGGGGAAAATGGGAGGTGACATCTTTGCCAATGGAAGGTAAGAGAGAGCGAAGGAACCAGTCCATGTAAAACTGATCTTCAAAGGGGGGAGCGCGACACAAGCTCTGTCTGCGTCGCCATTCCTGGACATGAGCAGAAAGGCGGGTCAAAGAGGATTGATGGAAAGAAGTTAAGAGTTCAGTACCAGTGTTGTATCGGAGAGCGAGCTGGAAATACGATAAAAAGGCTTGGGCAATGGTCGTAAAGGTGGTATGGGAAGAGGTGGCTTGATCAAGATACCATTTAGAAGCTTCGCCGGTGAGCGCGTGTTGGAAAAATCGAAGATGAATGGAGTCATCAGTAATGGAATTGGAGGAACACCACATGTGAAAATATCTGATATGGTTGGAGGGATCTTCACTAGCAAGGCCTTCGAACTTGGGAATGTCGGAGGGGAGCTTGGTTGGCATAGCAGGCCAACTAACATCGTGGCGGATAGGGTCAGTGATCAGTTGATTGAAATCGGGGAGACTAAGGCCGGCCATATAAAGGAGTAATGGGGCAGTCGAGGTAGGTCCCGAAGTGGTTCCATTGGAAACAGACCCAGTAGTAGTACTGGGGTTGCTGTTGGTAGTAGGCCTTGAAGTAGACATGGTGAAAGTGACAGGGGGAGAACTAGGAGTAGGGGGGGGAACTCGAACAATCAGAGGAAGAGTCGGAGTGCGGACTTGGGGGAGGACTTACTCGATGACGACGGGAAGGAGGAAGTCGACCAACCGGAAACTGAGGGTGAAGGCCAAGAAGTCTCTGGGAGAGGCGCCTTGGGGGCACAATGATGACGGGAAGAAGAAAAACCGACGAGGGCAGGGATGGAAAAAATCAAGTGAGGTCAAGGGCAGAGAGGTGCAGTGACAATTGGTTTTAAAGTTTTTGCCAGGCGGTGTTAACCAGGCGCTTCTTCACTTAGGGTTAGTGTGTGGTGTGCGTTAATTTTAATTGTTTAAACCCGGACGTTTTGAGAGAAAAAGAAAAAGTGTGCTGCATAACTGAAAATAAATCTGCAGTAAATAAGACTGAAAGAACAGAAAATTAACAGCTAATCAATGCATCAATCTAACCCAAGAAAGTGGGTCTCTCAAAACTAGTCTATAAGAGGGAAAAAACTAAGCCAAGCACGCGAAAAGGAGGCCAATAGATCTAATGTCAGGAGGGACTGGGATCTAAAGGAGAAATTTGCTGAAAAGGGGTGCAGAGAACAACAAAGAGGCAGAGGCAAGGTTTCTGTTAAAACGGAGGAGATCAACGAAAAATAGAAGGGACAAGGAGGCAGCCCGAGAAATGAACCCAAACAAAACTATATGAGGGGATTTGAAAGGGATGAGAGCTGATTTAAAGGGATCTAAAAATGAGGGATCAGATCTAAGAGAAATAAGGCTGAAACTCTGGAAATTCAGATTTCTGAAACAGTAAAGACTCTCCCACAAAAGTGGAGGGTACTAGATCCCTAAGGGGCAAGATTCCCACTTAGTTGAGTGATGCAGATCAAAAACAGGTCGAAACGGGCGAGAGACGAGAGGGTTGGAAAACACGGCAAAGCTTCGGACAAACCCCGAGAGAAAAAGTCTTTGGAAAATTTTGCGGAAAAAGTGCGGTCGCGAGGTTCTAACTGTTTCGGTCCGGAGTCGAGGTTTGGGGCGAGAAAAAGTGTGAATTCGAGGCTTAGGTCTCACTTTTTGGGCCGATAAGTGTGACTGCGAAGATCCGGCTCTCGGCGGCGATTTCGAAAAAATTTGTCATCTCGGTGTGGTGATATACATCACAACGATAAGGCCGAGAAACACACGGAAGTTAAAGATTGAGCATTTCGAGGGTTTTAAATTGGAAAGCACCATAAAAATAGGAAAAAAATAAAATGGAAGAGAAAACCTAAGATTAAAACAATGGATATGCGAAAATATATGAAGCGATAGCGGTCGCAAAAGAAAACTCGTGTGGAGTCACCAATTGTTAGTATGAATATTTCGTCGTAAAATATCACTTTAGCTACGCATAACAAATAGCCCTAACATCGATTATGGCTGCAAAATATCTTTAAGTCTGCAATGAGGTGATCCAAATAGTGCTGCACAAATCCAGATCTAAGCACAAAAGACATTAAGCAGATAAAATACAATATGGCTCCATGCATCCAATAGACAAGACAAGAACAATGTATTTAAAAGAATTTTATATTATATTAAAGAATGGGGCACCTGAGAGGAAAACAAGAAAGGTTTTTTCCGGTTCTCCTCAATGGGATGGGTTCTTGAAAGTCCTCAGTGTTTCAGATCTAAAATTCCTCTCTCTTATTGGTGTAGAAAATCTAGACAAACATAGAACTCAATGGGAGCTCACAAAGCAAAAAATGGAAAATGGTGACCAAGAGTAGATCCAGAGTGATCTAATGCAATGGAGGTGATTAATGAATGGGAAAAACCCTTCTATTTATAACAAAATATTGGGGCGGTCTAGAACTCAGTGCATGAATAAAATATTATTAATCGAATTCTAGAACCACCCTTCAGGAATATTTTATTATATTTGTTGGAGGGAAAAGGATTTTTGACTTGGGTCAATTCCTTTATTTATAAATAATAAATAAACAAATGATTTCTTTATCATTTTAGGGAAATGATGGGAATATAATTAAATAAATAATGGTTTATTTAATTATTTATGGATGATTTAGTCAAATTTAACTAAGAATATTATTTAAATAATGATTTAAATAACTTATTCTTAGGAAATAATTAAATAAATAAGGATTTATTTAATTAAGTTCCTTGTTTTGGGTTAAATATGACCAAGAAATATAAACAAATAAGTTATTTTATATGGTGAAAGCAATTTTACTTAGGGTAAAATTGGTCTTACATGGTGTACTTGGGTTCATCTAATAATAATAGGTTAGATGACCAAAAAATGGTGTAACACTTCCATTTTTCACTTTTATCTTCTTCTTTTTTTACTTCATTTTCATCAACATGTCCACATACATCACCCCAATCGGGGAAGAGAATTGAACCTGTGATGAGTGCTATAATAGCCCACCTCATCACCGTTTAACCAAGACCCTTCAAGGCATTCAAGATCCAATTTCTAATGGCATCTCTCTTGTTCATGTCATTTTAGATAATAATTTTCACCTTTACTAAAATTAAAAAATGTAGTGGTATGTTTTTACTTTAAGAAGAGACAATATATATATATATATATATATATATATATATATAGATATATATATATATTAACAAAAATCTTTAAAAAAAATATTTATTTTAATTTTTTATTATTATTATTTGTGAATTGAAGCATTTGTATTAATAAATAGAACATGTCGATATTCTAGAAAGCTCTCTTATGGGTTTTATTTTCCTTCTTCAACATTTATAGTAGAGGGACCAAATTCTAATAAAATATGAGAAAAAAACAAGAGGAGACTAACCCAACTAGAGTATGTGTCTAGGCCAACATCAATATATTCACCCAATACCATTGTATTATTAGCCTAACCAGACATGTAAAAATATAACATGACATCAAATTCGAGACATTACAAAATTACAAGATATAGACACCACAATGCCATTGCAAATACATCATATACAAACACAATAGTAGCAGTAAAGCCACTTGTCTTTCTATCTAAATGATTCCTTTTGAAATACCAAAAACATGCTAGGGAAGGCCCATAATAAACCAAAAATTAACCATCACGATAAAACAAAATAATACCCACAATAATTAGACCATCGAATTCTACCAAGACCAGTCAAAACAAGGCTAAAATATTCATAGTCGCATGCCATGAACAGGCACTAAGGAGTGAGAGGAAAAATGCCATGGTTCTTGCTGTTACACTTGTAGACATTGAAAAAAAAACTTAGGCATTGAAACCATCCTGCATGGTCATTAGTAATTTTCATAGGAGGATATATTCGTAGGAAACCTTGCACTGGAACTTGGGGGGTCCATCATGTGTCCATTTTCCGAGTCATGGAAAATATGATTTTCTACGTGTTCTAGTTGACAATCAAACCTATCCAGACAAAAAATTGATTCCTGAGCATATTTTTGATGTCTTCGTGGGACGAGAAGAAATTATATCTTTCAAAACCATACCTGAGAGCATCTTCATCCTCCAATGCAGAGCCACCGAATTTAAATATTTCTTCTTCCTATCCCTGGTATGACCGGTATGACCAGGGTTATGAATCAATATTGACATATCTTCCATAATCTCTGAATTTGAATGAGATTGACGTTCGATCCCTGCCTAAGTGTCTATCTTGTAGATTTATTTCCTACTCTCTAATGAAACCACATTGAAATATTAGGTGGCATTTGAGTCATGGAAAAAGAGTCTAGCTCCTCTCTAACCCTGAGGAGCACTTCCACCATCCCCTCATCTACATCTCATCCTTTGCCTCTGCAACATGGTTGCTCCCTTAGGATCACACCTCATGCAACTACTATGAAATCCCCTTTATACAAAGAAACAAGAGAATAAACCAGACTCTCCAACAATAGAACCATGATGCCACCCAACATGGTCATCCAAATAGCTTAAGACACATATGCCCGATGCAACTTAAACCCCCTCAAAAGAAGATGTAGGCACAATTGTGGCTCAAGATGAAAAATTGACCCTGCTATGATTAAATTCAGACAAAGACCTACATAAACCCATACAACCTGTTGAGAATGCAACAAGATGATGGAGCTTAGTGGAAAGAAGTCGCCTTCACTAAGTGGGCCCGCAGGCTATTTTTGGTGCAAAGTCTATTTTTAGACTATGTCTATTTTTAGACATATGGATCATGGTCTATGAGTTGCAGGATGCTATTTGTGGATGGTTGGTCAAGTCGGGAAAAATAGATGGACTTCTATTTTTAGACGTACTGGGCGGAATCTATTTTTAGATTGCCAGTCTAAAAATAGATATGTCGAATATTATTAGTTCTTAATAATATTTGGACTATAAACATTATCTTATCCTCTTGGAGAACTTCAGTTTGAGCTACGGATGTGGCACATGCAGCTGACAGAATGAATTACACTATTCCTAGGGTTTAGTTGAGCTATTGCATGATGGACTTCAGTTAGAACTCAGGTGATTGAGTTTGGTGGAGTTGATTGAGGAGTTAATGGAGTTGTGTTCAATTTAACTTAGTTGAAGTAGTTGTGATTAGTCTAACTGATTAATACACTAGTGATGAGTGGTGTGAATTAATTATAAATTAATTCACTAATTATTAACTCATAAATCAACTAAAGAATACATCATTTAACTCATGTGCATGGACAGTTCAGTGGAGACCAGTGGAGAGGTTAGGTGAAAGAGCAGTGTGACTATCAGTTGTGACTATACTTGTGCATGAGATTTGCACACACATTGATTAAGATTGCCAATGAGGATTGTGCAGTACATCTTGGTGGGATTCGAACTTGGATCTCATGCTTTTCCATATTGGATTGCGCAGTAGAGGCAGGCAGACAGGTGGAGCAGATTGGAGCATGTGATATGTATGATCTGAGCTTGTTTTGTGTGTAACAATTGGAGATAGTGCTAAGAGCTTGTGAGGAGTTTGTACTATGATTGTTACATGTTCTCTATCATTATAATATACAGATAGTTGGGGGTTTTCAGCTTTAAGCTTTCCCATAAATCTTGTGTTTATATGTGTGATTGTTTATGTTTTAATGTGCGCATGCGATTGTTTTTAATTCCGCAAATTGATGATCAATAGTAGAAGAGGTTATGTATTATGCATGAAGCTAAAATAGTGTGTAATCAGGATAATCTCGGTGAATAAGTGATCTATTATTCAAATTTCTACATGGTATCAGAGCGATATTGATCATTGGAGCAATTGCAGAACATTGAAGCGGTTGAGTTTTGTGCTGGTGGAATTCGAATTTGCAGCAGTGTTTTCTTGGTGTCGAAGTTGAGATGTCTTTCAACGGATTGCGATTGGAGTATGCCCTTGAGGGCAGCTCGAATTATATTGCATGGAAGGACAGGATGGAGGCGGTGTTGGATGACAATGGGTTGAAGGAGTTCATAGATGCTGAAGTCCCAAAGCCTACTTCTAGCGATGTTGCCGTAATTGAGGCTTGGCAAAAGAAGACAACAAAGTGTCGAAGGATTCTGTTGGAGGGCGTGAAGGATCACATAGTGTCCAGCCTGCATGGTAAGGCTTCTCCATTCTTGATGTGGAAAGCCTTGACAGATTTATTCCAAAGCAAGAGCGACCAGAGGAAGTTGGCGCTCAAGGATAAACTCAGAAACATAAAGATGGAGAAAGGTGACAGTATGCCCAAGTACCTCATGAAGTTCACCCAATGCAGGGATGAGCTGGGAAGTGTGGGGGTGACTATAGATGATGAGGAATTGGTGAGCTTGGCTCTCCTTGGGCTTCCGAAGAGTTGGCATTCCTATCAGGACTCTATCAATGGTCGGGAGAAATTGCCAGGATGGGAGCGACTTTGGTTGGATCTTGTGCAAGAGGAGATAAGGCGGAGTACCAGGGATGAATCTTCATCAAAGGCATCTGATGAAGAGAATTGCGCTTTGGCTACCAAAGCAAATAAGGGGAAGAGCAAGAAAGCTTCTCATTCCAGTGCGAAAGGCAAGAAGCAGGACATGTCCAAGGTGAAGTGCTTTCACTGTCACCAACACGGACATTATGCCACAAATTGTCCACAGAAGAAGAAAAATAAGCAGGTTGCTAGATTTGCAGCTAGAGAGGCCTTAGCCTCGCAGTTTGAGCTGGATTTTTCATTAATCGCATGCTTAGTCTCAAGTGTGGCGGGATCAATGTGGTTTCTGGACAGTGGTGCGTATTTTCACATGACAGGAGATCGAGATTTGTTTACTGATCTAGATGAGAAAGATCTTGGAGTGCACATCGAGATGGGTGATGATGGTAGATACAGTGCGATCGGTATCGGTACCATTTCGTTTGAGAGGGAGTCTAGTAAACCCTTCGTATTGAAGGAAGTGATGCATGTTCCAAGATTGAAGAAGAATCTTATCTCTGTGGCGATGTTAGAAGACAAGGGATATGATGTTGTCTTTAGCGAGGGAAAGGATTTCCTGCGCAGTAAGGCAACTGGTGAGACCCGGAGGATAGGGGTTCGAGTTAAGAACCTTTATCAATTGCAGGTAGATGGCTGTGCAGCAATGGCAGGCAAGGCAGAAGGAGTGGTGAGTCGGGATGATGGCGAGTTGTGGCACCGGAGATTGGGCCACCTTCACCATGGAGCTTTGAAGATACTGCAGCAGATTTCTACTAGGCTTCCTAAAGGCACTCTTGCACAGTCAGATCAGTGCAAGGGGTGTACCTTGGGAAAATTTGTGAAAGCCACCTTTCACGAGAAGGATAGTCGCGCCACGACGATCCTTGAGAGAATTCACACAGGCGTGTGTGGACCTTTCTCAGTAGCTTCGACAGCAAAGCACAGGTATTATGTGATATTTGTTGATGATTTTTCTCGTAAGTGCTGGATCTTCTTCATGCAGAAGAAGAGCGAGACATACTCAAAGTTCTGTGAGTTCAAGGCGCTGGTGGAGAAAGAATCGGGGAAGCAAGTGAAGGCTCTTAGGAGCGACAATGGTGGTGAATTCATCTCTGGCGAATTCAAGGACTTTTGCAGCGCAGAAGGAATTCGAAGAGAGCTCATAGCACCTCATAACCCACAACAGAATGGGGTTGCTGAGCGGAAGAACAAAACGATTGTGGGTGCTGCACGGGCGATGTTGCATGATCAGGGCCTACCCATTCACTTGTGGGAGGAGGCATGCAATACTGCAGTATATGTGCAGAACCACTA
Source organism: Pinus albicaulis (assembly GCA_034641835.2). Classification (NCBI taxonomy): domain Eukaryota; kingdom Viridiplantae; phylum Streptophyta; class Pinopsida; order Pinales; family Pinaceae; genus Pinus; species Pinus albicaulis. The sequence goes on along the minus strand of CM076581.1, from coordinate 1,036,527,952 downwards.
TCCTCACAGGATACTTGGCATGAGTACACCCGAGGATGCGTTTTCTGGTAAGAAGCCTGATATTTCCCATTTGAGGATTTTTGGTTCACCTGTTTACATTCATGTGACAAAGGATGCTAGGAAGAAGCTGGAGCCGACTGCGGAGGTTGGGATATTTGTGGGGTACACTGATACGCCCCACAACTATTGTGTGTATTTTCCAGACAGTTGCAAGACTGTTGTGCGACGGGATATCAAATTTCAGGAGGAGAAAGCCATGAAGTGTTCGCTTGAGAGGGAGCTACACTTGCATGCAGAGGAGGAGCTATTAGTTCCTAAGGATGAGCTTCAGGATGTGGATTAGCCACAAGAGGAAGTTCATGGAGTGGAAGAGACCACTCATGCAGCGCCAACCATCAGAGGGTGGAATCGCACTACAAAAGCTGAGCGACTGGCTCAAGATGCAGAGAAGGTTGTAGGACCACCTACAACACAGCACAGACAGAGACAGTCACCTGACCAGTATACTGGATACATGGCTCTTATGAGCAAGTGTATTGTGAAAGAGCCATCCTCTTTCAAGGAAGCTGTGGAGGACCCCACATGGGTAGATGCCATGGTGGTAGAGTATGATTCGATTGTCAGAAACAGTGCATGGGAGATTGTCCCAAGGCCGGAGGGGAAATCAGTGGTGGGTTCGAGATGGATCTACAAAGTGAAGCAGCAAGCTGACGGGAGTGTGGAGAAGTACAAGGAAATATTTTTTGCCAGAGGCTTTTCACAGATAGAGGGGATCGATTATGAGGAGACCTTTGCACCTGTCGCAAGGTATTCATCCATACGGACGATCCTAGCTCTCTCAGTGTAGATGGGGTGGCACATTCATCAGATGGATGTGAATACTACGTTCCTCAATGGATTCATTGAGGAGGAGGTGTACATAGAGCAGCCTGAAGGTTTCGAGATCTTCAGCAGCGAGTCACATGTGTGCAGGCTCAAGAGAGCGCTGTATGGGTTGAAACAAGCACCTCGTGCTTGGTACACATGGATAGACAGTTATTTCACTGGACTTGGATTCTCCAAGAGTGAGGTGGATCCTAACCTATACCAAATTGTGGTGGAGGGTAAGTTGCTAATCATTGTACTTTATGTAGATGATTTGATTTTGACAGGTGATGAGTTGTTGATACTCTCATGCAAGGAGGATCTTGCAAGAGAGTTTGAGATGAAGGACTTGGGCCTCCTTCATTATTTCATGGGATTGGAAATTTGGCAGCGCAGTGATGGAATGTTTGTTTCTCAGGGTAAGTATGCCCAGGAGATACTGGAGAAGTTCAACATGCATGGCTGCAAGCCTGTTGATACTCCTCTTCCTGCAGGTTGGAGGAAGGAGGATGCTACTTCAGCGGAGGTAGTGGATGCCACTGTTTATCGACAGTTGGTGGGGTCGCTTATGTATCTGGTCAATACACTACCCGATATATGCTATGCAGTTAACCAGCTTTCACAAGCTATGGTTAAGCCTACCAAGCTCTTCTGGAAGGCGGGCAAGCATGTATTGCGTTATCTCATAGGCACACCAGGATATGGATTGTGGTACAGACAGGAGGATGAGACAGGGCTATGTGTCACGGATGCGGATTGGGGAGGCCAGACCTGTAAGAAGCACATACGGAGGATTTTCAGTATCAGGTCGACAGCAGTTTCTTGGTACAGCAGGAAGCATAGATCCGTGGCACTCAGTTTAGCAGAGGACGAGTATATGGTAGCAAGCTTGGCTGCATGCGAGGCTATATGGATGAGGGAGATCCTGGTCGGGTTGTTCGGGTCACACTTGTAGCCTACTATGATTTATTGTGATAACCAGAGTTGCATTAAACTCTCGGCTAATCCATTATTTCATGATAGACCCAAACACATCGACATCAGGTACCATCATATCATAGATTGTGTGCAGCGGAGGATCATGTTACTTTCATACATTCCCACGGAGGATCAGGATGCTGATATCTTGACGAAGGCGCTCACCAGGAGAAAATTCTAATACCATAGCGGCAGGATAGGGGTTGCAGATAATCCATATCTTGTTGAGAGGGAGTGTTGAAAATGCAACAAGATGATGGAGCTTAGTGGAAAGAAGTCGCCTTCACTAAGTGGGCCTGCAGGCTATTTTTGGCGCAAAGTCTATTTTTAGACATATGGATCATATTCTATGAGTTGCAGGATGCTATTTGTGGATGGTTGGTCAAGTTGGAAAAATAGATGGACTTCTATTTTTAGACATATTGGGCGGAATCTATTTTTAGATTGCCGGTCTAAAAATAGATATGTCGAATATTATTAGCTCTTAATAATATTTGGACTCTAAACATTATCTTATCCTCTTGGAGCACTTCAGTTTGATGCCTGGATGTGGCACATGCAGCTGACAGAAGGAATTACGCTATTCCTAGGGTCTAAGTGGAGCTATTGCATGATGACTTCAGTTAGAACTCATGTGAGTGAGTTTGGTGGAGTTGATTGAGGAGTTAATGGAGTTGTGTTCAGTTTAACTTAGTTGAACTAGTTGTGATTAGTCTAACTGATTAATACACTAGTGATGAGTGGTGTGAATTAATTATAAATTAATTCACTAATTATTAACTCATAAATCAACTAAAGAATACATTAGTTAACTCAAGTGCATGGACAGTTCAGTGGAGACCAATGGAGAGGTTAGGTGAAAGAGCAAGTTGACTATCAGTTGTGACTATACTGGTGCATGAAATTTGCACACACATTGATTGAGATTGCCAATGAGGATTGTGCAGTACATCTTGGTGGGATTCGAACTTGGATCTCATGCTTTTCCATATTGGATTGTGCAGTAGAGGCAGGCAGACAGGTGGAGCAGATTGGAGCATGTGATATGTATGATCTGAGCTTGTTTTGTGTGTAACAATTGGAGATAGTGCTGAGAGCTTGTGAGGAGTTTGTACTATGATTGTTACATGTTATCTATCATTATAATATACAGATAGTTGGGGGTTTTCAGCTTTAAGCTTTCCCATAAATCCTGTGTTTATATGTGTGATTGTTTATGGTTTTAATGTGCGCATGCGATTGTTTTTAATTCTGCAAATTGATGATCAATGGTAGAAGAGATTATGTATTATGCATGAAGCTCAAATAGTGTGTAATCAGGATAATCTCGGTGAATAAGTGATCGATTATTCAAATTTCTACATAACCTAGGAGCCAACATAATGAACAAAACCTCTTGATACACCACCTTGAATTGAAAACTTAGCAGAATTGGCATAACAACCTCCACAATCCTCTAGTATGATGGGAGATATTCAACCTAAAAAAGACAAACACCATAGTATTTGAGCCCCGATACACATACATAAAATTAAAGCCTCCTTTTCTTGCAACACAACCCACAACCATCGTGGCTGACCTAAAGCTAGTGACCTAATGACCACAAGACCAGACACTAACCAGGAACTCAAGACCCACACAAAAAGTAATGAAGTAAGAGACCCTTTCCTTGCAACTCGACTTGTCACCATACTTTCAGACCTAAAGACAAGAATTTTAATACCTCGAACTCAAATTCTACCCAAATTAAGAGCAAACAAACCATAATAAATTCCCAGTGAGAGACCATGACCTGATACATCATGATGGAGGACTCCATAATGCCTTCCTTACTCACTTCCCTCCACAGAATGTTGATCCATTCTCCCAGGAAAAGAGACCAAGTCTTCCACCACCTTGGCACACCTTCACATGAATTATTTAAGCTAGGAAAGAGACAAAGCTTACAATGGGGGGTCAAGGGTTTATCCTCATTACCATATAGACCCCCAATAGTACAAATCGAGACTTCCATGCTACCACATTTAATAAACAATCCCACTTGTATACCTTGAATGCTAATGAATGCACTAACATGTCATTTCATTATAGACATAAATTCCCATCAACTCCAATGGGGTGGAAAGATATCCCACCAAGGCTTCCATGTATACAATGTTAACACCCCCATTGGGGAGTATTTATTTTAATATACATAAAAGAAATTAGGTAAAAAATTTATGAATAAGTTGTATTCAATGTAGGTGTTGGAGCGGGGTCCCCTGAGGCACAAGTTCCAATGATCTTTTTTGTATGTATGTATGTGCACGCTACACAAATGTAGTCAAAGGGCCTTTTTCCCCAATTTTGGATATATTAAGGATTAAATGTAAACTATGGGTGTCAAACCATGGTTTGAGACCATAGTATATGCATGCTAGGCGTATTATAAATAGATACCATTGTCTAAGCTAAGTAGTGATAGATGTGATATGTGATATTGTTATTCAGATAATATCTGCATCTGTAAGGGTTTTGGGTTGGGTAAGAGGCTCCTGCTAGATGTGTGCATGAAGACCTATTCCTGGCTCTGTGCAGACTCTTTTGGTTGTGTGTGTGGAAGGGATTGTAAGGGTTTTTGAAGGAAAACTGATGTATTGACGGATCTAAAGAACTACTAGAAGGAAAATTTTTGGCAAATTCTCTGTGTTATGCATATATTTGTTGTTTATTCTTTGATGAGATCACACTATTTGTTAACTTATTGATGAATGTGTAGATCCTAGCTGATATATTTATGCATGAACGTTAACATCTGTTATGTATTATAGTGAGTAGATCAAGATTTGGTTCTGATCTATTGCGATAAGTATGACAAGTGTTTTTGTGTATTATGCAAATGATTGTGCAAAAATCTATAATTCTAGTATAGATTCATTGCGCACACCTGTGAAAAATCAATTAGGGTTGTTTTGAGGACCACTTCATTAAATTCTCTCTCAGGGTGCAGAAACTTGGGACCAACACCCCCCCATACTGCTTTGGTGAGAATTTGGTCTGCGCAAGAAGATCATTGCCAAAAGTGTTACACCATTTTCTGGTCATCTAACCTATTATTATTAGATGGACCCAAGTACACCATGTAAGACCAATTTTACCCTACGTAAAATTTCTTTCACTATGAAAAATAACTTAGTAAACCACCTTTATTAAGTTGTTTATGGTCTAAACAGGAAACCCCATGAGGATATATTAAATAAATCCACATTTGTTTGATTTTCCTCAAGGAATAATTAGTTAAACAACAGTTTAATTAATATTCCTGGTCATATTTAACCCAAAACGGGAAAATTAATTAGATAAATTATTATTTATCTTATTATTTTCTAGGAATAATTATTTAAACCTGATTTAAATAATATTCCTTGTTAAATTTGACTAAATCATTCATAATAATTAAATAAATCATTATTTATTTGATTATTACTCAACCACATCCTTAAAATAATAAATAAATCATTTATTTATTTATTATTTACAAATAAAGGGATTTGACCCAAGTCAAATTATTTTTCCCTTCAACAAATATAATAAAATATTCCATAAAAGTTGGATCTTGATTTGGTTAATAATATTTTAATTATGCACCAATATCTAGACTAACTCAATATTTTGTTATAAATAGAAGGGTTTTTCCGTTCATTCACTACCTTTTGTTGCCTAAATATCACTCTGGATCTATACTTTTGGTCTGAATTTCATCCACCATCATTGTCATATTTTCTACCATTTTTTTTGTGAGCTCCCTTTGAGTTCCACTTTTTGTCTGGGTTTTCTACACCATCAAGAGAGAGAGATTTTAGATCTGAAGTGCTGAGGACTTACAAGAACCCATCCCATTGAGGAGAACTGGTAACATCCTTCTATGTTTTCCTCCCTGGTGCCCTTAATACAAAATTCATTCAACTTATTCTTGTCTTGCCTATTGGATACATGGAGTAAATCTCATTTTTATTACTGCTTAATGTCTTTTGATGCATAGATCTAGATTTTTGTAGCATTTATCTTGATCACCTAATTGCATATCTAAGGATATTGGCAGCCATCTTTGTTGTTAGGGTTGCTTGGTATGCATAGCTAAAGTGGTCTTTTTTCGTACACTTGCAATTAACATTCATACTAACAGAAAGGGCCAGTAGTTGGAGGGTTTGTTGGTTTATCCATAAACTCTGAACCCGGGACAGGGCCCATCAAGCTAACAAATAGCTCCATTTCCAGGGCTGGGATCATCATTTTGAGGGAGATTTGATGTTGTGGAATCCATTGCGCAACGAATTACAGGACTGGTTGGATAGAAAGATCCTTGAATTTGCGATGCAAGAGAATAAAAGCACTAAATTTTCTGACGAACAGTGGGTACAGAAGTATATTTATACAGAAGTGCACAAAATTTTCTTATGGTTCTTTGCACACAAACTGTAGGAGTGGCTATCGCGCTTCGTTGAGTTCCATCACTGCATAAAAGAAAACATAGTCACTGAGTGGACTCCTGAATTGATCCAACAAGTAGAGAAATTTGATAATACGATGACTCACGTGGTAGATCATTAGATTGATCACCTCCTCAGCGGATTTGTGACTTAATTTTCTATTGACCAATTTGTGTCATATTCTGAAGCTAAAATGAGGTTTTTCAAGCCCGCAGGGGCATGGTCTAGTGGCCAGCAGGCGCACTGTTAAGGCGTTCATGTTGTTAAGCAGGTCACGAGTTCAAGTCTCATCTTATCCGGGGACAACTCTTGCAGGCTGGATGGTTCCCTGAGAGGTTATAGTGGTAGCCGGGGGGTTGGACCCCGTGCCGCACGTGTGAAAGCTACCTGATGTTGTCCATCCCTCTAACTAACAAAAAAAAAATGAGGTTTTTCAAAGGTCCTAGAGGTAAGTTTATGCTCTCATTGAAATTATTATTGAAAATTCTATTGTGTGAAAAGGGTTGTCTATGTAAACATACTACATGAATGCATCAAAGAGGGTTAGCTAAGTGTAGTGGAATAATTTATCGAGAATAATCTGAAGAGTTCCTTCATAGCCTCCTGCTGCCTAGATCTGATTGTGAACCTGAACTAGAAACTGCTAGCTTGAGTGACTCTGAAGAATAAATCTCGTCATATCAGAAACCATTGAATTTGTTCCCTACTCCATCAACTCCACTTCTGAGCTCACACTGTTGATCACCTACCCTGTCGCACAGTCCATCTCCACCTCCACCTCTACCCTCTCCTGAAGTAGATATGGCTGCATCCATGAAGGTACCTAATTTCATAGGCATTAGCAATGAAGACACTGATCACTTCTGGTTTGTAACTAAGTTCGTATGGCAGGCTTAGAAAGTAAACAATATTGATATAAAAAAAGCGCAGTTGGCTACTGCATTTCAAGATCACGCATTAGACTGGTACATTAGGTATGTGCAAGAAAACCCTAATGCTACTCTGGAATCAATTAAAGAAACCCTAAAAGAGTAGTTTAAGAAACCTAAGTCATACGCACAACTGGTAAAAGAGATGAAGGATATCCATCAAGAGCCTAATAAATCTATATGGGAGGCTGATCAAAGGTTGAAGCTCACCATTAAAGATGGTGAATTTTTTATTGATGATACTCAACATAAAGAATGGTTCATTTCTATGCTGCTCCCGCATCTACACCAACCATTAGGCCAGTAAAATATTGCTACACAAGTTGAGGCTGTAGATGTTGCAATGAAACTAGGGATACCCCAACACCTATTGCGTTGGGAACTCAATAGATTCAGAGTCAGTTGGAAGCTATGCATCTGGAAATTCAAAATATGTGCAATGATAAAGGCAAGGAGGTCTGCGTAGAGGTCTGGTGTATAAAGTGAAATTATATGGGAATCATAAAGACCATTTTCTTGTTTTTAACAATTATCTAAATGTTGGAGGTCCTAGCCTATTAGAGAGACATGTATGGTGTAATATATGTCACATTGTTGGGCTACATTATATGGATTCTTGCCCGAGGGTTGGAAAATATCAGCCTGAATTACAGTAGCCATTTTGCAAGTTTTGTTTGTCATTAGGGCATGATGAGCAGTATTTCCAGACCTATGATATGATGTTGGATAAAGCTGAGATATATAAAATGCAGGTTGAGCCTACATCACCAGTATCCCCGTCCGGACACAGAGGATTCCAAGGCAGAGGAAGAGGCCAAGGAGGTGGATCAACTGGTAGAGAAAGATGACAATTAATTTGTTATAACCGTGGTGATTTTTGTCATTATCCGCGTGAATGTCTAAATCCAACATGATAGTCCTATGGGTAATGTAGAAAATTTGATCAAGTTATAGAATATTGTACTATCTTGATTGCTAAAATGCAGGAAATGAATACCCTGATGTAGAATCTGCAAATGGTTTGTGCTAAGACTCATGAAGAATATCTATGTGTAAATTTAGTTACTAGGAGTGGTGTGACTACCAATGAAGATAAAGAAAAGAAACCCACCACTGATGTATGGATCCGAAAGCACCTGAGATTAAATAAGGCCTTAATATTCAGTGTGCAAACAATACCTTTATTGAAGTAAGGAAATAATTCAGAAAAGGAGATACCTCCACAAGTGGTAGAACACTGAAAGGAGACAGAGGATAAGAAGAGATTAAGCCATTCTTACAAGCATGCATAACATTGTTGCGCAACAAAAATGTTGTTGAAAATTTGCAAGCATTGATAGAAAATTGCACAGAAAAAGAGCAGCCTCTGGTAGAACAACGCGCATTCAACAAAATCTATAATAACAAGAAGAGAACAGGGGGAGATGCATCCGACTGTGTAGATCGGTGCTTACGAAATGGACGAAGTCATGCTAGATTTGGGATCAGATGCTAATATTCTACCTAAACAAACCTGGCAAGGCATGGGAGAAACAAAGCTGGAATGGTCCACCATCCAACTACGTATGGAAAACCTGCAGAATTTCATTCCCTTGGGGATACTGTCAAAAGTTGGGGTTAATATAGAAGGTGTTAAGGTGTTAGCAAATTTTGAAGTCATACAAATTGTAGATGATACTATTCCCTATCCTACACTACTAGGATTGGATTGGGCCATTGACCTGGATGGCATTATCAATCTGAAGAAAAGGAGAATGGAATTTGAGAAAAATGGAGTTAGGGTTAGAATTCATCTGGATCCTACAGAAGCTCAAAGGTATACTAAACCAATGTGCGCCAAGGATATGATTGATCATATCTATAAGGTAACTTTATGCGAAGAAGACATGATTAATCTGACAACAGATGGGAATATTACATGGGAGAAGGATAGTTATTACTTTTTAGACTCGGATGAAGAACTAGAGAATTGGCAGAACCGACTGCATGAGGTATTTGCGTTGTGATGTAATCGTGTGATCCGTGCTCTGCGTTGCATAACATCTGTGGTACATGATTTCCCACATTATGATGGCTCAATTGATGTAAACATGTTGTTGGGAGAACTGGAAAGGACTGTTCCGAAAGCATAGAGGTTCCATGCTTTAGATATTTTATTATGCACTACTCCAACATGATGGTGGGAAACACCTAAGGAGGATATGGGATATTGGGAGGAATGCACGCAGATGATGCAGCTACGATTTGAATGCCTAGTCAATAAAGAAGAGGACTTATACTCTGGCAAGGAGGATCTGCGTAGACATCTGGCCAAGTGGAATCAGGTATGGGGTGTAGAACCAAGGCCTGAATGGTTTCATATATTTATTCGTACATTGGGAAAGGTGCCAACTAAATGGTACCTGGAAACAGAGCTATGCAAAGGCACTAGTGAGTGGTTTGCGCTGATAGATATTTTTATTCTTACATTTAGTTTTGAAAGTGGGTTTGAAAATATTAGTCAGGCTCTGCATAATATTCAAGAATTCATATTTTATTCCACTAAGCTTGTAGTTGAGTGCATACCATCAGCTTGGGACACGCAAATGAATGCCATTATGAATTGCAGAAACCTGACAATAGAAGAGAATGATGATGATCCCAGGAATGTCATGATTCCTGAATTTGAAGGCCAGGGCACAGTGGCTAGGGCCTCAATTACTTAAATGGATGTGACAAAGCCATTAAGGTTAAGATAGGTAAATATTGGGACTAAAGAACCCAAGTTAGCAAATATTGGAGACTACTGGGATGATGATATAGTAGGCAAGGTTGCTGAGTTGCTGACAAAATATCAGGATCTGTTCCCTACAAATTTCTTAGAATTTAAGGGAATAATTGGGAACCTAGGAGTAATGAGGATCACATTTAAGGCTGATGTGTGCCCAGTAACACGACACCCATACAGGTTGAATCCTAGATACAAGTAGAAAGTAGAAGAAGAGATGGATAAAATGGTGGCAATAGGAATCATTGAGCCTGTGGAAGAATCTGATTGGGTAAGTCCAATGGTGGTGAAAGATAAGAAGACCAAGGGAAAAATTAGAATCTATGTTGTTTTGAGAAAACTGAATGATTCTCATGTGCATGATCCATTCCCAAATCCATTCTCAAATGAAATTTTGGATAATGTTGGCAGTTAAGAAGCATACTATTTTACACATGGGTTCTCAGGTTATCATCAGATCTGGATTGCACCAAAATATAGGAGTAAGACCACTTTTGCTACTAAATGGGGATCTTTCCAATATATAGTTATGCCATTTGGATTGAAGAATTCTCTTGCCGTTTTCTCGCTTGTAGTATTTACTGCTTTTAAAGAATTCATACACAAGTTTTTGGAGGTATATTTTGATGATTGGACTGTCTTTGGGTTACTAAAGAAGAATGTATCCAACCTACGCTTAATGCTAGATACTTGTAAGAAGTGTTGGGGTTCCCATGTTTTGGCAAGGTTGGCAATACCAAAAGATGAGACAACATAAAACCACTTTCAGACCTCAGGATCTAGCCCTCCTAGGTCCAGAGAGGGATCTCTCTATGATATGTCAAAGATATATGACTTTGAAGCTCAAAGGTTAAGATATTAGGCTAGTTATAGGCACAAGGTTTGTTTGTTTGATTGTGTGTTTGGTTGTTGGGAATCAGAAAAGAAGAGTTTCAGTACGAAACCAGGCTGAGAAAAGAGGATTTTAGGCGAAGGAGCGATAATGTCAGGGAACATTCAAGACCATTGGGCATGGAGTCAGGAAAGGGTTTACTTGCTATTCAATGTGCAGGCTTTCAGTTGGGCTAGTCATCTAAAGAATTGGATCTTAAAGAGGATGGTGTGGCATGAAATGGTAGAGAGGAGGAAACAATAAGGACTTAGAGCAAAAAGTTAAAGACCTGAGATCAGAGAGAGACTTTGAACTCTCAATGCTTCGGCCTCCAGCTCGAGGGATCTTATAAAGGTCAGTTGGCCGCACAAGGATCCTAGTGGACAGGGCTAAATCTAATCCCCAGTGTTCCCAAATCTTCTAGCTAAATCCTAACAAGAATATCTAAGAACAGATTTCATCAATTCATACATCAGCTAGCAGGAAATAACATCCACTACACTGGTTAAATTAATCCAAAATCAACTCTTAGATAACACATTTAGCAGAAAAAATCAAAGGCAAGGAGAGCAGAAACATAGGGTACCTAACAAGGGTAAATCCTATGCCAGATTTATGATGCAAGCCAGTTGAAATGAAATGAAATGAAACAAAACACAGAGATAGAAAAACATCACCGCTGCTTTAGACCAGGATCCAAAGAAATGTGCTTGTCATATTAAAAAGCAACACTAGTCAAGTACAACATTACCAATAGCTGGATATTCAATCTGAAAACATGTTCCTCAACCTATCTTACAACTTTACACAGAGACTATGTCTCAAAAGAAATAGCTTGTAATTCTTTGAAAGCCGACCAACAACCTTTACAATGAGTTTCTTCATTAATTTTATAGTTGAAAGATGAGCGGAGGAGGTAGGTGAAAAACTAAATGGAGCATTAAAACTTAGCAGAGGAAAGAGGCCGAAGCCCATTCTATTTTAAATCTAGTGCATTTATGTTGTGTAACCAGCTCCAAAAATAGAAGAAAAGAGATATCAACGCCTTAGAAATAAGCCACTTCGAGGGGACAACCTCCAATACATTACATAAATGAACAATTCTTCGATGATACAAATGAAAAAAACTTCCTTCTATATATAGGAGTCCATGGGGCCACAATATAATTCTAGTGGGCCACAATGTAATCCTAGCCGACCTAACATTAATAATTTAAGGGCAAAATAATAATAAAATGGGGGTTACAAGGGTACAATAATAACAATAAGGGGGTTACACTAACAACAATAAGGGACTATACTAGTAATATAGGGACCTAACATGCCCCTCTCATTCAAAAAAGTGTTGTCCTCAACGCTTGAGTAGCTCTGGGTGCTTCTGTATAAAATTCTCATCCTCCCATGTAGAATCTTTAGTGGGTAAGTTCTTCCACTTGATGAGATACTCTGAAATTGATCGATTTCGTAGCTGTCGAGTTCTTGTTTCCATGACCGCTTCAGGTTCCAATATGATTTTCCTTCCTCATCAAGTTCTGGCAATATTGTTTGAACTGGAAGATTTTCACCTATAACCTTCTTTAAGCATGAAACATGGAAAACTGGATGTACTCGCGAAGAAGCAGGAAGCTCCAATTTGTATACCATAGTACCAATCTTTTGCAACACCTTGTAAGGACCATAGTACTTTGGCGATAATTTATTATCCTTATTTGCTTGCTTGAGGGACATTTGTTTGTATGGTTGTAGCCGTAAAAATACCCAATCTCCTACATCAAAACTTATCTCACTGCGATGTTGATCTGCCTGTTGTTTCATTCGATTTTGTGCCAAATTCAGGTTATCGTTTAAGAGTTGGAGAACTTCTTGCTGATGCTCGATGTGATCTTCCACTGCTTGAACCTTCGAAATTTCCCTTAAATATGATGTGATGGATGGTGGATGATATCCATAAAGTGCCATAAATGGATTATTTTGCCTCTGATGAAAGTGTTTACCATTAATGAGGTATGCTTGACCCATGTGTTGTTTACTCGGATACAAAACAACGAAGATATCAAACATTTTATCTACTATCTCGGTTTGATAATAAATTGAGGATGATAAGATAATTGTAAGCTAATTAAAATTTAAATGAAAATAACCTAAATTAAAAATTCAGGTAAAATGGGATCTCGCAGCTCACAGCCTTGGGCTTCCTGTAGCTTTGAATTTTTCCATAAATGTATTAGCAATTGTACTTGCTTTAAATGGATGAGATAATGCACAAAAGTGTGCATACTTGGTAAGTCTATCAACTACCACCATGATGACACTCTTTCCTTCGGACTTAGGTAAACCTATGATAAAATCCATTAAAATATCCTCCCAATGTTGACTTGGAATGGATAAAGGTTGTAGAAGACCCGGGGTCTTAATTGTCTCAACTTTATTCTGCTGGAAAACCAAACATTTCACCACAAACTTTTGAATATCAAATTTAAGGCCATCCCAAAAAAATTCTTTCTTCACCCTGTGGTAAGTTTTTAAAAATCCTGAGTGTCCTCCTAAAGGAGAAGTGTGCAATTCCAAAAGAATCTTTTGTTTTAGTTGGGAATTCTTACAAAGATATAATCGATCTTTGTACCATAAGGAATCATTTTTCCAACTAAATGTATCAGATGTACTAGGATCTTGCTGCAACTTTTGAATGAGTGTCCATACATCTTTGTCCTTCCATTCATCTCTTGCTTCGGTTATCCAATCTGGTTGGATAATAGAAATGGCACAAAGAAATGCTTCCACCTCTTCATTCTTTCTTGAGAGTGCATCTGCAACAACATTAAGTTTTCCTTTTTTGTAGATTATTTCAAAGTCATAGCCCAACATCTTTGTGACCCATTTTTGCTGCTCTTCTGAAGATAGTCTTTGTTCCAAAAAGTGTTTAAGACTATCATGATCAGTTTTTACCTTGAAGTGTCTTCCCATTAGGTAAGTTCACCATTTCTTTAGTGCATGCGGTATTGCTAACATTTCCTTCTCATAAATAGGTTTCTGTAAATACTTTCCTTTGATTGGACGACTTTCAAAAGCAATGGGTCTTCCTTCCTGCATTAAAACTGCACCAATTCCATTTCCTGAGGCATCACATTCCACAATAAAGGTTTTTGTGAAGTCTGGCGTAGCTAAGACCGGTGCTAGGCACATTGCCTCTTTAAGCCGTTCAAAGGCCTTAGTTGCTCCAGGAGTCCATGAAAATGCATCTTTCTTCAATAATGTTGTTAGAGGTGCTGCTATTCTCCCATAATTCTTAACAAACTTGCGATAATACCCTGTTAACCCGAGAAATCCTCGCAACTGCTTTATGGTTGTGGGGACTTTCCATTCCTTAATGGCTTTAATTTTGTTAGGGTCTACTTTAACACCCTCGTGAGATACAATATGACCGAGATATTCCACCTCTTGTACTCCAAAGAAACATTTGGATGTTTTTGCATATAATTGTTTCTCCTGCAATAGTTTGAGCACCCTGTCAACATGTTCAACATGATCCTTCCAAGACCTGCTGTAGATTAGTATATCATCAAAAAATACTAGCACAAATTTTCTAAGGAAGGGTTTGAAAATGGATTTCATCAACCCTTGAAATGTAGAAGGTGCATTGGTAAGGCCAAAAGGCATGACCAAAAATTCATAATGACCCTCATGAGTTCGAAATGCTGTTTTTGGAATATCTTCAGTCTTCATTCTAATTTGATGATATCCTGAACGAAGATCCAACTTGGTAAAATAAATTGCTCCATGTAATTCATCCAATAATTCATCAATCACAGGATTGGGAAATTTGTCTTTAATGGTGAGCTTATTGAGCTCCCTATAATCCGGACACATTCGCCATGATCCATCCTTCTTGTGTACCAATACTACAGGAGCAGAGAAAGAACTTTGACTGGTTTGAATTATACCCGCCTCTAACATTTCTGCAATCATACGTTCAATTTCGCTCTTTTGGAAGTAAGGATATCTATAAGGCCTGATGTTTGGAGGAACACTTCCTGGAATCGAATGAATAGCATGATCATGATCACAAATAGGTGGGAGTCCTTTGGGAGTTTCAAACACCTTGGAATGATTGTCCAAGACTTGTTGGAGATCTGCAGAAATAGATGATTTTGATGTTGGAACTTCTAGTGAGCATAATTGTGCAATTACGCCTCGCTGTTCTTTCTTTAGAAGCTTTGTCATGACATTAGGCTTATTATCCTTCCTGGCTTCCCCGCAATACCCCGTAATTCAACTTCCTTTCCTTCTGAAAAAAATTTCAAGAAAAGTTCTTGAAAATTAAAAGCTACCGTCCCCAAAGATTGTAACCATTGTACTCCTAGTACAACATCAGCACCTCCCATAGGAATGGAAAGCATTGGACTAGTCAATACATATTCCCCATGGTTAGCTTGATATTATGGCATTTTCCAGAGAAATTTATAGTTCCTCCATTTGCAACCATCACTTGACATTCTGGTGCTGGGTATAGGAAACAATTCAATTCCTTGGCTACCTTACAATGAATAAAATTATGGGTACTCCTTGAATCGATCAACACTATTACCTTTTTCTTCTTGATATGTCCTTCTATCTTGAGAGTTTGAGGAGTGGTAATTCCTACCAATGCATTACACGATATGGTCGGACTCATTTCTTCCTCTTCTAGGGTTGGTTCCTGTTGTATATCCTCTTCTTGTTCATTTTCTTCTTCCTCTTCACAATCTATGTAAAATAATTTCTTCTCAGCACACTTATGACCTTTAGTGTATTTGCTATCACAACTGTAGCAAAGCCCTTTTTCTCTTTTTTCTTCCAATTTTTGTGGTTTCAACCTTGTAGGTTGTGGAAATCTAGGCGTAGCAACACTTCCTTCTTTATAGAATTGAGTGGTAGGCTTCCTTGTCGCCATAATTTTACATTCAACTTTTCTTGCCAACCTAAATGCCTTCTCCAATGAATCAGGCTCCAAAACACGAACTTCATGTTGGATGTTATCCTTTAGAGTACCTATGAAGAGATCAATCCTGTGTTCCTCTGGAATATCAGTTACCCTTATATTCAATTTTGGAAGTCCTCAATATGTTGCCCCACTAAACCATTTTGTTTGAGATTTATGAATTGGATAAAGAAGGTGTTACTCTTTGTGTCCTCATAATGTACTATCATTTCCTCCGTAAAAATTGACCAAGTGACAAATTTTTTACGTGAGCAAAGCCATCGATACCATAAAAATGTATTTTGTTCTAAATGTAAAGTTGAAATGCATACCTTTTGTCTGTTTTCCACGTTATGGAGATCAAAATATTGCTCCATCTGTAGTATCCATGTTACAGGATCCTTTCCATCAAACTTCCTCATATCCATATTTGGAATATGGTGGTTCTTCCCCCCAACATTAGAGTTTATGAAATCACAATTAACATTTATTTTGTTCTCATCATGAGGTTCTTCTACTATCTTTTCACCATTAGGAAACCTTTCTTGTATCAACTTTGTCAAACCTTCCATGTCTGCTTTTAGAAAATTCTTCATGTTTTCCATTTTAGCTTCCATGCCATCCATCTTAGCTTCCATGCCTTTCTTCAAAACTTCCATTTCATTTTTTGTTGCTCTTTGCGAGAGTGAAATTTGTTGCACTTGCTCTTGTAATTTTGATAGATCATGTTGCAATTCTTCATCTTCATGATTCATAGTAGAGATTTCCAAAGGCTTAATGGGTGTTGAATTCTTTTTAGGGGCCATTTTATAATCCAATACTGATATCTATTCTACAATATGCCCTTGCAATCAATTCAACTTGATTCTTCAAACAAGACTTATGCAATTCGGAAAAAAATTACACACCTTTTACTTGCTTTTGAGAAGCTCGATATTAATTTTATTATCTTTGTGATTAGCTCTATCTATATCTGAAAATTCCTTTGAAGTAGCCACATTAATTATATTTTGAATACACAGGTCCTGACCTGATTTGGTTCTCCAAGATGAGATTGTGTCCAATCTCCCACAATGACCCAATTATGGATTGGTTCAATAGAGCGAACTTGTACAACTTGCCACCTATCATTGTTTTCTCATTTGGCTCTAAAATTGATAGAAAAGAAACTAAAATCTGTGTAATTGCGGCCAATTTTTACAGCATTCAAATCCGATTCTCAGAGAGAGAGTTATTGAAGCTGTCCCACGATCACCTCCACAGTGAAATTCGAGGTACAGAAAAAGCACCACTTCCACCAGATCCATATCTCCAAAAATATTACAAACAGATCGAATGTTTAGAAGAATTTCTTGAGATTATTTAGCCACATACAATTTCAGATTCGAAACCGTAGAAAAGAATATGCCCCTAAATACCCACGATGACACATTTAGGAGCACGAAAAAAGACCTAACTTCCCTGAGATCGTATCTCTAAGAAATATTGCAGACAAAGCTACGAAATTGTTAGAATTAAACTATAGGATTTATTAACCTAAATTTCAACCTTAAAACTTGTAGAAAAATATTATAAGCGAAAAATGCCCGATGAAAATGGATTGGGCATTAAACCTAGAATCAAGCTGATACCAAGTGTTGTGTAAACGACAAAATAGAAGAAAGAGATATTCACGCCTTAGAAATGAGCCACTTCGAGGGGGCAACCTCCAATACATTACATGAATGAACAATTCTTGGATGATACAAATGAACAAAACCTGCTTCTATATATAGGAGTCCATGGGGCCATAATATAATCCTAGTGGGGCCACAATGTAATCCTAGCCGACCTAACAATAATAATGTAAGGGCACAATAATAACAATATGGGGGTTACAGGGGTACAATAATAACAATAAGGGGGTTACACTAACAACAATAAGGTACTATACTAGTAATATAGGGACCTAAAAATTTATCTCTGGCACTCTTTTGGCTGCAAGAGTGGTTTTCTTCAGGCTTCCATTTACTCCGGGTATGTCTCTGATGTACTCTGGCTGCAGTACTCTGTGGTACTTTGGGTGAATAAATAAAAAGGAAAATGAATGACAGTGAAGTGCTCCAGGCTGCATAACAAATGCTTTGATAGCTTAGGACTGTAGTCAAGGCTGAATGTTCTTCAGGGACACGGTAAATAGAGAAGACAATATGGGCACTTTGTCCTTTAGAACAATTTGCTGATGTGAAAACCCGATAGCATTTTTTTCTGTGCACTGGACCTTCCAAGAGATCCATGATGTCTTTGATCTAGTTCCTACCTTGAAATAATTGGATTAAATCTCAAAATCTTCCATTACGGGCCTTAAACACTCTGTTTTCTTGATGATACTCTTTGTCGCTTCCACATTTGCCTCTGACTGCAAAATCAATGCCTTAATGACTATGGGGAAGACTTCACAGAGTTTAAAATTTGTTCCTTTAATGCGAGCCCTATCATACATCTTCTCAGACCTTTATTCATGAGTTCGGCTCTTTGAAACGGTCCTTTCCTATTTCTCTGTGACTGTACAGAGATTTTAAATCATGGCGGCTTTCACCACCTGATAACCCTGCAAAACATGAAACTCAGTTATGAAATCCATGCATAGGGAGGCGGCTATGGAGGGCGGGTCGAGTGATGGTGCGGTGGTGGTGATTTTAGATGAAACAATAGCGGATAATGCAATAATATGGCGTAAACAACAACAAATAGGGTTTTGGTGGAGAAATGAGCGTGGACTGTCAGATCATGGTCTGATGGTGGGATTGACGACGGAGATTGATCAGCGGAATGGTTTATGAAAATGGGTGGGATGCATAGAAATGAATGAAAATGCAATGAAATGCATGTGTGGTGGGACCCGGTGTGGGCAGAGAGTGATTAGTTTCGGACCGTCGATCTTAGATCCAACGGACGGTTGAGATCAAGTCGGAGGATCGCAATAAGGGGGGGGGGGGGACAGGGGCGACACATTACAAAGTTTCCGATTGCGATTGGGAGTGGGGATGCGATTGAGTGCTAGCCGTTGATCTTGGATCAAGATCAACGATGAGGATTTAGTCGGCGGGGAGACAGGGAAGGAAGGGGATAAATCTGAACCGTTGGATCTTAGAGGGATGGACGGCTCTGATCAAATCGGGGGCAGAAATGAGCGGAATCGACGGTCCGATGGACGGTGGTGCAACTAGATCCTAACCATTGGATCTGGACTAATGGACGGTCAAGATTTGATTGGGAAATCACAATCGCAAAGGGCAGAACGTGGCAGCGATTGGGAAATGCGATTGCGATTGTAGTGGAATGCGAGGGCCGTCGGATCTGGAAGGGGACAGACGGCTGTGATTTGATTGGGAGATCGCAATCGGAAGGAGCGGAAGGGTGTCACAGGAGGAGTTGCGATTGCGATTGGGGCGGGATTGCGATTAGTGCCAGGTCATCCGATTAACATGATGGATCAACGGCGGAGATCACGGCGGAGGCTTGATGAACCAAACTCAATCGCATCGGAGTTTTTCAATGTTACAAAGGGATTTGCTTGCCCGACAACTCCGATTGCGATTGGCGCCCTAGACTTAAGCGCTTGGTCTTGGCACTAGGGGCATATGGGGAAGTGGTTTGTGGGGCTGGCAGAAAAGGGGCTAGGCCCTTTTATAAGGTGAAAAGTGGGTTTTTGGGCCCTTTTTAATGAATTTTAAGATTGGGAAAGGGTGAGGGTAAGGGAAAAAAGGGGAATTTGGCCAAACAAAGGGTAAGGGTAGCATTTAAAAGGGATTTTGGGGAGATTTAGGAGGACTAAGGGAGAAAATTTGGGATGGAAAGGGGACTTTGAAAAGAGGAAAAAAGGGGGTAAAATGGGACATTCTGCAGGAATAAAAGGGGCAAATAAATGCCTTTTGGAGTACAATTTTTTACATCAGTGAGGCTTATTTACTCAAGAACAACAGAGGGAAATAGTCAAAGTGCAGGGAACATGTAAAAGGCTTCAAGGATGATGTCTTTCAAGGTAAATGCATTCCTTGAAGGCTCATAAAACAAATGAGTCCCTTGCTTGCTTGTCAAGGAATTTATAAGGGGCTAATAGGAAGTATCAGATCTCATTGAATCTGAAGAAGTTTATTTTTTGTGACCCTTTGGAATACTACTGGGACACATTGTCTACCCGTAGGGATTGGCGGTGGATCCTGCCAAATTTGATGTCATAGTCAATTTGGAAGTACCTGAAAATATCAAGCAGTTGCGCTCAAAATTAGGGCATATTGGGTACTGTTGGGCTATATAAATAATTGTTAAATGAATGAAAATCACACATTTAATTATCAATCCAGGGACATCTGTTTATTCCAATGACAAATGCACTGTCTGTGTCGATACACCAACCAGAAGAAATTCCAAGGAAAAGAAATTGTTGCTGAAGTAAATGCTGGAAATAAATCACTCATGCAGAAATAAAAGGATCTACAAGATTGAAATCACACTTCAATTGATATGTCTATCTCGCCACACAAGAAGTACCCAGCTGGTGTCTCTAATGTCATATAAGTAACATCATATAAAGTATTGAAATTGAAGCAGATATATTCTCAACTTAACAACAACAACAACACTCTATTGATACATAAACTGAAATACAATTACACACACACAACTACTCTAATCACTGCAATCCCTTCTAAAGAGGAGGGCCCTTCCTCCCTAGCAGGGTGCAGGTAGAGAAATAACCTTTAAAGGAAACTAAATAGAATAACGCATGTAACAACAATAACAAGATAATTTGTATTAATCCGAATACAATTACAGAGCCAAAATTATGTTGTTCTCCGCTAACCTCTCGACCTCTAGGGACGAGAAATATATAGTGGTTACATTAGAAAATCCAGGAATAGATTAGTCATGAGAATCTTATGATTCTCATGCTGATCGAAATAGAACACATATAGCTATAACTAATTCCTAATAAAGTTATGACTAGAAAATAAAATATTACAATCGAAACCACCCTTAGGTTGTTATCCAAAAAATACAAATCTTAAACAACTTCTGTAGCTATCGTAATGGAATCATAGATGTAATGTAATGACCAGAGGATAGATTAGCAACAATTATTGACTAGATCAGTCAATGGTACAAGTGTATCGCAGTTCGTCGACGAGTCTATAACAACAGAGTGTAACATCAGTTTGTCGGTGGGTCTATAAAAGCAAGGTGTAACAACATCACTTTGATGTAACAACACCCTCTTAACTACTCCTGTGAACTTCATACTCAGGACCTTTGGTGCTATAAATGACATCTGAAAAGACAACACAAAGACCATCGATCTTCTCCAAAAAATCACCATCAATTAGTCATAAAAACATATGATATATCATAATAATTGGTGAATTGGAAAAGTAACGAAAGCAAGGATAAACAACACAAGTTAGAGTAAAAAGGTAGGAAAAAGGGGTAAATATTATCCCATTGGTTATGATTATGAGGCAAAATAAGGAAGATAAGTGTAGGAAAACTGTACAAAACTAGCACCCAACATCTCCCCCCAACTGAAATGCCTGTATGTACTCATGCAAACTCATCTCTCATGGGAATATCTTCGGTGCAGGTTGGTGAGATCATAAGCACCAGATGTGTCTTCGTCTACAGAATTTTATCCTTGATTGGCCATCAACTTCTGTACCCAAGATTATGACTCATACTTACTTAATTCATAATTGATCTAGTAATCCTCAGTGGGCAACCTGATCAAAGGAAACTTGAACCTCAATCCCAGCCACAAAGCCTGAAGGGATTGTACAATCTATGCGTAGGTTGGTACATGTGTAATAGCCAACATGAAATTCTGGAATGAGAATGGATCCCCCTTCAATAGCTCAACACTGCTAGCTTCCGTGCGTTTCAAGCACCCTATCAAACCTCGACCCTTCATCTTTGAGAACTGATTGAGGCAAAAGTTCACAATTCTTCTTCTATAAGTGGCAGTTGGTTCTTTAATCCCAGGGGTACTCAACATTCTCCTAAATTCTCGTCTCAGCACGGCAACCCGTCCTGGTTCTGCCCAAACCCACAATCTTGTCTTCTCCTCATTAGTCTCCATAGATTTAATGGCCAGATGCCATTCAATCTGATTCTTCATAAAGGAATATCTTCCATATAGGTGAATACTATCACAACCATCTGCATACTCACGTGTTGATAAATAATATTGTGTAAGAATAACTCACATAGCAAGCTTTGCTCATCAAAATCAGAGGCACGGAAAACATCTAGAAATGTACGAGTTGAAGAAAATAAATAACATTTGTCCTCCATAATGGATTTCAATTGAAACAAGAAGTAATGTTTCCACAGAAAAATAGGATACGATGGAGAAGGCTGCCTACAACCCTACAAGTTGAGGGTGAGGTCATGAAGTTTCTGCTTATCTATGGTCAGGTCTCGAATCTGCTCCTATAATAGCATCAACTGTTCTTCCTATTTCTTCAGAGCTTCTTTCTTCTTGTCATCCTCCCATCCTTTCTTCAACTCTAATTTCATCCATCTTTCATGTAAAGTGTCTATTTCTATTTGATGTTCCTTTAGCGAAATCATCCCATTCCGAAGGGAGATTGCTTCCTGTTTCCACTTTTGTAACTCATAAATTAACAGGAGTTTATCGGAACTCCATCCCAAGATGGGACTCAGTGTTGTCCTGCATTCAGAATCTTCATCAACAATTGGTGTACCAGCCTCTACTACATGGGTTCTGTTCCAGCTCTGCTGCTAGTTCTTGTGTAACAACAGCCTCTTCAGTGGGTTCTTATGTGTCAGTCCCTTTGTTTTTACCTAGAGTAGCCTCTGTTTCCATTGTTGTTTCTTCTACAATAGGAGTGGCCTCCACAGGTTCTTGTGGGTCAAATTCTAGGTTAATTATTATAGGAGGCTCTACTTTAACTGTTGGTTCTTTTGTGACAACATTATCATCAACAGGTTCTTGTGTAACAACCTCCTACTGTTCTATTTCTATTTCCATTGGGCTGATATTTTTCTCTACGGGCCTTATATCCTGCTGTTGTTAAGTCTTGAAAACATGTCATGCATACATATATCAGGATTTCCTTCCCCTCAGATAATTTCTTCTTCAATTCCTCGTTTTCCTTTCTTATATTTTCAATTTATAAAAACAACATTAGTTTTGTCCTTACATGATGAGGAGGGTTGCCTTTCTTCTTCTAAAACTTCTGCTTCCGTATGCTTCTCCGCCATAGGAAAAGGTTCTTTAGGTATGCTGACCTTCACTATTTGTTTTGGTCTTCTGTCTCCAATTAGTTCATCAATAGGCTTCTTCCCGATCCTAACTCTAGCAGGCCGAGTCTAGGTCCCCACCTCTGCTTGACTTCCTCCTCAAGTCATGGTATATTTCCCCCAGCTTGTCCTTGGCCTTTTTCTCTCGAATTCTTCGCAATTTTTTCCTTGTTGGCCTAAGGCATCCAGAATGATTAGCTTAATGAGTCCATGATTAGTCACGCATGCCTGCGGATGTGGTGTTGTTTTCACTGCTGCCGCCATATGCTTGATGTTCCCTAGAAAATAGAATGGAAGATTGATTCTTTACTGGTGCCGAAGGTGATTAAGTAGAGGAAAGTGATAGTTGAACACTATCATGGATATTCCCTCCCAAGTGACATATTTGATCAAGCCCAGGGCAATGTCTTCCCATGGATGAGGAAGTAAAAATCTATCAATTCCTCTTCCTTTCTTCTCCAATTTTTCTTCCCCTACTAGGAAGTCTTCTTTCAAGGAGGGGTTATTGATTTTTTTGTTAAACCACCTTCACCCCTCTACTGGTAATGAAGTTACCCAAGAAATTACCTCTTTAGTCACCTCCACTTGCATGACCCTTACTTGGGTTTGATTATTGTTCAAGTTCTGAAAAAATTCAATTGCCACTGCCTTGTTTGAGCTTTCAAGCTTCTGGAAAAACTCAACCCATCCAACATCTCTGAATATATGGTAAGCTTTTGGATAATTCTGCAGGGAATCCATGGAATTCGGCTCGTGCTTGACCGCTGCTCCACCCATCTCTGTGGTTTGTTTCTAAATTATTCTTACTGTTCGGCCATATAGTAATATCAATGAGTTTTTGAATTCACTTCTTTGTTGTTCAGCCCTGTTGTAACATCACTATGTCTCTAAACTAGCTGCTTCCTGGCACCTCTGCTTATCCCAATCGACGAGTTTATAATGAAAATGCAAGGTTTCAGTCGAGGAGGTTGATGGGAGGTGATGACTTTTATAGATTTATTGAATCATACCCTACACTAATATTCATAAATGGCTCATTATGGAAAGTAATAGGATTTCATACACAAGCTCTTTTCCAACTGAATTCGTTCATCATTAGCAATTATGTTATTGATTAGGTGTATGCGGATTTAATAGATATTTATGATTACGACCTTTTTGCAATTTTTTCAAGTCATATCCCCTCCCCCACATTAATGGTGATGGCCACCCACGACTATCACAAAAGTATCATTAATTTTCCAATTAATCACCGAATCATCAATGACAACATTTACCTTTTTAATGACATACCTGAGGTGACATGGAGGAAGACTTTGAATTGGTGGGGTCTTGCTTGCAGCGCTCGTGTTGTTGTGTTTGGCTGGCACGTTTATTTCTGTTTATGGAATGAATCATAAAGAACAGTATTCGTGGTTGTTGGCTGTTACATGTGTAACCGCCAAGACAACCCTTAAATTATTCTAAAAAAAACATAATAACTAGAAGAAATTGGTACAGAAAAGAAAATTACATGAATACCATCATCTTATGAAATAGATCAGAAAGGGAAGATAATGTTTTAGGAAGAAAAAATTGGGTGTAACAGCCGCCACAAAAGTGGTTTTCAACTATTACTGGCTGTCTGATTGCGCCCCGGAAAGAGGTTTTCACAGTTAGATTTATTTTTGTTTTTCTTTTTATTTTGTTATTTTATTATTATTATTATTGTTACTTTTTTTTTTAAACAGGTGTAACAACTGCCACAAAGGTGGTTTTCAAATGCTGCACTTATTGGAATTTCATTTTTTAAGGCTGCAGAGGAGAATGTTCCCCTGTTGTCGTAACATGAAGATTAGAGTCTGCGACAATGTTAACAAATGATTCCTTCAAAGCGAGTTGACGATATAACCTTAGATGGTGCCCATTAACCAGTAACGACGTCTTGGCATTATTAACGGAGACCAACTGTACATTCCCGTTGTCAAAGACCGTATCCACTTCGTAAGGACCTAGCCATCTGGTGCAGAGCTTTCCTTTGAAATATTTAAAACTTGAATCGTATAAAAGAGTCCAATCTCCTTCCTGGAAATTTTTCTTCTTAATAAACCCATCATGCCATCTTGCTCTTTGTTGCTAAATGATTTCTTTTTGTTGAATGGCATCCAACCATTTCTCTTCTAACTCATTGAGTTGGTTCAATCTTTGAGTCTGTGCTGTACTCAAATCCAAATCGACCTGCAATGTTGTTCTTAATGTTTTTATTTCAAATTCTATGGGGAATAAGGGATTCTTACCATACATCAATTCATATGGTGAGAAGCCTGTAGTATTCCTCCATGATGTCCTGTAAGCCCACAGTACCTCTGGAAGTTTCTCGGTCCAGTTTCTTCGGTGGTTGGCTACTGTCTTTGTTAAGATTCCCTCAATAACTTTATTGGTGCTTTCTACTTGACCATTTTCTTGTGGATGATATGGTGTGGTGATTCTATGATGGATTCCATAATTTTCAACCAACTTCTTGATCAAATGAGATGTGAATTGAGGACCCCAATCTATCACTATATCTCTGGGTATCCCAAAGCAAAAAAAATATATCTTTAAAAAAGAAGTCTGAAACAGCCTGCTCTGTTGCTCTAGTTAGTGCCTTTGCTTTGACCGATTTTGTGACATAATCGGTGCAGACCAATATGTATGATTTTTGTTGTGATGAAGGATTAATTGGCCCCACAAAGTCTAGGGCCCATTTCTCGAATGGTTCTATTACTATCTGAGGCTGTAACGACATCTCATCTGATTTCAGAGGATGGCCCATCCTTTGGAAACTATCACATGCTTTCACAAATTTCTTGGCATCCTGAAATATAGTTGGCCAGTAGTACCTTGTTGAGAGTAATTTATGTCTTGTCCTCTTGTCAGCGAAGTGTCCTCCACAAATTTCCTCATGAAAAGCCTTTAGGATCTCAAATACCTCATCTTCTCTAACACATTGCTTAATCTGAAAATTTAGCCCGATGTGATAGAGATTGCCTTCTATCCAGGAGTAGGTAGCACTATGTTGTATAATACTCCTTTCCTTTGAAGACAATTGGTGTGGGAATTTTCCTGCAGCAAGGTAATTGGCATTATCTGCATACCATGGTGAATGAGTAGAGATGGAAAAAATATACTCATATGGAAACGAATCCTCAATGGTAGTGCAGTCATCACTTTTAGTTAATCTAGAAAGGAAATCAACAACTACATTATCCTTTCAGGGTTTATCTAAAATATTAATATCAAATTCTTGTAACAGGTGTTAGTGCCAGTATTTGCATACTTCTACCAGGGATCAAAACACATTTGCATGTGTATCTTAGGTGTTCCATTTTGAATAATTTTTTCATCATTCCGTTAGGTCATGACATAAAATTGTTCTGCTGGTGGTTGTCCTTGTCAAATAATTTTTTCTCCCTTAGAAGATCATATTGGTCGACTCATTCTCATGTCCCCTTGAGCATAATAACACCTATGGAAATGATCTGTTCACTTGGAAATCTTTAAAGTCAAAATCTCATTCAAAGGTGAGGTCAAAAGTAGCTCCATTAGGTCATTAGGGTTTTTCATTTCTCAAGGTCACTCCTTCATTCAGATGATGTCAACATATATATGAGAGGGACCGAATAAGATCATTATGATGTATTTATTATGCTTTCAGAGTTGTATTTTTATTTTAATGACTTTTATATCAAAATGTCATTTTGATAGAAAAGTCAAATTTGTAATCTATTTTAATTTTTCCAAATGTAATTTTATGTCATCACATGTAATAATTTTATACCAAACCTGTCAAAAAAAATTATGTTCAGCCTAAGTGAGCAAGAGAGCCAAACTCCATGTTGATCAATCTGTAGTGCCAAAATTCAGAAAAACAAAAGAGTATCAGTGTCAAAGAAGAAGGAAGAACATTAGAAAGTGGGTAACTTGGATTAAAATTCAAATTCAATAAAGCTATAAAGCCCATTAAGAATTTTAAAACAAGTCATTATTTCCATCTAGCCTTCAAGAGTTTTCAGCAAGAGAGAAATTTTCAGTTACTGAGCAGTTTGGGCCAAATTTGCAAGGCACTATGTGTTTGGACGCTGGTGATGCACGTTCATCTAGGCGCTGCGCGCTCACCCAGTCTCGCTGGCCGTTTAGACTAAAACCCAGTGTAATTCACAAAGGCACTACACGTTTAGAAGTTGGCACTGCGCATTCTTTTCGGTGCTGCACTCTCACCCAGAAACATTGCGCGTTCACACAAAAATTGTTTTGAAAGTGGCAATTGCTTCCATATAACTCCAATTTCTTCATAAATTTCTCCAAGGCAGTTTTGATCAGTAAGTGTCCATAAATTACCTCTCTTCTTGCATGTTTATTGTTCCTTTCAAGAGTTGAAGGTGTCATAGCATATGAAACCCTAGCTTTACATTCATTATCCTTTTGTATACAACATTTCTCTGTTCACCTCCCTAAACCCATATCAGTCATGAGCATGGTTAATCCCTAGGTTTTTCATTAAAATAGGATTTCTATTTACACTCATTCCCCTCATCCATTTAAGCTAGTCATCTCATCTCCTTCTCCCTTCATCTCATTCCAATTTTTACCCTACGATTTCCTAAGTCAAAACTCAAAGATGTATGAAGAATATATAAGTGTTGGTGAGGAACAACTACCAAGGAGAAATGACTATAAAGGAGGGAAAATTAATAGTTTTGAGCCATTAACTACAAGGGAACTCATGGCCTCTCCTCTCATTGTATCTTGTTTCAATTATGTTGGTTGTTTTGAGTTTTGTGAGAGGATACAACAGATTCAATATCACTCTGAGTTGACAAGGTTATTCATCACAAACCTTCATGATAAGTAGGTCACTCTTACTGGGGTTACTTTTGATATGTCACTCTGCCTGTACCAACTTTTCCTTCAATGTTTCAAAACACTGTTGGCAAGCTGTGGACCAAGAAAATTCACTACCCTTAGCTAGAAGTCGGAAAAGAGGGGAAATTGTCTTAGAAAAAATTTCAATGAATCTTCTATAGTAACCAGCATGTCCTAAAAAACCTCTTACTTCCCTTTGAGTTTTGGGTGCAGGAAGATGCAGAATGATTTCAATCTTTGCTGGATCAACCTGAATACCTTTACCAGAAATCAAATGGCCAAGTACCACTCCCGCTTTGCACATTAATCTAAATTTCTTGTCACTCAATGTGAGATGGGCTTCTTGAAAATAGAGAAGCACTTTCTCCAGAATTTTGAGAGCTTCCTGAAAAGAATTATTAAACACAAAAAAGTCATCCATATAAATTTCTACAAATTCTAGATCAGCAAAAATGGCTAGGACTGCCCTTTGAAAGGTAACCGAGGCATTACATAGACCAAAGGGAAGCAATTTATAAGCAAATGTACCCCATGGACATGTAAAAGTAGTTTTATCCTGATCTTCGGGTGCAATCTATATTTGGTTATAGCCACTGAAGCCATCCAAAAAGGAAAAATATTTTTTTCCTACAAGGGTATCAAGAACCTCCTCAATGAAAGGGAGAGGGAAATAATCTTTGAGAGTGGCTTTGTGTAATTCTTGATAATCAATAAAAATACACCATATTCCATCTTTCTTAGGTACTAGCGCTAATGGAGAGACCCAAGGTCTGTCGAAAATAGGATAGATAAAACCGACATCCAAGAGTTTCTATACTTCTTCCTTCACAATATCTCTTAGAGTTGGATTCATTCACCTTTGGGGTTTTCGGACAGATCGAGTTCCTTCTTGAATATAGATATGATGTGTACAAGTTTCAGGAGGAATACCCTTCATATCTTCATAGCCCCAAGCAAAGGCACTAAGATGGTTTTGCAACAAATTCACAAGATGCTCTTGCTGAGATGAGTCCAAATATGAACTAATATGCAAGGATTTACCAGGGCTAATCTCAATAAGAGTAGTATCAGGCTTAGGAGTACTCAAGGGAGTGGCAAAATGCAGTGGTATAGAAGAATGAGAATCATGATTATCTTGAAAATCTAGGCTAAAAATTTGACTCAATGGCTCAAAATTAGGCATAGTGTCTAGATTATTCAGGAAATCTTGAATCTCATCTTCTTGTGAAGACCCAGTATAATGATGGATAAGGGAAATGGGTTGAGTCTCCTCATCACTGCTTTGATCCAACCATGAAGTATCTCGAAGGTCCTGAATGGATCTGGCAGGGGAGTATATTGTAACTTTCTTCCTAGAACCTCCATGCGAATCATACATATCACCGGAATGACATCCAATATGTGCATTGGCCGTAGCAAGCCATGGTTGTCCCAAGATCAAGGGATGTCTACCTACTGGGTTCTTTGGCTGAAGCATAATGAAATCAGTAGGATATTCCCAAGAATATAATGAGATGATCACATCATCCAATACTCCTTCCGGCTTAATTTTAGATCTATCTGCTAATTCAAGCTGAGTGGGAGTAGGGGGAAGATGAGATAACCAATTTTGATCCATGGTTTTCTTAGTCATGACATTAATGGTTTCCCCCAGGTCTATAAGAACATTAGAGACAAGGACATTACCAATCTGAACTGAGGCAATAGGGTTCCCGAGATCAGTATATTTTTCCATAGACACGCATCCTATCATCAACTCTGCTGCCCTACCAACAAATTGAATGGTTTGGGGTTTCACTCTCTTCCTCCCATATTTCTTGAGATAGAGTTCCTTAATAATATTGGTACAAATGGGGATCTCTTTAATGGCTTGAAGCAAAGGTATGTTAATGAAAATATTCTGATGCTCAGATGCCAAACTAGTCTCAGAAATAGGCTCACTTCTTTCCATTACTAGCCTCTCTAGGAAGGGAGGATGGTTGGAAGAAGATGGAAAGGATTCAGAGGCTAAGGGTTGCTTAGCGAAAAATTTCAGAGAATGGTTAAGAGTTTCCTCTTTTCCTTTCTCTTAAAAAATCATTATAGGTTGCTTTTGATTTTCTGATGTTACAGTCCTTCCCGATCTTAATTGAATATCATGAACCCAAACTAGAATAGACTGGTAATCGAATGGTAAAGGTGGGTTTGTTACATAGATAATTTTCACTGCTTTATTATTGTTAGGATTGGGCATAGGATGAGCAGGAAACTGAGGAGGTTGAAAGGGTGGAGGTAAAGGCAACGGTGAAGTAGACTGACTCGGAAGTTGAGGCATTGAATAAGGTGTATGCGTAGATGGATATGACTGCATAGGTGGCTGGTAGGAATATGGAGAATGAGTTGGCCCTCTCCAACCTTGTTGCCATGGTTTCCCATGCTGATATTGATTCCCATACTTCCACTGCTGATTAGTTAGGATAAGAATATGCATGTGAATTATAACCAATATAGTGTGGAGAAAATTCAAGAGCCATACCTATACCTACCGGAGGCCAATTCCTTCTTGCTACCATAGCATACAAGTATTCAACTTCAGGATGTTCCCCTGTAAATACAACTTTAAGTCCTGGTATAGAGGGACATGTTTCTGTGACATGGTCTTCTGCACAAATAGCACACTTATTAGTTTCTTTCAAATTAAGAGGACACTCTTTAGGAGGATGCTTTTCTCTACATTTAGGACAGAAAATGCATAATGACTCTTGTTCCTGCATGAGATTTTGCTGAAATTTTAAAGAGTCTAACTGTTTGGTAATAGTATTCATTTTATCAATTTTCATGTTTTCCATTTTATTTTCTAGTCCAATAATCATAGCATCAGTAGATTCAGTTTTTCTATTTCTATTTCGAGTTCCTCTATAGGATCTATATTGATTTCTTGAAAATTTCTTGCATAATTCACAAATTTGTTCAAAAGTTTGTTGAGAAATATCACCTTATCCTAACAGATTCAAATTATTTCTAGCATTATCAGTAAGTCCTCTTAAGAACAAGGTTATAATAGTATTGGGATCAAAATTAAGTTTCGACCTTTGTAAAATATACATAAATATTTCTAGGTAATCTTCAAGAGTTTCATCATCATCCTGTATGATTGTAAAAGACTCATACTGCATGTCCAGAGTTTTGCAATATTCTTGATATTTAGATAAAAAAACTCTCTTCATCTGATCCCAAGAGGCTATAGTGTTTCCTCCTAACCCCATAAACCAGTGTAGAGCTGAGTCCTTGAGAGTAGCAGGAAATAATCTTAACTTCTGAGCGTCAGTTGAATAATCATAACTTCTACACAGAATATCAAAATCGAATAGAAAAGAGTCAGGATCTTCATGAACTTTACCATGGAAATGAGGGAGAGCTGATGGTGGAATATTCTTCATTTGCACCATTGTATCAGGATCCACAATTGGAAACACAAAATTGGATTGTTCTCCACTTACTTGGTTTTCACCAGCCCCTTCCAAATGATCTTCATGGTCCACCATTGTTTCCCTTTTACTTGTACCACTCTCAACAGGCTGAACCACACCTGAGATGTTGTCACCAGAATCCAGGTGGATTGTTCCTACGTGATGGGTTTGAATCGGATTGGGCTTCCTGGTTACAGAAGGAGACCCAATATGAGAATTGTTTTTAGAATTCTTTTGGCCCTTAGTGGGCTTAGAACCCTTACCTTTTCTATGCATTCATTTCAAAAAAGAAAGAAAAATAACAAACAACTTCTCTTAAAAAATGCTGTCAAAAATCAATTAACACTAGTAAAATCCCTTCAAAGAAGATTTTCCAAACAATACTGCAAAAATAAAGGAAAAAATTACCTCTATTGTATAATCAGAAAGTTCTTACCAAATCAAATTGCCTCCCCGACAACGGCGCCAAAATGTTGGGTGCAGGAATTACACTTAAGCAAACTCCTCAACACTTAATTTGTCAACCTGGGGGATATGTAAACTTAGAGACAAAGCACAGGAAATGCCAAAGATGGGATGAATCTTCCTAATATAAATCCCTACTTTCTTTAAAGGAAATATTGCTGAATAAAATTAAAAAGAGAAAAAGGCAACTTGAACCATCAAAATAATCTAAGACTAGAACAAGGAAGAATTCATTTGCAAGAGGGAATTAAAGATAAAAGGAAATCACTCTACCTAATTATTGTTTAACTACTGAGTATTGTTTTTGTTTAGCAGAGACACTTAGCAGTCTCATCAGATGGGCCCTTAAACCTGCTTCTTTAGAGATTTCCTTCTTCCACTAATCTATCCTGCACTATCACGGTCTGCTTGCACTAGTGCAAGAACAGAAATTTATGCAGAAAGTATAAATGGTGTCTTTACTAAAGGCTTTTTACTTCATGCAAGGGCTTGAACTTTTCCAGGTTCAAAGCACTCAGATCTCGTGGCAAGAAACTAGTTCTCGCACCGGATCAAAGATTCCTGCACTTAGCATTTAATTTTTAAAATGAGTGCTTAATTATTGCAAGTGTTATTATATTGTTAAATAAAATTGCACACATAAAAAGTGAATGTTTCTGGTCTTAACATATTGCAGGAATAAAGAAACAATCATATACATTTATCCTGTCATAATAATTTAATGAAAGAAAGAAGATTCCAGGAAATAGACTAAGAAGGCTTGCTGCATCACACCAATGTGCACTGGTGCAGGTTCATTTCTCCTGCTTGGACCAAGCCAGGAAAACCAATAAAAAAAAATTGCAAAAAAGGAGATATCACACCAACGTGCACTGGTGCAGGTTCATTTCTCCTGCTTGGACCAGGCGAAGGAAAACCAATATGAAATCAAGTGCAGGAAAAGGAAATTACAGATACGCTTTCACTCAGACGGGAATGCATGAGCTTAAAATTAAATCACACTTGACAATGTAAACACAAATTATAGGAAAATGGAAAATGAGATAAACGTGCTGAGTTGGGTGGGCCCTAGCCAACCAGCGCGTTTCCATTTTAAATAAAAATGCTGCTCAGTACCTTAATCAATTCATCAGCTTAAATACAGAAACACAATTTGTGAAACATGAGGCAGAGCTCCCTTTTATTAATTCATTGAGGCAAGTACATACATTAATATATATTCCAGCCCAGATTCGGGCAATAAAAAAATACAGCAACTTGTTACCGCCTCTCTGGCTATGTCTCTGTTCTCTTCTCCTATCAAAACTTATCCCTTAGTCCTATTTACATTCTACATTATATAGATCTTTGGCCAAAGGCCAAAATAGACCATTCAACCGATTACATAACCAAATGCATAATTTAGCTTTTTGGCCTTCAAAATTAGATAGTTTAGCAAAACTGGTCATAGCCAATCTCTAGCTTTCATCCTTCACAGATTCAGTCTCAGCTGCCTTTGG
Source organism: Pinus albicaulis (assembly GCA_034641835.2). NCBI lineage: Eukaryota > Viridiplantae > Streptophyta > Pinopsida > Pinales > Pinaceae > Pinus > Pinus albicaulis. Next base: position 1,036,494,521 of record CM076581.1, on the reverse strand, counting down.
ATCGATATTGAGGTCATGGCTGAAGCTGCTCAAAATGAGGCAGTGATCAAGGAGGTTCGGATTTGTTGCAAGGATTGTTGGAAATGGTGCAAGATCCGATCCTGCACTAGGATCAGTGGTCACAGTAAGTACTCTAACTACCAAATAAACATTGGAGATATCGATAAGTTACTAAGAGTGATTAAAAGTAAGAAATCGTGTAATAAATAATTAATTAATGCTAATTTGAATTAAAAATATGAAAAATAAATTTTATACGAAATATGTCACCGTGCTTGGACTAGTGTAAGATGAGGGTGCATAAAAGAGGTAAAACTAAGGTAAATGGTTATGATTTAGGAAGGGGAAAATGGAAAAAAGAGAGAAAATTAGGGGATAACACAGGCCCCACCTAGTGTAGGTGCTTAATTTTTTCTAGGATCATCATCTTATTGAATCTCAACAAGGAAAACATGCTTCAGTAAAGTAATTCAGGATTTTTGGAAGCAAATGTTTCATAAAAATTAATGATGATTCACCAGGATAATTTGATTCTCGATTTGAAAAACGAATATTTCTTGGATATCCTACTAGGACCAAAGCTTACAAATGGTAAAATAATTGACTGTGAAAAATAGTAGAAAGCATTGATGTGAAGATCGACGAATCTCTTCAAAAAAATAAAATTGAAGACCATGAAGTAGAACCTTTTCTTGAAGAAATCGAAGAAGAACCTGAAAAGGAATAAAAATATCAAGAACCTAAGAATGAACCTTCACAAACTCCTTCTCAGATCAAATTCCTTCAAAAACATCATCCATAAGAACATATTATTGGGAATATAGGTTAAGGAATTCAAACTTGAAGAAGAATGACAAGCACACCAAGAAAAGATGGCGTTTCTCTCTTATCTATGATAGAATCTAAATTTTTTTCTCACGAAAGTAATGATCCTTATTGGATAAAGGCCATGGAAGAAGAAATGTCTCAAATTGAAAAGAATGAAACATGGGAGCTGGTATCTCGTCCATAAGATAAAATATAATTGGAAAAAAATGGGTATTCAAAAACAAGATGAACGAGGATGGAAAAATAATTAGAAATAAAACAAGGCTTGTTTGCAAAAGATACTCACAAACTGAAGGAATTGACTTTGAAGAAACCTTTGCACTGGTAGCATGATTGGAAGCTATAAGAATTTTTTTGGCATTTACTTGCTCGAAAGGATTCAAGGTCTATCAAACAGATGTAAAATTGACATTTTTGAATGGAGAACTCAAGGAATAAGTCTACATGGAGCAACCGGAAGGGTTTGATCTAACTAATGGGAAATAATTTGTATGCAAGATTAAAAAGGCTTTGTATGGACTAAAAAAAGCTCCTAGATCTTGGTATGCAAAGATAGATTGCTATCTGCAACAAGAAGGTTTCAAAAAGGTAGTGGAAGGAAGAAATCCCTACATGAAGATAGACAAGGATAAATTATTGATCACTCTTATATACGTTGATGATCTAATCTTTGCCAACAATGATGATGGGATGAGCCATGAATTTTCTCTAAATATGTCAAAAAGGTTAGAAATTTCAATGATTGGTGAGTTATCTTACTTTATTGGGCTACAAATATCTCAAACCACTACAGGCATGTTTATATCTCAAGCAAAATATCTCAAAGACATGCTCAAAAGATATGGGATGGAATAGTGTGCACCTATGAGCACACCAATGAACACATTGTAAATTAAATAAAGATGATAATTCCCCTCTCATAGATGCAACTCTTTATAGGTAAATAATTGGATCTCTCGTATACTTAACTTCTACAAGGCTAGATATTATGCAACCAGTGCAAATGGTAGCAAGATTACAGTCAAGTCCTAAACAATCCCATCTAACAGTTGTAAAGAGAATAATTAGATATTTACAAGGAACTGTTGATTTTGGTATTTGGTATCCTAAGAGTTCAACTCTTACTATGACAACTTACTCTGATGTTGATTGCGCTGGAAGCATGGATGATTGAAAAAGTACCAATGGAAATGCATTCTTTATGGGAGATTGTCTTGTATCCTGACTCAACAAAAAGCAATCATCTATATCTCTTTCTACAACTGAAGCTGAATATATAGTTGTTCCTGATTGTTGTACACAAATATTGTGGATGAAGGAAGCTTTGAATGATGTCAACATAGAAACTAAGCAACCAATAACCATATATTGTGACAACACTAGTGTCATCACTCTCAACAAGAAGACAGTGATGCACTCAAATACAAAACATATTCCAATTAAATATCACTTTCTTCATGAACAGGTTGTTGAACAAAACATCAAGTTGGAATACATCAATACAAAGGATAAAATTGCAGATATCTTTACCAAACCCCTTCCACAAGAAGCATTTGAACATCTTCGCCAAAAGTTGGGGGTTATTTCTCTTTCATCACATTAAGCAGATTCTTTCACCATGAAGCATGATGACAATGGGAGCATTTCAATAGGGGGAGTACTTGGGCACCCCATTTTCCATTGATGTCTAAGGGGAAGATAATGGAAGAATATTTCCATCAATGACAAAGGGGGAGATTGTTGGTCAATCATTGTCAATTGATGGAAATTTGTAAGAGCTCTATTACTAAATGTCTCCCTACCTAGTAAACGTCTCCATGAAGTCACATTTTGTCCTCCAATTCTCCATTGAAGTCACATTTTGGACTATTTGAGACCAGTCACATTAAAAAATGTTTTTCTCTATTTTATAGGTAGCTTCTCAAGTTGATTCCTTTACCATATTTTAGAGCATAATGTTTCCTTTCCAATAAGCTATCACTTGAATTGAAAATTCAAATAGTCTAGGATAAATTGATTTTTGAAAATTATGTATACTATTTTTTACATATAGCCAACCTATGCCCTATCCCTGATGTCGACCTCCATCCAAGGGCCACATCCCTTCATTTTCATAACTTAATTCATATAAATTAAACTGAAAACTCATTTCTATCCACTCAATTTGGTGATCATCCATAGAAAATAGTATTACAGTTTGTCACTCGTGAACTTAAAATAAAGGGAGCATAAAATTAAGGAGAAAGGATCTACAGATGAATGTTTCTGGGTTTGAAATCAGATATTTGACACCTCCATGCAGATTATCCATTGCAATAGTTTTAGACCACTTCATATTTCACACTTGTTTCTACCTTGGATCTATTTTTGTGGCTCGGTGCACATACATAGTAGCTCAGAATCCCTTGTTGTGTCTCAGATCACTCCACAAACTCGTGTTGTATTACCTTCAACCCTGTTGTGGCTCGAAATAATGGTGAAGTCTTGTTGTAACACCTTTTTGCCTATGCTATCTTCATGTAACCTACATTGTCATCGGACCTTGCTCACTGTAATACAATCCTAAATCACAGTGCCTCAAGACATTCAGACGCACTGTAATATAAAATTTTGAGGCTCAGGTAGAAGACGGATAGTCTCCACCATAAAGCTCGGATATGACATATATTTTGGAGGACTAAAATTAGACACCACAGTCAGATCCTATTAGAAACAAAGCTCAGACATTAAAATTATTTTTTGTGTGACAAAGCTCAGCCCTTTGTGAAGTGAGAAAATATTTTAGAAAATAATTGAATAGTGCAGAGGTATTAGCGTTTTGTGGTGAACTCTTGGTGCAAAATTTGGTGAAGAATTGATAAATAATAGTGATTCGGAATAGATGGTGCAGTATGGTGTAGATTGATGCAATGAATAATCTTTGAATCAATAACCCAATAAATAAGTGAAGAAGTATTGGTGTCCTTGGGGTAGGAGCTCCTAAACACAAGGTTGGTTCCTTGAGAAGATAGGGTCGAAGCCATAGAGGTTCGAGCCTCATCAAGTCAAAGTTGGTGCTTGGAAATAGGTTGGTGCCTGTATTTTTTTGAAGGGTTGGTACCCTCACATCTCACTGTACTCATTCATTTGAAAAAGGATTATTATCCTTATTGTTTCATAATAAAATTATTCATTTCTCTGATTTTAATTTTGAAAAATATAACTGGCTAAATAAAAATTGAAAATAAATACTGATTCACCCCCCTCTCATTATTTCCAACACTTCTTGGTTTGACACTTACTTGTGTTGTGTGTGGGGCTCTTATGGAACTCACACCATTTCCATGTGTTCGTATTTGTCTTCGTGGTGTTTTTAATTTCTTGTAGCTTCAGTGAGTTTTCCTGGGTCACCACGCCTTGGATTTTTCCTTTACTATGTGGTTTGGGAGTGCCTTTCCCTTGCTTTGAATTTGCAGATCCAAAGCCTCACTTATTCTGTTTAAATTATTTTCTCGATATTGACAACGTATCGATAGGTGGTAACTCCATCTCAGCCTGGATGTACTTGTTTAGAAAACCACGATACTTGAGTACCAAATGCCACTCAAAGTCCTTTATACCCAACTTTGTGCGAAGGGTATGAAAAATATTTTTGAGCTCTAGCACGTCTTAGTCCCTTCCCTGCGCAGCCCGGTCCACTTTAAATATTTATATTTATAGCTCTCGATAGGGTAATATTGTTCCTTGATCATGTATCTGAAATAATTTGAAGTGGATGTAGTTGAAAACAATGAGGATTCCCTCTCGTCCTTTTGTTCAAGAGGGTTCCCACTAGTCCTTGACATGGGTGGGGGGTGGGGACTTTGAGGATTCCAAAAGTAATCTTTTCCCGATTGGAAAAGTCATGAACTGAAAAATCTACTTCCAACAAATTTAACCATTTATCTATGATATATGAATATATCTAGCCTTCAAATATGGGAATGTCAAAGTTGAATTATACCGTAAAGAGAGTGGCACCTGCAGAGTGGCTGCTGGATGAAGATGTGTCGCTTGTGGGTAGCTTTCGAAGGATCTAGGAAAAGATATCCATCATTGCGTTACTCTATTGTTCAAGGCATTCCTTGAGAAATATTTTAAAAGTATATCCCTCTCCCTCATCTTTCTTTTCTACTGCCATGGGATGTCATTAGGGTTTGTGAGGCTTGTCTTGTAAAGGTTCAACCATTTCGAGCCCTAACTCCTTATACCCTGACCTCGTTAGGGACATGCAAATAAAAAAAGAGAAAGAGAAAACCTCTTTGATATCACCAATCCACTTATATAGGAACACAACAAAATATAGATAAAAACATAAACATCGAGATACATCATAAATAAAGCTTCATTTCATTAATATCAAAGAACTGAAATATGATTACATACATAATGGAAATAGACTAGCTCGGGCAATTGTAGCTTATCTTTTAGAAGATATGTGGTGGCTACATGCATCTGAACTATTTTACAATGAGGGTTGGTGGCATTTTTATCATTGAGAAACAACAAAAAACCATAAACATCCAAAAAACTAACCCTAGGGGATGAAGCACAAAAATATTTTGGGCCTTGTTGGGGTAAGTTGGAATGTCAACTTCCTATGGTCATAAATTTGGTATACGATCTCTGTTTGGCTATCACAATACCGAATTTTGAATATCTTAAAGAGGAGGCCAAAACCAAATTTTTTAGCCAATTGGGAACTTTTAAGGTTTCTCTGTTTTCCCTAAAAATGAATTTTAGTCCCTCAAAACAGCTCCAAAAGTTTAGGATCTGAAAAACTACCAAAAATAGTAAGTTGTGCTACAATTAAGGAAAATAAAATGAAATAATGAAGGGGGTCCAAGTGGAATATGTGGGTGGTCACTAATATCCACCCAGATCAAAGCCTTTATCAAAATGTCATCATCTTCTTCCTCTGTCACAATGTATTGTAACAATGCTATCTGCCTCTGCACACAGACCCGTTAATGGTGATATGAGATATTTATATGCTTATACCAATCGTGAAATACAATATTCTCAGAGATATTAATGCAAATATGATTATCACAATAGATCACAGTTGGATCCATCATTTGACCAAACAAACCCACATGTATCTTTCTCATCCAAATCAGCTCACATACTGCTTCACTTGTAGCCATGTATTATGATTCTGTCGAGATGAGCACCACAAATATTTTCTTCCTATTATACTAGGAAACCGCTATGAACCCAACAATGAAAATACCACTTGATGTTCTCTTTCGGTTTGAAGGATTCCCCACCCAATCTGCATCTATCAAGCCACACAACTTCACTCCCTCTATCTGTCTATACAATATTCCAAACTGGGTAGTGCCTCTAAGGTACTGTAAAACATGCTTAGATTCCTTCAAAAACAATTTGGTTGGCCTAACCATAGCTTGGATCAGTTGGTTGACTGCATAAAACATATATGGTCATGTGTTCACAAGATACAGCAGTGAACCCACTAGATATCGATAAATGGTAGCATCCACTTCCTCACCTAAAGTAGCATCCTCCTTCCTTCAGTTGGTCGCTAGAGGTGTCTCCATGGGTTTACAACTCTCCTGTGGAATCTCCGTAGTATCTCTTTTTCATACTTTCCTTGAGACATAATAGCTCCCCATCGCCCCTCCATACTTCCAACCCAAGGAAGTAGTGCATGAGACCCATGTCTTTCTTTTCAAAATCCCTTGCAAGGTCCTCCTTGCAAGAGCTTATCAACTACTCATCACCAGTTAAAATCAAACCATAAACATATAATACAATAATAATAAATTTACCTTCCACCAATATGTGATAGAGCTTTGCATCCACTTCACATTTGGTGAAGCCAAAACCATTGAGATAACTATCAATCCTAGTGTACCAAGCACGAGTTTCTTGTTTGATACCATAGAATGCTCGCTTGAGGATGCAAACATGAGACACCCAATAAAATGTCTCAAAACCTTATAGTTTCTTAATGTACACCTCCATCTCAATAACATCATTTAGGAATGTTGTTTTTACATCCATCTGGTGGATCTTCTAGCCCATCTACTTAGCCAATGCAAGAATAGATCTAATGGATGAATACCTTGCTAAGAGAGAAAAAAATTTCCTCATAGGAAATTCCCTCAACTTGATACCCCCAACTTAATAGAATCCATTGGCCACAAATTTGGCCTTGTACTTCTCTATGCTTCCATATCCTGCATGCTTAACCTTGAAGATCCATCTCAAACCCACTACTGATGTATCTACCAGTCTTGGGACCACTCCCAAACATTTTTCTTTACAATGGATTCGTACTCCTCCACCATTGCATCAAACCATATAGGTTTCTCTATTGTTTCTTCAAAATAGGATGACTCAGTCTCTATAAGCTCAGTCATTAGAGCCATGTATAGAGTGTACCATTTAGGTGACCTCCTCTACCTACAAAAATTTGTAGGAGCTCCCACATTCCCCCTTGCATCCTACACAAGTCTATCAGCTTCTCTGGTTATTTTCCTACCTTCTCTGGATGGTTCTTCTTGATTGGATGTCTCCACACTTTGCTTATCAATTATTGGTTGCTCCACAACTTCCTCAGGCTCCTCCATTGGAGCTAAAATCCCCTCTTCCGGTGGGATCTAAAGCTCCCTCTCAAGATAGCACCACACTGCTTTCTCCTCACCAAACATTACATCTATTTTCACAATTTTCATTCTGAGGGAAGGTAAGTACACATGGTAGTTGTGAGGAGTTTCTGTGTAACCCAAAAATAATCCCAATTATGTTGTCATCTAAAGATTCTTCCTTAATTCTTTGGAGACATGGCAGTAAATAGAGGCTCCAAAAATCCTAAAGTGCAACACACTTGGCTTTCTCCACGAGAAAGCCTCATGTGGAGTAATCATACTGAGAATCTGATGAGGAATCTAGTTATGCAAGTAGATTGTTGTATTGCATGCATCTTCTCACAAATATCGCAGCTCCCATAATGCTACGGTTATTCCTCTCAGCCACTCCATTCTGGTGCAGGTTATGGGGTCCTATTAGATCTCTTCGAATTCTTTCCTAAGAGCCTTCAAGTTCTTGTTGATTTCTCTCTCAAATAGTTTGAATTCTAAGAACTTGGAGAATTTTTCATCCTTCTTCCGCATGAAGAAGAGGGACAACACTTCCTTCAGAATTCATTAATACAAGTGATAAAATATTTTTGTCTAGCAATGGAGGTTGTCAAGAAATTTCCATCGACATCATAGTGGATCCTTTCCAAGATTGCATGTGCTTTGTTGTCCTGATCATGGAATGTAGATTTTTCATACTTCCCCAAGGTACATCCTTTGCAAACATCCTGCTTATCAAGTGCTCCTTTAGGGATTCGATTGTCTATCCATTGCATAATCTTCAAGGTGCCACGATGCAAATTGCCAAGTCTTCTGTGACAAAGTTCACCGACATCTCGACTCTGCACTTTCTTTGCCTCAGTGCTTAATGCAGCACAATATTCGACATCTATCTTATATAGTTTCTTCACCCAAACCATGATTTTCTTCATTTTTCCCTTGGCTATGTCTCAGGAATGCCTTTCCTTTGCTGAAGATCACATCATAACCATGGTCTTCCAAAACTGCAACAGAGACGAGATTTTTCTTTAATCCTGGAATGAACATGACATCCTTGAGTCTGCGAGGGGATCTTGATTTTCTCTAAAATGTGATTGTACCAATGTTGGATGCGTTGTGTCGTTGGTCATCCCCCAACTCAATGTGCATATGGATATCTTTCTCCTCCAGGTCACTTAAAAACTCTCTACACCATTTCATGTGGAAAGAAGCACCTAATTCAATGTAACACGCACTCCCCATCACTTTGTAGGCCATGCATGTGATAAGGGTAAATTCAAGGTCAAATTGTGAAGCCAAGGCTTCACCTACTCCTCCTCTTGAGGTATTCTTGCTCGAATTTTTGTGTGCAAACTTCGTGGCATAGTGCCAAAATTCATGACAACTGAAGCTTTTCATTTTGGACAAGTATTTATTCTTTCCCCCTTGGCTAGATTCTGGTTTGGTTTTATATTTATTCCCTTTTACCTTCTTTCCCTTTCCAACCAATGCAATTTTTTCTTCATCCTTGCCCTTGGATGAAGTCCCATCTATGGTGTTCCACCTTATTTCCTCTTGTACCAAATCAAACCATACGCATTCCCAATTCAGTAATTCTCCCTCCCATCCACCGAATATTGGTAGTTATGTCATCTTTTGGGAAGGCCTAGAAGAGATAGGTTTACCAAGTCATATTTTGCAACATTTACACCAACCCCTCCAAGTTGATCATGAAATTGTGTGAACTTGCTCAGTTACTATGAAATAGTGTCATTCTTCTACATCTTGATATTTCAAATTTTATCCTTGAGTGCCAGTTTCTTATGGTTGCTGCTATTCTCGAACAATTCTGTCAGTGCTTTCCACATTGTGAAAGGAGTTTATTTCCCATGGATATTTGAGAAAATGTGGTACCGTAGTCCCTCCAATATTATTCTCCTCCCCTTAGCTACATCTTTCTTTCACCGAGAAAGGTTCTAAGCATATGTTGATCCTAGTTTTGGAATGTATGTCTTCACATATTCCAACAATCTATTGTCATCCAGCACTGCCTCCATGTGATCCTTCCATGCAATGAAATTAGAGCTTCCTTACAAATCATACTCTATTCTTAGCCCATTGAAGGTAATATTCCCAAACCTATAGTTATCCTACTACATTGAACTGTAAATTCGTTCCTCCTGAGAAACAACGAAAAAATTTATATTCTAATGTGAATCCTTCTCTAATACCATGTAGAAATTATGGTGTAGAATTGAATATGCTCATGAAATTTTAATCTAAATCATAAGACACAATCCTATTCTACTGCTCTATGGAATTAAATTCATAATTAGAACATCAACCACAAACATTCATTGAGAAATAGTACACATGCACAGAACATTTTTCCAGGGGAAAGAAATTTTCCAAAAACATCTTTTCCTACATGCATTAATCTAATGAATTGATATGTATTACAATTTCTATCTCAATATAAGTTCAACTTGCAACTAAATAAACTATCTATCTACTCACTGCGAACCTCTGACCTAGAATTATTCAATTTTTTCCTCTACTTGAGACCCTATTTCCTTATGCAATTCCTGAGAAAATTAGGGCCCTATTATCTAGGAATTTCCTTCAAAATTCTTGCACAATTCCTAGGCTTGATCATCTAACTGCATGCAACACCTGTACACTCAAGAATAGTTTACAACTAATGTTACACTATCTTGGAATCTCCACCATAGCTAGGGAAATCAAATTATATGCATGCACTAGCTATTTTGGGTTTATTGATTAGTTAGCTGGATGATCATTGAGTTAGAATGTTGTTCCACTGCACAACCTACCTTCCACTAGTCCCTCCAACAATTAGAATTAGTTTAATTGAAAACAACCTAAAATAATTGACGTTGATTGCTACAAATTAGTAATCACACATGATTAACTGAACTCTCACTGCTCTAACTTTAATTTACTAAGCTAACTAAGTTATAAGATCCATGTCACCTCAGTCAATTGCATCCAAGTTTTTTGTTGATGTGGAAATTAAAATTTTCTCAATTTGACTAAGGCAAAGTCAAATTGAGACTTTCTTGTTTCATTTTTCAATATAATTGAAAAGAGAGGGGGAAGAGGGGAAAATATTCCATTGATTAAGAATCCTAGCCTCTTGACTGTGCACCTACCAATGAGAGGGGGACCAAGAGTGATCCAGATTTGTGTAGGAATGCAACAGAATAAACATATAACCATAAATACAGAGATGCAGTGGAAATAACACTTCATTTCATTAATATCAAAGAACTGAAATTTGCTTACAGACAGAATGGAAATAAAACTAGCTAGGGCGCTGGTAGCGATCTCTGAGAAGAGATGTGGCGGCTACAGGCCTCTGAACTAAGTTACAATGAGGCTCGAGGGCCTATTTATCATTTAGAAACAATGGGAAATCCTAAAAAGCCAAAACCCTACCCCTAGGAGATGAAGCGCCAAAACTATGGGCCCCGTTTGGGTAAATTGGTGTTTCAACTTCCTAGGGGCGTAACTTTGGCATACGATCTCCGTTTGATGTGTACCATACCTCGTTAGAAAGATCTATCCGAGGACTAAAAATTTGGAACGAGCAACATCAGTCCATGGAGACATGTTGCTCTCCGTTTTCCCAAAAAACGTCGTTTAGGGCCTCAAAACGGCTCCGGAAGTTTAGGACCCGAAAAACTTCTAAAAATAGTAAACTGTGCCGAAACTGAAAAACTAAAATAGACAATGGTGGAGCCCCAAGTGGAATAGGTGGGTGACTGCCAATATCCACCTGGATCATTCCTCCCCCCTTAGGAAGCAATGGTCCCCATTGCGTTAAGTTCCTCCATGAGATGAGGAAATTTCTGCTGAACTTGGTCCCTGGTGAACCACTTTCCTTGGTGCAGGAGCTGGCCAGCTTTGACAACCCGATATAGTTGGATCTTCTGCTGGCGAGTGTTATTGATTTGCATGTCCATGATACAATCTGTGGTGGCCTGTTCCATGCAGTCTGGATTTAACTCTGTTGGTGTGAGTTGTTCTGCAATGTCTGAGGGGTCCAGTAGAGGTGGGAAGTAAGGACGAAGGCGATCCACATTGAAGACTGGGTGTAGACCAAGGAATGGTGGAATACTGAGCTCGAAGGCATTGTTCCCTACAGCCTTGGTGATGGTGTACGGCCCATATCGGAGCGGGCGAAGCTTGCGGTGGGGTCTAGTGAGGCGCTCCTTCTGCAAATGTAGCCATACTTTGTCGCCCACCTGGAAGTTGTGTGGCACCCGGTGTTGATCATGGCGTTGCTTGTACTTGGCATTGGCTCTGTCCAATATATCATGAACCTGTTGGCGGATGTGTTGAATGTGCTCAATGAAGCTACTTGCTTTGTCAACTTCAGACTGGACATGAGCTGAATCGGCCTGAGCAGCTGCAAATGGCATGGCTACGTCAATGGGACATAGTGGCTGGAATCCCAAGCCCACCTGAAAGGGGCTATGGCCAATTGAACTGTGGAGAGCCCTGTTATAACTATGTTGTACATAGAGGAGGCTCTCGTCCCATGTGCGTGGATGCTTTGAATTGTACATGCGCAGAATGTGTACAATCATTCTGTTGACGACCTCTGTCTGGCCATCTGTTTGGGGATGGAAAGGTGTGGACTTGGTGAGCTTGGTATCCAACATCGACCAGAGGCTGGACCAAAATGTGCTGAGGAACCTGCTATCCCGATCTGATATGATAGACTGTGGGATCCCAAATTGCACCCACACTCGTTCAAAGAAGAGTTTAGCAGTGGCTTCTGCTGTGATATTCTTCTTACAGGCCGCCATGATGGCCATCTTCGAGAATCTGTCAACGACCACGAAAACACAGTCATTTCCATTCTTAGTAGAAGGCCGGCCCGACATGTAATCCATGGAGATGGATTCCCACGGTCGACTAGGGGTAGGTAGTGGAGTATATAGGCCTTGCTTCTTGATGGTCGGTTTGGCAATGGCACAAGCAGTGCAGGATCTGATGTGCTTCTCGACATCCTTTCGAAGGTTAGGCCAATAGAAATACTTCTGTAGTATTGCTACTGTTTTCTCGACCCCGAAATGCCCAGCGACTCGACTGTAGTGTGCTTCCCATATCATCTTGGCACGCTCGCTTGAAGGAACACAAAGGTGTCCCATGTGACATAAAAGTGCATCTTGGAGGTGAAAATTTGGAACTTGCGTACCCCCAAAGAGTGCCTTGTAAGTGTGGCCGAATTCTGGGTCACTCTCATAGAGAAGCGGCCAATCAGAAGTCTCGTGCCCACAAGAGTTGAGCACGGTGGTGAGCGCAACGATCGGTGGTCGGCTGAGGCAGTCTGCAACATTATTGGTGCTACCCTTCTTGTACTTGATGTTCAAATGAAACTGTTGCAGATATGTGGACCACTTCTGATGGCGATCATTCTGCAACTTCCCTTGTGTCTGTATGAACTGCAGGGGCCGGTGGTCCGTGTGGATGATTGTTTCCTTCCCCAAAATGTAATGCTTCCATTGTCGACAGGCTTGCACAATGGAATACATTTCTTTGTCATAGGTGGGATACTTGCGAACTGTCTCAGACAATGTCTCGCTGTGATATGCCACTGGATGTCCCTGTTGAGTAAGAACTGCCCCAATAGCATAGTCGGAGGCATCTGTCTCGATCTCAAATGGCTGTTGCAAGTCTGGTAAAGTGAGCACTGGGGCAGAACAGAGGCGGTTTTTCAGTTCTGTGAACGCCTTCTGTTGAGGTTCCGACCAAAAAATTTTTGCTCTCGCTCCTCCCTTGGTGACTTGACTCAAGGGCCAAGTGATATGAGAGAATCCCAACACGAACCTCCGGTAGAAATTAGCAAGACCCAGAAAGCTGCGAAGCTCTGTTATAGTGGTTGGGGCTGGCCAGTCCCGAATGACTTGGATCTTGGCTGGATCCACATGCACCCCCCTTTCATCAATAATGTATCCCAGATATTGAACCTGGGTCATGCCAAAAGTGCACTTCTCCAAATTGGCACACAACTTGTGTTGCCGCAGTGTTTGGAGGACTTGTCGGATGTGGTGAAGGTGCTCTTCCCAAGTCTGGCTGAAGATCAGAATGTCATCCAAGTACACCACTACAAATGAGTTGGTGAATGGCCACAAGATGTCATCCATCATCCTCATGAAGGTGGTGGGAGCATTCGTCAACCCGAAAGGCATGACCAGCCATTTGAAAAGGCCTTCCTTGGCTTTGAAGGCAGTCTTCCACACATCGGAGGGTTCAATTGGTACCTGGTGATACCCAGACTTCAGGTCAATCTTGCTGAAATATTTTGCACCTTTGAGTTGATCCAGAAGGTCATCAATCCGTGGGATTGGGTACCTATTCCGGACAGTGATCTTGTTCAGCGCCCGATAGTCAATACAGAGTCTCCACGTCCCATCCTTCTTTTGTACCAACACGATCGGGCTCCCACAGGGCGATGAACTTGGTCTGATGTGACCTTTCTGCAACAGCTCCTGAATCTGCATCTTGATTTCATCATTCTCCAGAACAGAGCGCCGATAGATCGGTCCATTAGGTAGCGGCGCACCGGGGGTCAGATCAATCGGGTGCTTGACCTGACAGTGCAGAGGAACCCCTGTGGGTGAGGTGAATATGTCCCCGTACTCCTCCACAACCTTATCCATTTGTTGTTGTTGTGTAGAGGAGCCCTGTTTGGAGGTCGTGGCCACAATATTCTTCTTTCCCTGGGGGCGTATCATTAGGAAAACGAATTTCCTAGTTTGGGAAATGAGCTTACTACATTGTTTTGCAGTAATCAAAGAGATAGCGGCAGGAGGTGGTACCTCTGGTATCCTATACAAATTATTTCCCAAAGTAACAATAACAGCATGAGGTCGAGACTCATACACAACATGCTACTTCCACAAGTATGGTTTTCCTAATAATACATCAGAAACATCAATAGGAGCAACGTCACATAATACCTCATCCGTGAAGGGCTTGATGCTATAGGGAAGGCGACACTGCTGGCTGACGCAGAGATCTCGTCCTTGGTGAAGCCACCCGATGGTGTATGGATGTGGGTGAGCCATGGTCGGCAAGCCCAACCGCTTCACGACATCTGCTAAAATGAGGTTCTTTTGGCTCCCATCGTCGACAATGAACTGTACTGGGGAGCCCTTTACCCACATCTGGGAGTGGAAGAGACGTTCCTCCTCCTCTGGATCTTCCGGTTCCTCCTTTTGGATATTTGTAGTGGCAACAGTGGCGTTGGGCTTCGCATCAATAATCTGTTTCCTTTTTTCATTTGCCTTTTCAGGTTTTGATTCGGAGTCAGAGCATGCATCTGACTCAGAAGCCCTCATCTCGGCCACTAGCGACTGCTTGGCCCGACACTCACTTATGTTGTGAGTGGAGCTCTTATGAAACTCACACCACTTTCCCGTGTCCTTCTTTGGCTTTGCGGTGCTGTTCTTTTCTTGTGGCTTCGATGAGTTATCTTTAGCTGCCATACCTTGGCTCTGTCCTTTGTTCTGCAGTTTGGAAGCACCTTTCCCTTGCTTTGATTCGTAGATCCAAAGTCTCGCTTCTTCTGCTTGAATTTCTGCTCAATCTTGGCAGCATACTGGTATGCCGTACCAAGCGAGGAGATGTCAAGGAACTCCATTTCCTCCTGAATGTATCTGTGCAGACAGCTGCGATACTTTAGCACTAGATGTTTCTCTGAATCTTTGATACCCAACTTTGTGCGCAGGGTATGGAACAGATTCGTCAGCTCATGCACATCTTGATCCCTTTGTTGTCGTAGCGTGGTCCATTGTATGTACTTGTCCTCATAGCTCCCCACGGGATAGTACTATTCCTTGACGGCGTCTCGGAAAGAATTCCAAGTTGGTACGGCCGAGAACAGAGAGGGTTTTGTCTAGTCCTTGTTCTCACAGTAGGTTTCCCACCAGGCCTTAACATGGGGGGTAGCTTTGAGGAGTGCAAAAATAATCTTCTCCCGGTCAGAAAAGTCATGAACCGAGAAATATCCTTCTAATAGATTCAACCATCTATCTATGGCATCTGCATCTATTTGACCCTCAAATATGGGAATGTCAAAATTTACTTGTACCTTAAAAGGAGTCGCGCCTCCAGAGTGGCTGCTGGATGTAGATGTGCCGCCGGTGGGTAACCGTTGAAGGATCTGAGCAAAGTTATCCATCATCGCGTTCCTTTGTTTTTCGAGGGCCTCCTAGAGCAATATTTTGATAGGATCTCCTGCTCCCACATCTTTCTTTTCGTCCCCCATGGACGTCCGTCGAGGTTTGCAAGGCTGATCTTGCAAAGGTTCCACCAGATCGAGCCCTAGCTCCTTATACCCCGACCTCGTTGGGGACATGCAAAGAAGGATCGAGAAAAACTAGACCGCTCTGATACCACTGATCCAGATTTGTGCAGGAACGCAACAAAATAAACATATAACCATAAATACAGAGATGCAGTGGAAATAACACTTTATTTCATTAATATCAAAGAACTGAAATTTGTTTACAGACAGAATGAAAATAAAACTAGCTAGGGCGCTGGTAGCGATCTCTGAGAAGAGATGTGGTGGCTACAGGCCTTTGAACTGAGTTACAATGAGGCTCTATGGCCTATTTATCATTTAGAAACAATGGGAAATCCTAAACAGCCAAAACCCTAACCCTAGGAGATGAAGCGCCAAAACTATGGGCCCCGTTTGGGTAAATTGGTGTTTCAACTTCCCAGGGGCGTAACTTTGGCATACGATCTCCGTTTGACGCGTACCATACCTCCTTAGAAATATCTATCCGAGGAATAAAAATTTGGAACAACAACATCGATCCATGGACCCATGTTGCTCTCCATTTTCCCAAAAAACGTCGTTTAGGGCCTCAAAACGGCTCCGGAAGTTTAGGACCCGAAAAACTTCTAAACATAGTAAACTGTGCCGAAACTGAAAAACTGAAATAGAAAATGGTGGAGCCCCAAGTGGAATAGGTGGGTGACCACCAATATCCACCTGGATCAAAGAGTGTTGAAAATGCAGCAAGATGATGGAGCTTGGTGAAATGAAGTCGCCTTCACCAAGTGGGCCCGCAGGCAAATTTTGGCGCAAAGTCTATTTTTAGACTATGTCTATTTTTAGACATATGGATCATGGACCGGGAGCTGCAGTATGCTATTCTTGGATGATTGGTCGAGTTGGTAAAAATATATGGACCTCTATTTTTAGCATTTAGGTCGAAGTCTATTTTTAGACTGGCGGGCTAAAAATAGAATAGTCGAATATTATTTACCCTTAATAATATTTGGACTCTAAACTTAAGTTTACTCTCTTGGAGCACTTCAGTTTGACCCCCGGATGTGGGGCATGCAGCTGCCAGAAGTAAATATGCTTTTCCTATGGGTTAGTTGAGCTATTGCATGGTTGACTTCAGTTAGAGCTCAAGTGGCGGAGTTCGGTGGAGTTGATGCGACAGTTAATGGAGCTTGTGTTCTGGTTAACTAGTTGAACTCGTTGTATTTAGTTTAACTGGCTAATACACTAGAGATAAGTTGTGTGAATTAAATATTATTTAATTCACAAATTATTAACTCATTATTCAACTAAAGAACACATCAGTTTAACTCAGTGCATGGACAGTTCAGTGGCAACAAGTGAAAGAGGTAGATGAAAGGGTTGAGTTAGCTATCAGTTGCGACATTAGTTGTGCATGATTTTTGCACCACACTTGGAGGAAATTACCAATGAAAATTGCGCAGTTGGAGCCAGTGATATTCGAAATTGGATCTCCTATTAGACCAGCCTTGATTGCACAATAGAGGCAGGCAATTAGTGGTTGAGTTTTGAACCCTTGACTTGTTCAAAACCAAGCTAGTTTGTGTGTAGCTTTGTGAGATAGTACTGCGTACTTGTGAGAAGTATTGTGCTATGTATTGCTGCATGTTATCTCCATCTAATATAACAGAACAGCTGAGGGGTTTTCAGCTATAAGCTTTCCCCATACATACTGTGTTAATGTGTGTGATGATTTGATGTGCGATCGCTTCTATTCTTTCCGCATGTGACAATTAATTGTAGAAGAGATTATGTGTTATGCATGCAATTCGAAATTGATGTGTGATCGGGTTAATATCCATTGAATAAGTGATTTATTCAGCTAATTTCTACATGGTATCGGAGCGATATTAATTGTCAAGATCTATTACGGTGATTGCAAACTTATTTCCTCAGACAGAGCCTGCATACGGGCCAGGTAGCCTCCAGATTCATCTTTCTTTGGAAAGTGAAAGGTCTGGTAAATGCCCATGCAGTCAATCTCTAATTTGGAAATAAATTGTTCTCAAGTTTAGATCGGAAGCGATTGAGTTATCAGCTGGTGGTGAAATTCGAATTTGCAGATTTGTGTTCTTGGTGCCGCGGCGAAAATGTCTTTCAATGGTTTGCGACTCGAATATGCCTTGGAAGGAAGTTCGAATTATGTTGCATGGAAGGACCGCATGGAGGCTGTATTAGATGATAATGGGCTGTTGGAATTCGTGGAGAAAGAGATTCCAAAGCCTACTTCTTCTGATGCTGCTGTTGTCGAAGCATGGTAAAAGAAACAAGTGAAGTGTCGAAGGATCCTGTTGGAGGGCATCAAGGATCATATTATATCCAGCCTGCATGGAAAGGATTCTCCATATTTAATGTGAAAAGCTTTGACGGATCTGTACCAAAGCAAGAGCGACCAAAGGAAGCTGGTGCTCAAAGATAAGCTCAGAAACATCAGGATGGAGAAAGGCGACATCATCTCAAAATACCTCACGAAGTTCACTCAATGCAGAGATGAGCTGGGAAGTGTGGGTGTGACTATCGAAGAAGAGGACTTGGTTGACCTGGCTCTCCTTGGTCTTCCGAAGGCTTGGTATTCCTATCAGGATAGTGTCAATGGTCGGGAGAAGTTGCCTGGGTGGGAGCGACTGTGGTCGGATCTCATGCAAGAGGAGATCGGGAGGACGACCAGGGACGGATCTTCATCAAAGGGAGCTGATGAAGAAAATTGTGCTTTGGCTGCCAAAGCAAAGAAGGGGAAGGGTAAGAAAACTTCTCATTCCGGTGCAAAGGGCAAGAAGAAAGACATGGCGAAGGTGAAGTGTTTTCACTGCCATGATCATGGATATTATGCCACCAATTGTCCGAAGAAGAAGAAAAACAAGCAAGCGGGAAGATCTGCAGATGGAGAAGCTTTGGCTTCGCAGTTTGAGTTTGACTTTTCACTGATCGCATGCTTGGTTTCAAGTGTGATGGGATCGGTGTGGTTCTTGGACAGTGGTGCGTCATTTCATATGATGGGAGATCGGGATTTGTTCTCAGATCTGGAGGACAAATATCTAGGTGTGCACATCGAGATGGGCAATGATGGTAGAAACAGTGCGACTGGTATCGGTACCATATCCTTTCAGAGCGAGTCGGGCAAACCCTTTGTGTTGAAGGATGTCATGCATGTGCCTGGATTGAAGAAGAACTTCATCTTTGTGGCGATGTTGGAGGATTAAGGGGTATGATGTGGTCTTCAGCGAAGGAAAGGCTTTCGTGCGCAGTAAGGCTACTGGAGAGACCCGGAAGATAAGGATTCGGACCAAGAACCTTTATCAGTTGCAAGTAGATGGCTGCGCAGCTATGGCATGCAAAGCGGGAGAAGTGGTGAGCCGGGATGATGAGGCTGAACTGTGGCACTGGAGATTGGGCCACCTTCACCATGGAGCTTAAGATTCTCGCAGCTAGATTTCTACCGGCTTCCTAAGGCACCCTCGTTATCACGATCGGGCAAGGGGTGTACTTGAGAAAGTTTGGTGAAAGCCATCTCACGAAGAGAATGCCACTTGTTGCCCTGAGAGTTCATGTATGTGGTCCTTTCTTAGGTTTCTTCGGGACAAGAAAGCAAAAGTACTACGTGATCTTTGTCGATGATTTCTCTCAGTGGCTTCAGATCTTCATGTAAGAAGAGCGATACATTCGCCAAGTTCGTTTAGTTTAAAGCATCACGAAGGAGTCGTGGAAGAAGGTAGATTGCTCTAAGGGAGTGATTACGTGGTGGTGAATTCATCTCGGCTGAATTCAAGGGAGAGTTTTTCGTATGGATTAAACAGGAGTTGACATCGTGACCCCATAACCCATAAAGAACGGGGTGGCCGAGCTGAAGAACAGAACGCATTGTGGGTGGGGCTCGTGACGGCGATGTTGCATGATCAGGGCCTACCCCTTCATTTGTGGGCTGAGGCATGCAATACAATAGTATGTGTGTAGAACCGTTGTCCTCACAAGGTTCTTGGCATGAGTACACCGGAGGAGGCTTATTCTGGCGAGAGGCCTGACATTTCCCATTTGCGGATTTTTGGCTCTCCTGTCTACATGCATGTGACGAAGGGTGCTAGAAAGATGGATCCAACTACTAGGTTGAGAGCATATTTGTGTGCTCCAACACCACAACTATCGTGTGGCAAAGTAGATTAGCCGCGAAGATCAGTTGCAAGGATTGTGGATATAAAATTTCAGAGAGAAAGCCATGCAGTGTTCGCTTGAGAGGGAGCTACACTTGCATGCAGATGAGGAGCTGTTAGTTCCTAAGGAGGAGCTTCCGCATGTGGATCAGCCACAAGAGGAGGTTCAGGAGGTGGAAGAAACCACCCAGGCAGCGCCAACCATCAGAGGGCGCATGCGCACTACAGAAGCTGAGCGACTGGCTCGGGATGCAGAGAAGGTTGTAGGACCACCTACAACATAGCGCAGACAGAGACAGTCACCGGATCGGTACACTGGATACATGGCTCTTGTGAGTCAATGTGTTGTGACAGAGCCATCCTCTTTTGAGGAAGCTGTGGAGGAACCCGCATGGGTTGATTCCATGATCGAAGAATATGATTCGATCGTCAGGAACAGTGCATGGGAGATTGTCCCAAGACCGGTGGGGAAATCAGTGGTGGGTTCGCGATGGATCTACAAAGTGAAGCAGGCAGCTGACGGGAGTGTGGAGAAGTACAAGGCGAGATTTTTCGCCTGTGGCTTTTCACAGATCGAGGGGATTGACTATGAGGAGACTTTTGCACCTGTCGCAAGGTACTCTTCCATACGGACGATCCTTGCTCTCTCAGCGCAGATGGGGTGGCACATTCATCAGATGGATGTGAAGACTGCGTTCCTCAATGGAGTTATTGAGGATGAGGTGTACATAGAGCAGCCTGAAGGTTTTGAGATCTTCAGCAGTGAGTCGCATGTGTGCCGACTCAAGAGAGCACTGTACGGGCTGAAGCAAGCACCTCGTGCTTGGTACACTCACATAGACAGCTACTTCACCGGGCTTGGATTCTCCAAGAGTGAGGCGGATCCAAACCTATACCAGATTGTGGTGGAGGGGAAGCTGTTGATCATCGTACTGTATGTAGATGATCTGATTTTGACTGGCGATGAGCAGTTGATACTTTCATGCAAGGAGGATCTTGCACGAGAGCTTGAGATGAAGGACTTGGGCATCCTTCATTATTTCCTGGGATTGGAGATTTGGCAGCGCAGCGGAGGACTGTTTGTTTCTCAGGGCAAGTATGCCCGGGAGATTCTGGAGAGGTTCAACATGCAAGGCTGCAAGCCTGTTGACACTCCTCTTCCCGGTGGTTGGAGGAAGGAGGATGCTACTTCAGCGGAGGTAGTGGATGCCACTGTCTATCGACAGTTGGTGGGGTCGCTTATGTATCTGGTCAATACACGACCCGATATATGCTATGTTGTTAACTAGCTTTCGCAAGCTATGGTTAAGCCTACCAAGCTCTTCTGGAAGGCAGGCAAGCATTTATTGCGTTATCTTAGTGGCACATCGGGATATGGTCTGGTACGTATTGTGAGATGGAGTGAGCTTTCTGCTTTCACTATGCAGATATTGGGCAGTAGCCCAATGGATCCAAGAGATCCCAAAGGGGATCTTCAGTATTGATCATAGAAGTTTCTTGCACAAAAGGGAGGTTGTGATCCAAATGGCTCACAGAGGTTTGTACATGGCAAACAAGTTTGGTCGATAGTTATTTGGATGAGGAAGATCCTGGTCACACTGCTATTTGATACACTGTGATTTATCAGATAAATTGTGAGTTTGCATCAAGCTCTCGGCTAATCGAGTGTTTCATGATAGATCCAAACACATCGACATCAGGTACCATCATATCAGAGACTGTGTTCAGCGGAGGATCATGATGCTCTCATATATTCCCACGGAGGATCAGGATGCTGACATTCTGACGAAGGCACTCACCAGGAGCAAATTCGAGTTTCACAGAGGCAGGATAGGGGTTGCAGATAATCCATATCTTGCTGAGAGGGAGTGTTGAAAATGCAGCAAGATGATGGAGCTTGGCGAAATGAAGTCGCCTTCACCAAGTGGGCCCGCAGGCAAATTTTGGTGCAAAGTCTATTTTTAGACTATGTCTATTTTTAGACATATGGATCATGGACCGGGAGCTGCAATATGCTATTCTTGGATGATTGGTCGAGTTGGTAAAAATAGATGGACCTCTATTTTTAGCATTTAGGTCGAAGTCTATTTTTAGACTGGCGGGCTAAAAATAGAACAGTCGAATATTATTAACCCTTAATAATATTTGGACTCTAAACTTTAGTTTACTCTCTTGGAGCAATTCAGTTTGACCCCCGGATGTGGGACATGCAGCTTCCAGAAGGAAATATGCTTTTCCTATGGGTTAGTTGAGCTATTGCATGGTTGACTTCAGTTAGAGCTCAAGTGGCAGAGTTCGGTGGAGTTGATGCGACAGTTAATGGAGCTTGTGTTCTGGTTAACTAGTTGAACTAGTTGTATTTAGTTTAACTCGCTAATACACTAGAGATGAGTTGTGTGAATTAAATATTATTTAATTCACAAATTATTAACTCATTATTCAACTAAATAACACATCCGTTTAACTCAGTGCATGGACAGTTCAGTGGCGACAAGTGAAAGAGGTAGATGAAAGGGTTGAGTTAGCTATCAGTTGCGACATTAGTTGTGCATGATTTTTGCACCACACTTGGAGGAAATTACCAATGAAAATTGCGCAGTTGGAGCCAATGAGATTCGAACTTGGATCTCCTATTAGACCAGCCTTGATTGCGCAATAGAGGCAGGCAATTAGTGGTTGAGTTTTGAACCCTTGACTTGTTCAAAACCAAGCTAGTTTGTGTGTAGCTTTGTGAGATAGTACTGCGTACTTGTGAGGAGTATTGTGCTATGTATTGCTGCATGTTCTCTCCATCTAATATAACAGAATTGCTGAGGGGTTTTCAGCTATAAGCTTTCCCCATACATACTGTGTTAAAGTGTGTGATGATTTGATGTGCGATCGCTTCTACTCTTTCCGCATGTGACAATTAATTGTAGAAGAGATTATGTGTTATGCATTAAATTCGAAATTGATGTGTGATCGGGTTAATCTCCATTGAATAAGTGATTTATTCAGCTAATTTCTACAAAGAGTAGGAAAAAATGGTTTCATTGATGTTAATAGGAGTAGGGTTCCAAAGAGACCCTTCCCAAACCATAATAGCAAAAGGGAGTGACTTAGTATCCTATTATGATTATCGTAGGATATAGTCAAAGAAAAGGGGATCAAATAGTTTAATTGCTTGATGAAATTATAATAAACGACATAATTTTAGTAGTAGTAAATAATTAATAAAGAGGATGGTAAAAATAAAGTGACCCATGGTATATATAGCTACCCATAATATTCTGAGAGGAGGAAATGGTTACAAAAATAATGAAGGGAGCTCAAGGAAAATACAAGTTGATGATTTGAGAATTGAACTTGGAACTCGAGTAGCTTAATTTGTGAAGGGAGGAATTGTGTAGAGCCTCATTTTAGTGGTGGAATTATCCATCCTAGATGGTAATGATTAGTTTCGGTGGTGAAACATCCACAGTAGCTAGTATAAAGGGGAAATAATTTTGTGTTCTGTTAGCCACCTATAATATTTTGTTATACCAAAAGGTGCCTAAGACTTTTTGAGCCTCCAAGGAACAAATTTTATCACTAAAAATTGTTGGCTCTTGAAGTCTCCTTGAAGGCCTCATGCCTCTGTCTAAAATCTTCATTTACTATTCCCATTTCATGCTCTGAAATTCTGCTAATTTCATAAGAAGAGATTGCTGAAGAACCATCATTTTCCCTTTTCTTCCACTCTTAATTGACCTCCATTTGTTTCCCTTTTTCTCCATAAAATCCCCTTTGTTTTCATGATTCCTTTTCTCCCCTTCATGAAAATCACTCTCATAAAGTTAAAGACCCATTCTTTGGCTTTTCCGAAACCTCCAAAATCCATTGAAAACCTTGAAAAATTCATAAAAAAACAAAGCATGTTAACTTCCCCCACATGCCTTTTCCCCAAAACCAAGCGCTTAATGTCTTGGGGGCCGATTGCATAATCGAAAATCGCAAAGTCGCATGTTCTGTGTGAATACCCCGATACTCATCGTAAATATTTGCAATGCGATTGATCGCGTCACAAATATTTGCAATGAGATTGATCGATCACAAATCCGCCCGATCGCAATATCGCAATCACATTTTATGTTCTTGTTTCGATTATCCATCGCAGATATTTGCGATGCGATTGATCATGCCATCGCACTTCCCTCCGTTCGCACCTGCTCCTCCGATCGCATCGCAATTATTTTTCTCCCAATTGCGATTACCCCCCGCTCCTATTTTTGCGATTGCGATCCCAACCGTCGGATGATGCCATCCAATGGCTACACTCCTTTCCCTGCCATCTGAAGCAGTTTAAACCTAAAAACACAGGATTTCCTAATGTTTTGTTTATTTTACAGGTTTGAATGGTTTTTTCCATAAAGAATGCCGAGGGCCGGGAAAGACGTTTCCTGCGCTTTCGATTTATTAAAGAGAAGCCATCCACGGGTCAAGATTCAACGTTCTATAAATGCTTCATGGGCATTGACGCCTTTAAAGACCTGCGCGGCCCTGCACATTGAGAAGACACAGTTTTATTAAGAAACACAGTTAAAGAGTATCAGTTTTGAAGACATAGCACAGCAGATGAAGATTGCAGACAGAATGGCGGGGATCACAGCTAAGAATGATTATCAAAAGCCTAATCCCCCGAAATTAAATGCAGTTAAAGGGAAATCATAAGTGTTTGACAGAAAAAAAGGCCTCCACTGCCACATTTGAGGCGAATTGATTCCTCAGCTACCATAAGTGCCACCTGTGCCTCAAAGCATTCAAAACAGAGGCCGAAGTTATTGATCAAATGAAGATATTCGCCTCCAGCACAGCCAGGGAATTACTGCTGCAAGGAACTTAAATGCAACAAATATATGCAGAGTTACTCCCGTATTACGCAGAACCTCAAAGTCAAATAAAGCTCCCACCGAGATTTTATATTTATTGTAAAACAGTTAATACAGTGATCCACCTGTAAACTTCTCCATCGAGCCCCTCAAAGGTCCGAGAAGTCTTGAATCTGTATTAATTGCCTTAAGAGATATTTTGTTAGGTCTCACCTCCTCATTCTTCTATAAATACTTCAGTAGAAGATGAGAAATTGTTGGTTGTTGATGTAATTGCTGAAGCATTGTTATGTAATTGAGTTGAAGATCTCCTGATTGTAAATAGTGTTCACTGGCCCTTGGAGCTCTGCTCGTGATAGATTAGTTAGGTTGAATAGTGAAGATGATTGCTGAACTGAAACATTAGACTTGAAGACTGTAACTGGTTTGACATCAATATAAAAGATGTTTCTTGGGATCCTGGTCTATATTACTGGTGAAGTGCCTCTTTCTTTGTTGATTGTTTTCCTTCTATGTATGCCATATTGTCCATATTCCTCTGTAAAGAACAGTTTAAACAGGGTTAGGATCTGCTGTACATCAGTAACCTTCTCTGGCTGAGAAATATTTATCTTAATGTTTTCCTCATATTGGTTTATTTAAGAATGATTCAATACAGTTTAAACAGTTAGGAATGTTGGCGTTCCGTCGTCCTTCTATTAGCTTAAAACATTGTTCTTGAATGTGATTTCCATTATTTTCTATTAAAGTGAGAGTAGAGAAGATATGGTTTGCCCTGATTCCTAGGTTCTTTTCTCCAAAGGCAGATTCTGAAATTTTTCCTTGGTGTTGACCGAAAGCAGACTAGGTTTAAAAGTACCTTATCTGATCTTAGGTTGCATTTCGTTTCTCTTATGTGTTTTCATACTTTCTGAAGGTAATCATGTGGATTACTGGATTGTTTGTCAATTAAGCTGTGTTAATAAAACTTGCCAAGAAGTTTATGGTTAGCCCTGTCCTTGGTTGGTTTTAAACAGTTACTTAAGAGGCTTTTCTTGTTTGGACTGACTATAAATCCTCTGTGAAATTATTATCAGTTTCCACCCCTTCAACAATTTATTGTTTCCATCCCATCACTCTAATCTCAATAATCCTGTGGTATAGATAACTTGCCCCTTGGATCACTCTTGATTTTGTTGTTCAATTAAAGCCCAGATATGACTCCATAGCCCAATGGACTAAAAACCAGCGTTATATCTATCTTTTAGCCATAGCTGTTCTTCCCTCTTGTAACTTCTCACCTTTGAAACTCTTTGCATTAAGAACTTTTCACCTCAAACAACAATCATTTTCAACCATCCAAAAACAAACAAAACCCTTGGACCTCATAACTAGCCTAATATCACTATTCCAAACTTCAAAGACAAATCCATCTTTGCACTCATTGGAGAGATCCCTCTCCGGATTCAGGAGGGCTAGATCCTAGAATCCCAAAGTTGGTTGAAACAATGTTGTTTTTGTAATTGGACTCTGCCAATCTTGCTAATAAATTACAGATCCCTAACATTTCTGGCGACTCCGCTGGGGAACTGAGTGTTTTTGATACCTTTTAAAGACCTCAGAGAACCCCTTGATTCGAGAAAAAATTGTGAGTAAAAAGCAGCTTTTTCAAGCACTACCAAGGAGTGGTAATCATGATGAAACTTGTTTGAGTCAGTGACAATCTAGGTCAACCCTAGGGCTCTCGTAAGACTTTATCTAACCTTGGAAAAATCAGCTGGCTTAGCCATAAGAGTAGACTGTCTTTGTCTCACAACCGTAGCTAAGTTTTGAAACAGAGTTAGGATATTCTTAGAAACTACATAACTGAAAAATAACTCAGAAAAACCTAAAAAATATTTCAGATTGGTATCTAATAAACATGGTGGTGGACCATAAAACATTTACCTCCTTACGAGCTAAAAATCTTCCACTTGGCGACTCCACACTCTGAAACTCCCAGAAGACCAAATGAATCCACTGGTAGAAGACCCTGAACTGATTGACCAGACACAGTGACCTCTTTCTTTATTTACAAACATGATTCCAACAATACAACGAAGATATGCCCCAATGAGTAGAGATCATATCCCTGGGTTTCCACATAGGATGCCCCGGGTGAATTGGGATGACAACCTGCCTGTTTTTCAAGGTGAAAAGTTTGATGACCCTCTATTACATCTCATAAAATTTCATATACATGTATGGAGGTTGAAATTTGAATGGCATGAAGATTGCCTAATGAAAATTTTCATGTTAACATTAGAAGGAAAAGCTAGGGATTGGTATGAATGCTTAAGATCTAGTAGTTTGTTTTCTTTAAGAGACCTTGAATATATGTTCTATGAGAAATATAAAGAAAACACTACATCATTATCATTGGGGGCAATATATTATGATCCATCACAAAACATCACCCAACACATTATAGATAATGAGGAAGATTTGGAAGAGATGCATCCTGAAGATCTTTTAACAGCCATTCATGAGTTTAATCTCCTATTGAAAAATCTTAAGAACATAGATGAATCAGTTGAGGAAGAGATGATCCAAGCAAAGAACATTCCTCAAGATATCCCTGAAAACTCAAATATTGACTCATCATCCCTAATAGCTGAGGCTCAAGAAGATATTCAGCCTCAAAATCAGTCTTCGCAAGAGACAGAGAATTAGTGTACTTCTGTTCAAAGGGACATGGAAACATCTTCCCCTTTGACAGAGAAGGAAATAGAACAGACTATTTATAAACAGTCAGTCTCTGAAAATTTTTGCAAAACAAACACTCTTGCCCATTCACATAGAGAACTTTGTTGTACATATTTAGAAAGTTCTTTTGTAGATCAGAATGAAGAAGGACCTACTGATATCCCAATATGTCTGACTGATGAAAATGTTTATTCTAATAATTTTTCAAACTTCAATCAGTCTTACGATGATGATGATTTCCAAGAAGAAAATAATCATGCAGGGAAACCAACATTTGATTGGTGTTATGAGTTTCACCATCATCAGCTTGAAAGCCGCAATCATCCTTTTCGGTCCATCATAAAAAGCTTTCACTTTATTGGGAATCAGCAGCCTTTCAACTCAGAAGATGAAGAGAAGAGTAATGAAGAAATTGTTGAGCAAGAGGAAACCATTGAATACACCCCCACTCAAGAATATAATAACCTCTTCACCGAGTTCACCCCACTGAATCCAAGCATACCAGGGCTACAAGAGGACAACACTGCCAAATATGATGAGTCCTCCAGTTCAGATGATGATGAAGAAGGAAGAGAGAAACAAATAGAAGACTGTCCTACTGAGGATATACCATCTTCTCAAGAAGAATCTTCTTCCTTTTCTGTTAAGAATGATGAAGCTTCCTGTTGTGGACGATTTTGTCACCCCCTAGAGACAATCTAGAGTTGCCATAGACCAGTGCCTAGGACATATTAATATAGCAGGAAGACACATAACATAGCTTGGGTTGTCAATCCAAATGCCTTCTTACTATCTCTTGTTTAAACAAGGAAAAAGGTTTGAATGGAGCCAAACTCTCTCAGAAGCTGATACAAAGATAAGAATAGTGTAGGGACATTATGCAAAACTCTAATACAAAGGCATCAGACAGTTAAGAGACAGCTTACTATAAAGAGGGCCAGTTCAGATAATATATCACAGAAATCAAATATCAGAAAGTGAGTGCAGTGAAGAAACATAAGAAGATATTAGCTGGCATAAGACTGATACCCAGATACACAACAAAACCATATAAGGGCATACCAATTTATGAATCCTTATATGAAAATGGCGTTTTAAAAGCACCCTCCTCAAGCAACTAATATAGCAGAAAATATGGATGAGGTGACCATGGAACAGTATATCACGACTAGGCCTATTTAAAGCGCTTGACTAATTCCAGAAAGGGCATCAACAGGGATGAATCCTTACTGCAAACTAGTGAGCCACTCGCATTCTAGAACATGATACAAGAAGATAGATAGCATGAAATGAGATATTGTATTAACACATAAGAGAAAATTACATACTGTGAGATACCAGAGACCAGAATCCTCATTACAGTTATAAATCCTCCTCACTGAGACCCTACGGGCTCTGAACCTTCATACAGAGATGTTACAAAATGTTTACAAAAGCCTTTTCACTGCACAGTCTGCTGATAGAAATATGGAACCCTTACAATGTCTTATTTTTGGGTTCTTATAGAAAAGATAGAGAATCCTCGAGAAGGAGGTAGATGGATTACATTTAATGTCTTAATTTGAACAAAATGGTGGAAAGGATTCGCGCCCATATTATGAATGACTAACTATAAATGACTGTACTTTACTAATCATCTTCAGAAATAAATGTTGAGGAGAAAAATATCCTTATGAACAAGACACCAAATAATAATATATACAATGTTCTGCCTCTTACTGAAAGAGGGAAAATCTGCTGCCGTAAAACCTTGAGATAGCCTGCAATTCTGTACTGTACTCTCGGCCTTTAACTTTGAATTTAAATCCTGGACCTTTAATGCGGGGTGGAGCGTTCCTTGATTTCCTCTGGAGGGTTCTATAGGTTCATATCTTTGTTGTATTTAATGATAGTCATTCCACACACCTACCCTCGGCTTCTTCTTTAAATCTCACCGGCAGAATGTCGTCCTTTGACATGCTCTCAACCTCTGCAATGGAGGTGATAAATTATGAGGCCTCTTTATCATCTTAAAACCTACAAAACCCACAAAACAATAGAGAAACCAAACTCGGAGGCAAGGAGCGTGGAGGTGGAGATGATAATGACGTCGTGGACACGAACAGATGACAGGGATACGAAGGGTGGCGGAGGAGACACAATGAGAGCTTTGACAAATAGACGAAATGCGGCTTTTCTACGTGACACAGTTTGGAGACAGTGACTGAAGAACGACGAATGCAAATAAACACATATAAACACATATATATATACATATGGCGGGGAGGAATATTACGAGTGCGCGAGACGGGGACACGTGGATGTACGGGGGGATAGGTGGAAAGACAACGTGGCAGCAGAGTCAATAGATGGGGAGACTGATTTCTGGCCGTCGGATCTTGGAAGGCGGATCGACGGTTAGGAGGAGACGATAGAAACACAATGGTGGGCCACAGGGCATGCCGGACATGAGTTATCCAGTGAGCGGCTTCGGAGAATATCTGCCATCAGATTGAGGACAACAGATCTAATGACTCGGGTGAGTTCCACTGCTCGACCTTTGTACAGACTTTAATGCGTGGGGGAAAATTGGTTTCACGCCCGTACTGAGGACACGCGGCATATAATCTATGGAATCACCGGTTCGAAGAGTAATACCGCCAGCCTGGGGTAAGCGGTGAGGGATTTACCACCGGTTTTCTGCGCGCGGGACCCTCCAGATAGAACGATCGCCGCTCCGTTGATTTAATTCGATCGAACGGCCACCATTGCACCCGAAACATAAAACAATGAGCTCCTTTTCCTCCTGGCCTATGGTTTCCTGCTCAGGTCATATGGTAGCCAAAGCACAGGGGGCTAAGGTCTTAGGACTGGGCTCGATAAATTTAAATTTTGGGTTTTTAACCTTTGCAGAGCGGATTTTCGGGCGGGGATAGTAATACCAAACAGGAGCATGAAGTTTTAAGCCACGGTGGAGCTTTTCAATGGATTTGAATGAGACAGCGCATCAAAAATCATAGGCAGGGGTAAATATGTACAACATCGACTCCATCTGGGGACGGCATGTTCGTCCTCGGGCATGTTGAGAACACACAGACCACTAAGTATTTCATTCTGTTCTTCAATTCCCCTGTGCCTCTTCTTCAGGTAATTGCCAACATCCTTTCCTTTATGAAAATAAAAACTAAAACAACTTATATACAATATAATACAATCAGGCATTCCCAACCTGGGTCAGAATTGAAAGTATGGCTTGAGAAACTGGCCATTCACTGGGTCATCTAGCAGATCGCCCTGTAGGTTTTCTAACATGAAAGTATTATTTCGCCCTTGATTCACGATTTTGAATGGTCCAAACCACAGCGGATCAAACTTAGCGTGCTTGCCCTTTTCTGCTCTGCGAACATCCCACCTGAGAACCAGGTCTCCAACTTGAAATTTTCTATCTTTTGCATGCTGATCAAATACATTCTTCATTTTCTCCTGATATTCTATCAATCTCTGATTCACCTGGTTCTGTGTTTCCTCCAATTCTACCAGCTGATTAATCCTTCTTTTCATGTCATTTGGTTCTTCCTGATTTTCTGCATAAAACGTGCTACAGGCAACGCCAATTGCACAGGAAACACAGCTGCTCTCCCATATACCAACTCATAGGGGGATTTCCCTGTTGCTCTCTTACTGGTTATCCTATTTTCCCATAGAGCAAACTTCAATAGGGAGTCCCAATTCTTCTGATTTTCACTTATTGTTTTCTTCAAAGCCCTCACCAAGGTTTTATTAGAAGATTCTGCCAAGCCATTTCCTTGTGGATAGTATGCTGTGGAGTGAGTCAAGACGATGTTGTACCTCTGGCAGAAATTCACGAACCTGGCAGATTTGAAAGCCTGTGCATTGTCAGTTACAATTCTAGCAGGACAGCCAAACCTAGATATGATATTTTCCTCCATAAACTTCATTATCACTGCATCTGTAGCATTTCTTGTAGGCATGGCTTCCACCCATTTCGTGAAGTAATCCGTGGCTGTTAGTATCCATTTATATTGGCCACTTGATGGGGGATGTATTTCTCCTATAAAATCTAATCCCCATTTCTGAAATGGTTCATTTACATGAATAGGAATCAAGGGCAAAGCTGCTAATTTCTGTCTTCCTGCAAATCTTTGGCACTTGTCACATGCTCTGACCCAAGCAAAAGCATTTGAGTACAGTTTTGGCCAGTAAAAACCAGCCTTCAGGATTTTATGAGTTGTAGCCCTCCAGCTATAATGTCCTCCATATATTCCCTCATGAAATTCTGTCATTATACTTTCTACTTCATTTTCTGTGAGGCATAAGAGTAATATACCTAGAGGGTCCCTCCAATAGAGCTGTCCATTGGCAATTATATATTTCTGGGATTTCATCCTTACAGCTCTGTATTTTACCTTATCACATCCTGGAGGACAGCTAAGTGTTAACAGATATTCAACTATTTCTTTATACCAAGGACTAGTTAGATATTTCATATGTACCTTTTGAGTGGCCATCTCCAGTCCTTGCTGCTCTTCTCCTTTCTCTGATTCTTCGTTCGCTATCATAGAGAAATTAATGCCCAAAGCTTGATGATTCGATTCAGAAAACATCTTGGAAAGTCCCTGTCCTTTAATCAATTTGGTAGGCCTTATGTCTAAATCATACTCCTGAATTTTTGCAATCCATCTTCCTCTTTTACCTTCACTATCCCCTTGAACAAGAATGTCTTTGACTGGTGCTGTGGGAACATATGCAGTAATATGAGACTGCAAAACATATACTCTAAAAGCTTTAAGGGACTTTACTAGGGCATATGCCTGCTTCTCCAATAAATTATATTTCAATTCAGCATCATAAAGCACTTGACTGAAGAAAGCTATAGGTTGTTCATATCCTTCTTCATTTTTCTGCAATAATACTCCAGCAATTGTATGAGGTGAAGCGAATGAAAAGATCATAAATGGCTTATTGTAATCTGGTCCAGCTAGCACAGGAGCTTCAGCAAACACCTGTTTTATCCTTGTAAATGCATCTCTAGATTCCTGGGACCATTTCACTTCATTATCCTTCTTCAACATATTAGTTATATGCCTAACTATCTCAACATAGTTAGGAATAAATCTTCTCAAAAAATTGATTCGGCCTAAAAACACCTGTACTTCCTTCTTATTCCTAGGTAAAGGAATGCTATTTATTACTTAAACTCTCTTAGGGTCTATTTTCACACCATCTTTTGTTACAATGTGCCCTAAGAGTTTTCCCTCATCTAATGCAAACAAAGATTTTTGAGGATTGAGAGAAAGGCCATACCTTTTGCATTTTTCAAAAGTTCTTCTTAAATGCTCAATGTGTTCATCATCATTCTTTGAAAACACTGTGATATCATCAAGATATACCACCAAAAACTTGTCCTGCTCTCCCACAAAGGCTATGTCCATTGCCCTCTGAAAAGTAGCTCCTGCATTAATTAATCCAAATGACATCCTAGCATACATAAAGGTTCCCCATGGTGTAGTGAATGCAGTTTTCTTCTGGTCTTCTGGAAATACAGCTACCTGATTATAACTAGAGAACCCATCCATCATTGACATTCTGGATGCTCCCACTACTTTCTGCAGGATGTGGTCCATCTTAGGCAAAGGATAATTATCTTTCAATGATGCTCTATTTAAATTTCTGAAGTCCACACACAACCTTATTTCTCCGTTTTTCTTTCGAACTGGAACAAGGTTTGCTACCCATTCTGAGTACCTCAATGGCACAATTATTTTGGCTTTCAGTAGTTTCTTGAATTCTTTTTCAATAGAGGGAAGCAGCAGAGGATTTATCTGTCCGAGTTTCTGCTTATAAGGCTTTGCACCTTCCCTCAAAGGGATTTTATGCTGCATTATGTTAACATCAAAAGTTTTAAGGTCCTGATAGGACCAAGAAAATACATCTTTATAAGATTGAAACAACTTCAAATATTTTTCTTTGTATTCTTCTGGGACCCTTTTAGATAATTTTACAATTTTGGGATCAGCATAAGTACCCAGATTCAAATCTCCCACTTGATCTTCTTCTGTCACCTTGTTTGGCTGCAATGGAATGTCATCTTTGTTAAATAATCTTTCTAGAGGCACCAGTCCTCTAGGTATAACATTTCCTTTCAGCTTCAGCACTCTATTACCTGCTATTTTCTCTTCCCATCTGTTTTCTGCAATATTTTCAACTTCTTCCTCCTCATTATCGTCAATCTTAATATTAGTGAATTCTCCCACTGTCTCCATGAATATCTTCATCTGTTCATCGTCTTTGAAAACCTGCCAGTGCTTTATATTATTTCGAATGGATGGTCTGTAATGTACCTCCACTTCGTATCTTAAAAGTGGATTCTGAGGAGGATGGAATGTACTGGCAGCTACAGCAAGAGAATCTTCTATTCTGTTTTGCTCCTGGGGCATGAAATGTATGTTAAAAGCTGAGAAGAGATTTTCTATCATGTCCCACACTTCATTTCTATATGCTCTGAGCCGAGGGTGCTTAGTTTGACATTCATTTTTGATTTTCCTTACCACCAGCTCAGAGTCTCCCAAGACTTTTAAACACTGGATGCCCATGTTTCTTGCTGTTTGTAGTCCCAATAATAGTGCTTCATATTCAGCTACGTTGTTGGTAGCTTCATACTCCAATTTAAATGACAGTGGCACCCATTTTCCTGCAGGAGAAATTAATAACACCCCAGCTCCATTTCCTTCTCTTGAACTTGCCCCATCAAAATGTAAAGTCCAAATTTCTGATTCCAGATCTTCTTTAGGCTGCTCAGCTTGTATTTGACCAAAAATGGGCTCATGAGCGTAATTTTGATTTTCTTCTAATATTAAACATGAGAAGTCTCCCTCTTTGTTATAAACTGGTGAATTCTCTGAGCAATCAGCCTTGGTTACCATTTTGACAAATCTAGTCTCCCTGTATAACCTCCTTTCCTGTCCTCCAAAGACTAGGACAGTAGCATATGTCAAGTCTAATTTGATTGATCCCCCAATCTTCGTACCCCAAGACCTTGACAGCAGCATGCCGAAGCGGGCTGGGATATCAGCAACCACAATGTCCATGACCAGACTCTTTGCTGGAATTTGGGCCAAATTGACCACTAGATCTTTTATCATTCCCAAGCATTTAAATCTTTTAGAATCAAATGAATATAAATCTTTATACGGTTTGGTTATTTGCAGTCCTAGTTGTTCCATGACAGACAGAGGCATAAGATTATGGGAAGCCCCAGAATCTAACATACAATTGTGTAACAGCAGGTCATGGATAACTAGGGACACGTAGAAGGGAGGAGTAGAGGGGTCTATCTCCTCAACATGTGGGCCAAAGACTACCATAGGTCTTTCTTCTTGAAGGTTTAAACTATCGGGTGCCGTTGGTATTTCAGGAGGAAGGATAAAGGAAGTAACTTGAGACTGATATACAGGCTGTTTTAATAGCTCGGTCAAGGGGACTGGAATCTTAATTTTCTCAAGTTCTTTTTGTAAATTAAAAGTAGAAGGGAGCTTTTCTATCACTACTTCTTTTGACTCTTTATTTTCAGCTAAAGATTTGATTTCTTTTGACACAGGCTCAGGATTAGAGGGACTGACTACTTTTGAAGAAGAAGGAATCTGATCATTAGACTGAAAGGGAATATTTAGAGGATTCTTACCCTTTTCTATGTTCTTCTTTGTTGCTGATTCCTTCTGAGCAGATGTTTCTTTCTGAGATGGCTCTTCTTCTTGATCTTGAGTTCTGGTCCTCTTCTTTAAAGATCTGAGATCATATTTTACATTGAATTGTGCTTCCATGAAATCAGCAAATTGCTTGCAATAATGGTCAATCTCTGCTTCTTCCTCTTCATCTTGCAATGGGCATTCCATATCATCATTATTTGAAAAAGCGAGATTTGAATCTTCTAGTCCATAAGCAGCATCTTCAATGGAGTCTTCTACTAAACCTTCCAGGTACAATGGATGTGGTACCTGATCTTGTTGCTCCTTTGTTTCTCTCGGCAATATCTGCAATGGTGGTCTCTTATACTGGGGATTGTATCCTCTGTTTGGAACATTGTAGAAATTCTTGGGAGCTGCATTTTTAGCTTCCAGTTCAAGCTTGACCATATTTTTTATCATCTTTCTTATTTCATCGATTTTATCTGAATCCTTTTCATGATTAGAGGTGGAAACCTATTCTTTGCCTTTCCTCCTAGTATCTTGTTCAACTTTTCCTTTCAATTTTCCAGTGGAGGCAAAGTTTTCTTCCAATTCCAGAGCATCTGACTGTGCATCATCCAACGTAGCAGGTTTTCTTTCCCTTAATGAGAATCCAAAATCAAAATCAAAGGCTGCTATAAAAATTATCTTGGCAGCAGCCTCATGGGGCTTCATTTCAGGAGGCAGGCTCAAATATAACTTATTAAACCTTTTAATAAATTCTGCCACTCCTTCATTCTGTTTCTTCTTCATGATATTAAACTCGGTAAGACACTGACCGTGATCCTTCTTTTCTCCCCACTTTTTGAGAAAAGTATTCTCCATAATATCCCAGGTGGTTATTGAATGGTTTCCCAATGTATTAAACCATTTTCTGGCTTCGCCTTCCAAAGACTGCACAAATAATCTCAAGACCACATCCAAATGTTCGACATTTAAGTTTTCTGCAAAAGAGAAGAAGGTCTCGAGATGTTTCTGAGCATCAATATCATTTTCACCATTAAATCTTGGCAGAATCTTCAAATAATCCTGTGGCATATCATTTAGCACTTGGGGTAAGGCCAGTGGAGCATATTTGTTCAATAGGAAGGCAGGAACATTAGCCATTGGAGGCGGTGGGGGTTGTACAACAGTTTGAGATACGAATGAAGGGAGAGGAGTAGGAGGAAGTGGAGTATGAATAACAATGGGAATATATTGCACAGAAGCTTGAGGTGTGGATGGGAATATTTCACAGCTAACAACAACTACTTCTGTGACCTCTTTAATTTCCTCAGCCTCGGGAGTAGGGTGAGAATCTTCTTCAATCCAGGCACTTCCTCTACGTGGAGTTTCTGAGTAAAATTCGAGATTTTCTGTTCTAACCTCTTGAGAAGAAGAGGGCGGATAATCTTCAATGGAATATTCAAGGTTTCCAGCATGAACTGACTTCCTCTCCTTCCAAACTCTTTTATGAATGATCTTCTCTGGGTCAGACACGTAACGTGTCTTTGATTGAGCTGTATCTGACCTCAAATGCAGCTTACGAGGAGCTAGGACTACCAATAAAATTTTCAAATGAAAGCAGTGGAGTCGCCAAGGTGAGAGATACGCAACTCTTCAACTCTCTGTGCTCACCTGATTAGAGAGTGAAAACAATTTGTCGAGGCCCAGGGAAACTGATATTCTTGAATTCGATCCCCGGCAACGACGCCAGAAAGATGTTGTGGACGATTTTGTCACCCCCTAGAGACAGTCTAGAGTTGCCATAGACCAGTGCCTAGGACATCTTAATATAGCAGGAAGACACATAACATAGCTTGGGTTGTCAATCCAAATGCCTTCTTACTATCTCTTGTTTAAACAAGGAAAAAGGATTGAATGGAGCCAAACTCTCTTAGAAGCTGATACAAAGATAAGAATAGTGTAGGGTCATTATGCAAAACTCTAATACAAAGGCATCAGACAGTTAAGAGACAGCTTACTGTAAAAAGGGCTAGTTCAGATAATATATCATAGAAATCAAATATCAGAAAGTGAGTGCAGTGAAGAAACATAAGAAGATATTAGCTGGCATAAGACTGATACCCAGATACACAACAGAACCATATAAGGGCATACCAATTTATGAATCCTTATATGACAATGGCGTTTTAAAAGCACCCTCCTCAAGCAACTAATATAGCAGAAAATATGGATGAGGTGACCATGGAACAGTATATCACGACTAGGCCTATTTAAAGCGCTTGACTAATTCCAGAAAGGGCATCAACAGGGATGAATCCTTACTGCAAACTAGTGAGCCACTCGCATTCTAGAACATGATACAAGAAGATAGATAGCATGAAACGGGATATTGTATTAACACATAAGAGAAAATTACATACTGTGAGATACCAGAGACCAGAATCCTCATTACAGTTATAACTCCTCCTCATTGAGGCCCTATGGGCTCTGAACCTTCATACAGAGATGTTACAAAATGTTTACAAAAGCCTTTCCACTGCACATTCTGCTGATAGAAATCTGGAACCCTTACAATGTCTTATTTTTGGGTTCTTATAGAAAAGATAAAGAATCCTCGAGAAGGAGGTAGATGGATTACATTTAATGTCTTAATTTGAACAAAATGGCGGAAAGGATTCGCGCCCATATTATGAATGACTAACTATAAATGACTGTACTTTACTAATCATCTTCAGAAATAAATGTTGAGGAGAAAAATCTCCTTATGAACAAGACACCAAATAATAATATATACAATGTTCTGCCTCTTACTGAAAGAGGGAAAATCTGCTGCCATAAAACCTTGAGATAGCCTACAATTCTATACTGTACTCTCAGCCTTTAACTTTGAATTTAAATCCTGGACCTTTAATGCGGGGCGGAGCGTTCCTTGATTTCCTCTGGAGGGTTTTGTAGGTTCATATCTTTGTTGTATTTAATGATAGTCATTCCACACACCTACCCTCGGCTTCTTCTTTAAATCTCACCGGCAAAATGTCGTCCTTTGACATGCTCTCAACCTCTGCAATGGAGGCGATAAATTATGAGGCCTCTTTATCATCTTTAAACCTGCAAAACCCACAAAACATTAGAGAAACCAAACTTGGAGGCAAGGAGCGTGGAGGTGGAGATGATAATGACGTCGTGGACACGAAAATATGACAGGGATACGAAGGGTGGCGGAGGAGACACAATGAGAGCTTTGACAAATAGACGAAATGCGGCTTTTCTACGTGACATAGTTTGGAGACAGTGACTGAAGAACGACGAATGCAAATAAACACATATAAACACACACATATATATACATATGGCGGGGAGGAATATTACGGGTGCGCGAGACGGGGACACGTGGATGTACGGCGGGACAGGTGGAAAGACAACGTGGCAGCAGAGTCAATAGATGGGGAGACTGATTTCTGGCCGTCAGATCTTGGAAGGCGGATCGACGGTTAGGAGGCGACGAGAGCAACACAATGGTGGGCCACAGGGCATGCCGGACATGAGTTATCGAGCGAGCGGCTTCGGAGAATATCTGTCGTTAGATTGAGGACAACAAATCTAACGACTCAGGTGAGTTCCACTGCCCGACCTTTGTACAGACTTTAACGCGTGGGGGAAAAGTGGTTTCACGCCCGTACTAAGGACACGCGGCATATAATCTATGGAATCGCCAGTTCGAAGAGTAATACCACCAGCCTGGGGTAAGCGGTGCGAGATTTACCATCAGTTTTATCCGCGCGGGACCCTCCACATAGAACGATCACCGATCCGTTGATTTAATTCGATTA
This sequence comes from Pinus albicaulis, assembly GCA_034641835.2. Classification (NCBI taxonomy): domain Eukaryota; kingdom Viridiplantae; phylum Streptophyta; class Pinopsida; order Pinales; family Pinaceae; genus Pinus; species Pinus albicaulis. Next base: position 1,036,455,519 of record CM076581.1, on the reverse strand, counting down.
GACGGCCACCATTGCACCCGAAACATAAAACAATGAGCTCCTTTTCCTCCTAGCCTATGGTTTCGTGCTCAGGTCATATGGTAGCCAAAGCACGGGGGGCTAAGGTCTTAGGACTGGGCCCGATAAATTTAAATTTTGGGTTTTTAACCTTTGCAGAGCGGATTTTCGGGCGGGGACGGTAATACCAAACAGGAGCATGAAGTTCTAAGCCATGGTGGAGCTTTGCAATGGATTTGAATGAGACAGCGCATCAAAAATCATAGGCAGGGGTAAATATGTACAACAGTTCCAAAAAAATTCCTGAAGATATACTCCTCAAAGCTGAAGCCTTGGAAGTAGACAATCTACCAGACATGGAGGGCCAAAAAGAAGAGTATCTTCATCTTTTCTTTGTTGATCCTATGGAAGAGTGTGTGGAAATCCAAACTGGCTCAAATTATCAAGCAATGATCCTTTACAAGAGCCAGAGACATGAGAAGCTGTCACCTTCCGTGATAGCCTTGATATTGAAGGTTAATCTTCAATACGTTCTATGGATACCTCTGACAAGCAGCCTGAGTTTCTACTTCTTCTTGACATTACTCAGCTGGCTGCATTGCCATTTTTGCATCATATGATAAATGTAAATACTCTATGTTTAGAATAGGTTAGATAGGAATGTCAATAAAGCTAAGTTATGAGTAGGTAGTTAGTTGATTGTCTTCTACTTTGAAGGAAAATCAAACATTCAAAAATACAAAAACAAAAGAAAGAAAGAAAAGAGGGCAGATTGTCAAAACAAAAAAGATATAGTCCCATACCAAAAAAGAGAAACAAATCTGAAAGTGTGCAAGCTCAAATGCCACTCTTGAATAACACACTTCTAGTTAGTCAAACTGTCTAATCTTGACTAATTAGCTTTAAATTTTCTGCTGATAGGATAGTGAATTCGATTTGCCAAACTGTTTAATCTTGGCTTATCAGTAGATAGATTAGGATAGAAATTAAAGGTTCAAACAAACTCAAAATCTGAACCAAAGTTTCCAAAGGGAGATGACTCAAAACTGTTTAATTTTCTGAGTCACAAAAGAGAAAAACTGGTTCTAATTTGCTCAAAATCTAAACCAAAGAACCAGGAAGAGACAGCTCAAAGGAAAAGAAAAAAAACAGAGCTGTGAAGAAAAGAGAAGGCTATCATGAGAAACTTTCGGATCTTAAGCCTTCCATTTTGTTTCTATTTTTCTGCAAATAATAATCTATGTGCAGCTTTTTTTTATGCCATAGATCACAGTAAGTCAAATAGCTTAATCTTAACTTGGCTGTTTTTAAATTTCTGTTGTAGAATTTAGAGAAATAAAGTCTGTTGGACAGTTTAATCCCAACAGACTATAGATTAGGTAGAGAAATATCTGAGCTCAACTGTTTAATCTGAGTTCGGGGAGGAATAAGGAGTAGAATTAGATTAGTTTTTATGCTTTCAAAAGAATAAAATGTTGTGAAAAGAGTTTGCCAATCCAAGTGCACTCTGATGAAGAAAAAATGCTAGATCAGTAGGATTGGGTAGGTAGAAAGTTGCATTGATGAAGTCCAGTATTATTTCATAACTGACATTTTTTTCAGAAGCAAAGCAAGATCATCCAACAAAAGAAGAGCAACCCAATGGATCAGGCACAAGTCAGCGTCCCAGAGAAATCAAGTCTGAATTCTTGATGCCTTCAGGAAGGCACCATCCCCAAGTGGAGCCACTGTTAGCCACCTATAATATTTTGTTATACCAAAAGGTGGCTAAGACTTTTTGAGCCTCCAAGGAACAAATTTTATCACTAAAAATTGTTGGCTCTTGAAGTCTCCTTGAAGGCCTCATGCCTCTATTTGAAATCTTCATTTACTATTCCCATTTCATGCTCTGAAATTCTGCTAATTTCATAAGAAGAGACTGCTGAAGAACCATCATTTTCCCTTTTCTCCCACTCTTAACCAACCTCCATTTGTTTCCCTTTTTCTCCATAAAATCCCCTTTGTTTTCATGATTCCTTTTCTCCCCTTCATGAAAATCACTCTCATAAAGTTAAATACCCATTCTTTGGCTTTTCCGAAACCTCCAAAATCCATTGAAAACCTTGAAAAATTCATAAAAAAACAAAGCATGTTAACTTCCCCCACATGCCTTTTACCCAAAACCAAGCACTTAATGTCTTGGGGGCCAATTGCATAATCACAAATCGCAAAGTCGCATGTTCTGTGTGAATACCCCGATCACTCATCGCAAATATTTGCGATGCGATTGATCGCGTCGCAAATATTTGCAATGAGATTGATCGATCACAAATCCGACCGATCGCAATATCGCAATCACATTTTATGTTCTTGTTCCGATTATCCATCGCAGATATTTGTGATGCGATTGATCATGCCATCGCACTTCCCTCCGTTCGCACCTGCTCCTCCGATCGCATCGCAATTATTTTTCTCCCCATTGCGATTACCCCCTGCTCCTATTTTTGAGATTGCGATCCCAACCGTCGGATGATGCCATCCAATGGCTATTCTCCTTTCCCCACCATCTGAAGCAGTTTAAACCTAAAAATGCAGGATTTCCTAATGTTTTGTTTATTTTACAGGTTTGAATGGTTTTTTCCATAAAGAATGCCGAGGGCCGGGAAAGACGTTTCCTGCACTTTCGATTTATTAAAGAGAAGCCATCCACGGGTCAAGATTCAATGTTCTATAAATGCTTCATGGGCATTGATGCCTTTAAAGACCTGCGCGGTCCTGCACATTGACAAGACACTGTTTTATTAAGAAACATAGTGAAAGAGTATTAGTTTTGAAGACATAGCACAACAGATGAAGATTGAAGACAGAATGGCGGGGATCATGGCTAAGAATTATTATCAAAAGCATAATCCCCCCAAATTAAATGCAGTTAAAGGGAAATCATAAGTGTTTGACAGATAAAAAGGTCTCCACTGCCAAATTTGAGGCGAATTGATTCCTCAGCTACCATAAGTGCCACTTGTGCCTCAAAGCATTCAAAATAGAGGCCGAAGTTATTGATCAAATGAAGATATTCGCCTCCAGCACAGCCAGGGAATTACTGCTGCAAGGAACTTAAATGCAACAAATATCTGCAGAGTTACTCCCGTATTACGCAGAACCTCAAAGTCAAATAAAGCTCCCACCGAGCTTTTATATTTATTGTAAAAGAGTTAATACAGTGATCCACCTGTAGACTTCTCCATTGAGCCCCTCAAAGGTCCGAGAAGTCTTGAATCTGTATTAATTGCCTTTAGAGATATTTTGTTAGGTCTCACCTCCTCATTCTTCTATAAATACTTCAGTAGAAGATGAGAAATTGTTGTTTGTTGATGTAATTGCTGAAGCATTGTTATGTAATTGAGTTGAAGATCTCCTGATTGTAAATAGTGTTCACTGGCCCTTGGAGCTCTGCTCGTGATAGATTAGTTAGGTTGAATAGTGAAGATGATTGCTGAACTAAAACATTGGACTTGAAGACTGTAACTGGTTTGACATCAATATAAAAGATGTTTCTTGGGATCCTGGTCTATATTACTGGTGAAGTGCCTCTTTCTTTGTTGATTGTTTTCCTTCTATGTATGCCATATTGTCCATATTCCTCTGTAAAGAACAGTTTAAACAGGGTTAGGATCTGCTATACATCAGTAACCTTCTCTGGCTGAGAAATCTTTATCTTAATGTTTTCCTCATATTGGTTTATTTAAGAATGATTCAATACAGTTTAAACAGTTAGGAATGTTGGCGTTCCCTCGTCCTTCTGTTAGCTTAAAAAATTGTTCTTGAATGTGATTTCCATTATTTTCTATTAAAGTGAGACTAGAGAAGATATGGTTTGCCCTGATTCCTAGGTTATTTTCTCCAAAGGCAGATTCTGAAAGTTTTCCTTGGTGTTGACCAAAAGCAGACTAGGTTTAAAAGTACCTTATCTGATCTTAGGTTGCATTTCGTTTCTCTTATGTTTTTTCATACTTTATGAAGGTAATCATGTGGATTACAGGATTTTTTGTCAATTAAGCTGCGTTAATACAACTTGCCAAGAAGTTTATGGTTAGCCCTGTCCTTGGTTGGTTTTAAACAGTTACTTAAGATGCTTTTCTTGTTTGGACTGACTATAAATCCTCTGTGAAATTATTATCAGTTTCCACCCCTTCAACAATTTATTGTTTCTATCCCATCACTCTAATCTCAATAATCCTGTGATATAGATAACTTTCCCCTTGGATCACTCTTGATTTTGTTGTTCAATTAAAGCCCAGATATGACTCCATAGCCCAATGGACTAAAAACCAGCGTTATATCTATCTTTTAGCCATAGCTGTTCTTCCCTCTTGTAAGTTCTCACCTTTGAAACTCTTTGCATTAAGAACTTTTCACCTCAAACAACAATCATTTTCAACCATCCAAAAACAAACAAAACCCTTGGACCTCATAACTAGCCTAATATCACTATTCCAAACTTCAAAGACAAATCCATCTTTGCACTCATTGGAGAGATCCCTCTCCGGATTCAGGAGGGCTAGATCCTAGAATCCAAAAGTTGGTTGAAACGATGTTGTTTTTGTAATTGGACTCTGCCAATATTGCTAATAAATTACAAATCCCTAACATTTTTGGCGACTCCACTGGGGAACTGAGTGTTTTTGATACCTTTTAAAGACCTCAGAGAACCCCTTGATTCGAGAAAAAATTGTGAGTAAAAAGCAGCTTTTTCAAGCACTACCAAGGAGTGGTAATCATGATGAAACTTGTTTGAGTCAGTGACAATCTAGGTCAACCCTAGGGCTCTCATAAGACTTTATCTAACCTTGGAAAAATCAGCTAGCTTAGCCATAAGAGTAGACTGTCTTTGTCTCACAACAGTAGCTAAGTTTTGAAACAAAGTTATGATATTCTTAGAAACTACATAACTGAAAAATAACTCAGAAAGACCTAAAAAATATTTCAGATTGGTATCTAATAAACATGGTGGTGGACCATAAAACATTTACCTCCTTACGAGCTAAAAATCTTCCACTTGGCGACTCCACACTCTGAAACTCCCAGAAGACCAAATGAATCCACTGGTAGAAGACCCTGACCTAATTGACCAGACACAGTGACCTCTTTCTTTATTTACAAACACGATTCCAACAATACAACGAAGATATGCCCCAATGAGTAGAGATCATATCCCCGGGTTTCCACATAGGATGCCCCGGGTGAATTGGGATGACAACCTGCCTGTTTTTCAAGGTGAAAATTTTGATGACCCTCTATTACATCTCATCAAATTTCATATACATGTATGGAGGTTGAAAGTTGAATGGCATGAAGATTTCCTAATGAAAATTTTCATGTTAACATTAGAAGGAAAAGCTAGGGATTGGTATGAATGCTTAAGATCTAGTAGTTTGTTTTCTTTAAGAGACCTTGAATATATGTTCTATGAGAACTATAAAGAAAACACTACATCATTATCATTGGGGGCAATATATTATGATCCATCAAAAAACATCACCCAACACATTATAGATAATGAGGAAGCTTTGGAAGAGATGCATCCTGAAGATCTTTTAACAGCCATTCATGAGTTTAATCTCCTATTGAAAAATCTTAAGAACATAGATGAATCAGTTGAGGAAGAGATGATCCAAGCAAAGAACATTCCTCAAGATATCCCTGAAAACTCAAATATTGATTCATCATCCCTTATAGCCGAGGCTCAAGAAGATATTCAGCCTCAAAATAAGTCTTCGCAAGAGACAAAGAATTGGTGTACTTCTGTTCAAAGGGACATGGAAACATCTTCCCCTTTGACAGAGAAGGAAATAGAACATACTATTTATAAACAGTCAGTCTCTGAAACTTTTTGCAAAACAAACACTCTTGCCCATTCACATAGAGAACTTTGTTGTACAGATTTAGAAAGTTCTTTTGTAAATCAGAATGAAGAAGGACCTACTGATATCCCAATATGTCTGACTGATGAAAATGTTTATTCTAATAAATTTTCAAACTTCAATCAGTCTTATGATGATGATGATTTCCAAGAAGAAAATAATCATGCAGGGAAACCAACATTTGATTGGTGTTATGAGTTTCACCATCATCAGCTTGAAAGCCGCAATCATCCTTTTCGATCCATCATAAAAAGATTTCACTTTATTGGGAATCAGCAGCCTTTCAACTCAGAAGATGAAGAGAAGAGTAATGAAGAAATTGTTGAGCAAGAGGAAACCATTGAATACACCCCCACTCAAGAATATAATAACCTCTTCACCGAGTTAACCCCACTGAATCCAAGCATACCAGGGCTACAAGAGGACAACACTGCCAAATATGATGAGTCCTCCAGTTCAGATGATGATGAAGAAGGAAGAGAGAAACAAATAGAATATTGTCCTACTGAGGATATACCATCTTCTCAAGAAGAATCTTCTTCCTTTTCTGTTAAGAATGATGAAGCTTCCAAAAAACTTCCTGAAGATATACTCCTCAAAGCTGAAGACTTGGAAGTAGACAATCTACCAGACATGGAGGGCCAAAAAGAAGAGTATCTTCATCTTTTCTTTGTTGATCCTATGGAGGAGTGTGTGGAAATCCAAACTGGCTCAAATTATCAAGCAATGATCCTTTGCAAGAGCCAGAGACATGAGAAGCTGTCACCTTCCGTGATAGCCTTGATATTGAAGGTTAATCTTCAATACGTTCTATGGATACCTCTGACAAGCAGCCATAGTTTCTACTTCTTCTTGACATTAATCAGCTGGCTGCATTGCCATTTTTGTATCATATGATAAATGTAAATACTCCATGTTTAGAATAGGTTAGATAGGAATGTCAATAAAGCTAATTTATGAGTAGGTAGTTAGTTGATTGTCTTCTACTTTGAAGGAAAATCAAACATTCAAAAATACAAAAACAGAAGAAAGAAAGAAAAGAGGGCAGATTGTCAAAACAAAAAAGGTATAGCCCCATACCAAAAAAGAGAAACAAATCTGAAAGTGTGCAAGCTCAAATGCCACTCTTGAATAACACACTTCTAGTTAGTCAAACTGTCTAATCTTGACTAATTAGCTTTAAATTTTCTGCTGATAGGATAGTGAATTCGATTTGCCAAATTGTTTAATCTTGGCTTATCAGTAGATAGATTAGGATAGAAATTAAAGGTTCAAACAAACTAAAAATCTGAACCAAAGTTTCCAAAGGGAGATGACTCAAAACTATTTTATTTTTTGAGTCACAAAAGAGAAAAACTGGTTCTAATTTTCTCAAAATCTGAACCAAAGAACCAGGAAGAGACAGCTCAAAGGAAAAGAAAAAAAACAGAGCTGTGAAGAAAAGAGAAGGCTATCATGAGAAACTTTCGGATCTTAAGCCTTCCATTTTGTTTCTATTTTTCTGCAAATAATAATCTATGTGCAGCTTGTTTTTATGCCATAGATCACAGTAAGTCAAATAGCTTAATCTTAACTTGGCTGTTTTTAAATTTCTGTTGTAGAATTTAGAGAATGAAAGTCTGTTGGACAGTTTAATCCCAAAAGACAATAGATTAGGTAGAGAAATATCTGAGCTCAACTGTTTAATCTGAGTTCAGGGATGAATAAGGAGTAGAATTAGATTAGTTTTTATGCTTTCAAAAGAATAAAATGTTGTGAAAAGAGTTTGCCAATCCAAGTGCACTCTGATGAAGAAAAAATGCTAGATCAGTAGGATTGGGTAGGTAGAAAGTTACATTGATGAAGTCCAGTATTCTTTCATAACTGACATTATTTTTCAGAAGCAAAGCAAGATCATCCAACAAAAGAAGAGAAACCCAATAGATCAGGCACAAGTCAGCCTCCCAGAGAAATCAAGTCTGAATTCTTGATGCCTTCAAGAAAGCACCATCCCCAAGTGGAGCCACTGTTAGCCACCTATAATATTTTTTTATACCAAAAGGTGGCTAAGACTTTTTGAGCCTCCAAGGAACAAATTTTATCAATAAAAATTGTTGGCTCTTGAAGTCTCCTTGAAGGCCTCATGCCTCTGTCCGAAATCTTCATTTACTATTCCCATTTCATGCTCTGAAATTCTGCTAATTTCATATGAAGAGACTGCTGAAGAACCATCATTTTCCCTTTTCTCCCACTCTTAACTGACCTCCATTTGTTTCCATTTTTCTCCATAAAATCCCCTTTGTTTTCATGATTCCTCTTCTCCCCTTCATGAAAATCACTCTCATAAAGTTAAAGACCCATTCTTTGGCTTTTCCGAAACCTCCAAAATCCATTGAAAACCTTGAAAAATTCATAAAAAAAAAGCATGTTAACTTCCCCCACATGCCTTTTCCCCAAAACCAAGCGCTTAATGTCTTGGGGGCCGATCGTATAATCAAAAATCGCAAAGTCGCATGTTCTGTGTGAATACCCCGATCACTCATCGCAAATATTTGCGATGCGATTGATCGCGTCGCAAATATTTGCGATGCGATTGATCGATCGCAAATCCGCCCGATCGCAATATCGCAATCGCATGTTATGTTCTTGTTCTGATTATCCATCAAAATTTTTTGTGATGCGATTGATCACACCATCGCACTTCCCTCCATTCTCGCCTGCTCCTCCGATCACATCGCAATTATTTTTCTCCCGATTGCGATTACCCCCCACTCCTATTTTTTCAATTACGATCCCAACTGTCGGATGATGCCATCCAGCGGCTACGCTCCTTTCCCCGCTATCTGAAGCAGTTTAAACCTAAAAATGCAGGATTTCCTAATTTTTTGTTTATTTTACAGGTTTGAATGGTTTTTTCCATAAAGAATGCCGAGGGCCGGGAAAGACGTTTCCTGCGCTTTCGATTTATTAAATAGAAGCCATCCACGGGTCAGGATTCAACGTTCTATCAATGCTTCATGGGAATTGATGCCTTTAAAGACCTGCGCGGCCCTGCACATTGACAAGACACTGTTTTATTAAGAAACATAGTTAAAGAGTATCAGTTTTGAAGACATAGCACAGCAGATGAAGATTGAAGACAGAATGGCGGGGATCACAGCTAAGAATGATTATCAAAAGCCTAATCCCCCCAAATTAAACGCAGTTAAAGGGAAATCATAAGTGTTTGACAGACAGAAAGGCCTCCATCGCCACATTTGAGGCGAATTGATTCCTTAGCTACCATAAGTGCCACCTGCGCCTCAAAGCATTCAAAACAGAGGCCAAAGTTATTGATCAAATGAAGATATTCACCTCCAGCACAGCCAGGGAATTACTGCTGCAAGGAACTTAAATGCAACAAATATCTGCAGAGTTACTCTCGTATTACGCAGAACCTCAAAGTCAAATAAGGCTCCCACTGAGCTTTTATATTTATTGTAAAACAGTTAATACAGTGATCCACCTGTAAACTTCTCCATCGAGCCCCTCAAAGGGCCGAGAAGTCTTGAATATGTATTAATTTCCTTAAGAGATATTTTGTTAGGTCTCACCTCCTCATTCTTTTATAAATACTTCAATAGAAGATGAGAAATTGTTGGTTGTTGATGTAATTACTGAAGCATTGTTATGTAATTGAGCTAAAGATCTCCTGATTGTAAATAGTGTTCACTGGCCCTTGGAGCTCTGCTCGTGATAGATTTGTTAGGTTGAATAGTGAAGATGATTGTTGAACTGAAACATTGGACTTGAAGACTGTAATTGGTTTGACATCAATATAAAAGCTGTTTCTTGGGATCCTGGTCTATATTACTAGTGAAGTGCCTCTTTCTTTGTTAATTGTTTTCCTTCTATGTATGCCATGTTGTCCATATTCCTCTGTAAAGAACAGTTTAAACAGGGTTAGGATCTGTTGTACATCAGTAACCTTCTCTGGCTGAGAAATCTTTATCTTAATGTTTTCCTCATATTGGTTTATTTAAGAATGATTTAATACAGTTTAAATAGTTAGGAATGTTGGCGTTCCCTCCTCCTTCTGTTAGCTTAAAACATTGTTTTTGAATGTGATTTCCATTATTTGCTATTAAAGTGAGACTAGAGAAGATATGGTTTGCCCTGATTCCTAGGTTCTTTTCTCCAAAGGCAGATTCTGAAAGTTTCCCTTGGTGTTGACCGAAAGCAGACTAGGTTTAAAAGTACCTTATCTGATCTTAGGTTGCATTTCGTTTCTCTTATGTGTTTTCATACTTTCTGAAGGTAATCATGTGGATTACTGGATTGTTTGTCAATTAAGTTGCTTTAATACAACTTGCCCAAGAAGTTTATGGTTAGCCTTGTCCTTGGTTGGTTTTAAACAGTTTCTTAAGAGGCTTTTCTTGTTTGGACTGACTATAAATCCTCTGTGAAATTATTATCAGTTTCCACCCCTTCAACAATTTATTGTTTCCATCCCATCACTCTAATCTCAGTAATCCTGTGGTATAGATAACTTGCCCCTTGGATCACACTTGATGTTGTTGTTCAATTAAAGCCCAGATATGACTCCATAGCCCAATGGAATAAAAACCAGCATTATATCTATCTTTTAGCCATAGCTGTTCTTCCCTCTTGCAACTTCTCACCTTTGAAACTCTTTGCATTCAGAACTTTTCACCTCAAACAAAAATCATTTTCAACCATCCAAAAACAAACAAAACCCTTGGACCTCATAACTAGCCTAATATCACTATTCCAAACTTCAAAGACAAATCCATCTTTGCACTCATTGGAGAGATCCCTCTCCAGATTCAGGGGGGCTAGATCCTAGAATCCCAAAGTTGGTTGAAATGATGTTTTTTCTGTAATTGGACTCTTCCAATCTTGCTAATAAATTACAGATCCCAACATGTTCTATGTTGGATCCTAGAATCCCAAAGTTGGTTGAAACGATGTTGTTTCTGTAATTGGACTCTTCCAATCTTGCTAATAAATTACAGATCCCAACATGTTCTATGTTGGAACTTAAATAAATAAGGAAGATAAAATCATATTCATTTCTAGTAGTTATTAGAAATAAATTCGCAATGAGTCGCATCACCTAAACAATTTGAATTCTATAGGGTAAGTCACATATTTGAGGAGCACCAAATTGTTGTAGCATCTAAAGGGTTGAATTATCTTGAATAGAGGCCGAATTGTTTTGGTTTTGAGGAAGTTGAAATAAGGAGGTTGAATTCCATTATAATTATCCAGAGGATTGTAGAATCGTAGATACCAAAATTTCACCCAGAAATTCAAGCATTGATCTAGTAAAGACGAGTTTTAGGAAGTCAAGTTTCCTAGTGAAATTTCAATCGAGGTTTCAAGCCATAAAATATTTGAGTGGGTTGAATTATCTTTCAATGGCAAATATACCAAAGTTTTTCCAAATAAATTAATGTAAATCCTCCTCAGTATTTTAATAAAAGTTGGTTTTCTTTGGAATTTTTTAGAAAATTTTCTAAATTCATTGTTGGAATATATAAAAATTTAGGCAAAATTATTTCTGGAAATTTTCTTAACAATATTTTTGGTAGGAATTTTTTTTGACAAAAATGATTAGAAATTCGATTAAGTGATAATATTATTTATGAGTGAAACACTCGAGAGTGAATCTAATTCTATAAATAAGGAGTGTCTTGATGTTGTTGTATGCCAACGTACAGGGGTCTCCCAAATGTGAAGTCTCAATTAGACCCCACACTGTTTGGAGTAGGAGCCACATCTGGAGTATCGACATGGCCACGATAACCCTAAGGGTTCCCTTGGCTACAATGTATAACATAAGAGATTACACACATATCCTTTGAAATCAACAAGTAAGTTGACACTTCAAACATCGATTGCAATCTGTAAAATGAGATTTTCTCTAGAGGGGAAAGAGTGAGTATCTAGAATGAAAGTAATAGTAATATCCTAAGAGAGGCACATGAGAGTAAGAAAGTATTCATTAGTTATAAAGGGAAATAGTTCACATAAAAACAACTATCATTAAAACAAATACAACACATTTTCAACAAGATAAGCACCAAAGCTAATGAAGTATTTAAATTTCTTTAGTACATATGGACATGACATATACTGAAAACATCTAAATAATAGTCCTAAAACATTCATGACACATGCATGACAAATTGTTTGCCTCAATGAGCTTCAATTATTAGGTGAAAGATCCAAGAACACAACTACAATGATGATACACTAGTTCTAATAGTGGGACATTAAGTCACTTCTTTCTTCTCCAAGCAATAATCCTCTCTCCTATGCCAAGCTATAGAATCCAAAGCTAACTCTCCAAAGCCTAAGCTTCCATAAGACACTTTCCTTGAGCTATGAGGTTTCTTTTATAACAAGAGGAATGATGTATCATATCCCCTATGATTCTTGAGTTCCCCTCACTACTCTTGGACTCCTAAATGAACTTTGACCTCTTATTTGAGTCATTTGTCCACATGTGACTTTTAATATTCCACATGTGACTCTTGGACCTCCACACATTACATTTTGTCATTTTCCTTTAAATCATTACATCATTACATCCATAAATGATGTAGCAAGACACATGGATACATGTGCCATTGTGATGGCACTTTTATAGGCCATGACATGCATTGATGACATCACACTTCCATTTGAGAAATTTTGAGTTTTAAAATGGGACTCCTAAGGGATATTATAAAATAATAGTAGAAATAATAAAATAATATTAAGTTACATCATCAAATTTTAGAGGGAATTTTGTTTTTCCAACCTGTATTTTAAACTTATCTCCCAACAGTTTTAATCATATTTATTGAAATTCAACAAGAAAATGCAACCATAAAGGGTGAGGAATTTTGATGCACCAGGAGTGAGGAAACTTGATGCATCATAATTCTAGTCGTGGAATATGGGGCATCTATTTTATTTTTCCCTTAAATAAATTGGACAATAAATTGTAATTTCATCTCATAACAACTTGTATCACTTAACTAAGTCAAGATGATTGAGGTAGCTCAAGAAATTTGAGTTGAGGGTTTAATATGAGGCATGTAGGTGGATTCTAATATTTTTGGGGTCCAGTTGCAGTTGATGCATTAGTGGGGTGTAGGTGTGAATTAGTTAACTCAATTAATTGAGTTAAAACCAGTTTAACTAGTTCTAACTGAGTGATGAGCTTGTGAGAGTTCCAGTGAATTAAATTAGTTATAATTCACAATGAGTGATCAATCAGATAAATGACAATTCACTATTTATATTTGTATGCATGTTAGTCCTAAGGAAGACCTAGTTGAGACAGAGGTTAAAGGGAACATAACTATTAGTTGTATTTATAGAAAATTTCCCATATGAAATTATAAATTCATTGGGGTGCCATGATTCGCACAACCAAGGAAGGTTATTTATCCTATTTAATAGGGAGCTAGTTCCATAGGAATTGCGTGAGAAAGGTAGGCTAAAGGAAGGCTGAGAATTGGCTAAGTATTAGACCTATTTTTCCTAGATCAATGTGAGACAATTAGTAGAGTGTGGGAGATTATTGTGAGTAATAAAAAATTGTATTGTTTCATGATTCCTTGAATTAATACAATATACATATAGCGAGGTTTTTTAGCAGTAAATTTCCCCAAGAAAATCTTGTGTTGTGCGATTGATTTACTTCTTTCTCTTACTTGCATTTGATTGAGCGATCATGTTTTTTATTCCACAAATATTGTAGACGGATTCAGTATCTTGGTTTAGTAAATCACAAGATCGGATTGAATCCATTGATATAATTTCTACATGGTATGAGAACGTCGGGAATCACAATAGAAGAGAAGAAATTGAGTTTGTGTTGAACAATATTCAAATTTTTTGATTCATTCTTTAATAGCTAGGAGCTGGCCAAGATATCTTTCATTAACTTGACACTTGAATATGAACTCGAGGGAAATTTAAGCCATATTGCATGGAAGGATAGGATGGAGGCAGTGTTGGAGGAAAACAGGCTAAAGAGATGTATTGAAGCTAATATTCATGAGCATGCTCCAACAGATGGTGCACAACATCAAACATGGAAGAAGAATGTGGCAAAGGCTAGCAAGATCTTATTAGAGGGATTTTGAGATCATATTGTCTCAATTCTCCATGGAAAGGAAACTCCATATGCTATGTGGAAGGTGCTAGTGTAAAATATTATCACAGGTGTATGAAAAGACCCTCTTTTAGCTATGTGTGATGAATAGCCCTAACAACAAAATTGATTGCTTAACCCTTTAGATCTACAATAGTTATATAGAACAAATCCTACAAAAACCCAGATCTATCTAGTAAAAGTAGCTAAACAGTAAAAGGAAATAGTAATAAATCCAAGGAGCCAATAGAAAAGACAAAATTAAATAATGATTTCTTATATTATAACACCTTATGAATAAAACAAGTAGATGTTATGAGTCCTCCTAGATGGGATGGGTTCTTGGTTGTCCTAAATGCTTCAGCTTCATGAGTTTCTCTCTCTCAATGGTGTAGAAAACCCAAAATGTGTATTGAACTCAAGTGGGAGCTCAAATGGAAAAAGAAAATAATAGCGACAATGATAATAATAAAAGTGAATAATGAATGGAAAAAACCTCATATTTATAACAAAATATTGAGTTATCCTTGATAATGAAGAATAATAAAATATTATTAACCAAAATCTAGATCTAACCGCTTGGAATATTTTATTATATTTTGTTGGAGGGAAAAGTTATTTAAATTGGTTAAATAACTTTATATATAAATAATAAACAAATAAATGATTTATTTATCATTTCAAGAATGTGGTTAAAGAAAAATAAACAATAATGATTTTTTTAATTATTCCTAGGTGATTTAGTCAAATTTAACAAGGAATAATAACTAAATAATGATTTAATTAATTATTGCTAGAGAAAAATAAGAAAAATAATGATTTATCTAATTATTTATCAATATAACTGGGCTAAATATGACTAGGAATATTATTTAAAAAATGGCTTAATTAATTATTCATAGAGGAAATCAAAGAAATAATGATTTATTTAATTATTCCTCATGGGGTTTCTTGTTTTAACCGGAAATAATTTAATAAAATATGGTTTATTAAATTATTTCTTATAGTGAAAGAAATTTTACTATGGTAAAATTGGTCTTACAGAGTGTACTTCGATCCATCTAATTACAAATGGTTAGATGACCAATTTTTAGTGATAACATATTTCCCCCCAACATACGACTGTTAGGAGAAGATCGTATGACTGGAGTACGTTATAAGAACACAATCACTAGGCACCGAAGGGGAGTAAGAGAGAGAGATTGAAAGATGAAGCGAAGTGAGAGAGGACAATAACTGAGGGGGCGAGACCTACAAAGTGATATAAGTCTTCTTTTATGTTGGAGTTCCTAATCTCAATGAGGTGGGGGAGGCATACCTATTCCCACCAAGATGAGAAAGTAAAAAGAATAATGATGGGCCCAACAATATGAAACTGAGAAATAAAGTACATGATAAATGGTACATGACATATTGGCATCAACGGGCCAAACAATAATAATAGGAATCCCACATACATACTGTCCCTGCAAAAACATGAGCCAGGACTGAATACAATAATATCTAAGTACATGAGACATAAATTCCTTTCATATGATGTGGGAGGGGGATGGGTATGACAACCAAAGATGCCCTGTTGAACAAGAAAGGGCTTTGAAAATATGAATGGATCATCTGAATGAGACATGCATTCTATGGGCACTGCAAGCAGCTAAATCGAACCCATCAAATCTATGGAGTTGCATCTGAGGTTGTAGCATAATCTGAGGTCATCCGAGAATGTGAGGGGATACCTAAAGGGCCAACCCCTCATGAGGTTTGAAACATCTCACACACACCTCGGAATCACTAGTATATTATGCTGGATCACTATACCATCAAGTATACAAATCTCAACATGTAATAATGAGTTGAAGTCGAGCACATGAGAAACAAGCAAGTCAAAGGGAAATGATGATTCCCTTTTCTTGATCCAAGGCACTGAACAAGAATGGAAGCTGGAACCAAGGTACATCATCCTCTAGACCTGTCTTCTCGAATGAATTTGTTGATGTCGACAGAAGAAGGCCCGCCATAGGTGAGGTAATGATTAATCCTCAACTAAGGCATGAGGGATAATAGTAAAGTGACTGATGGACTAACATCGGGGATGATGAGGGAATAAGGGGATACTGAGTAGCAGACGTACGAATTCCCTTGTCAAAGCATAAAATAATGGTTGATGTGGCAGCATCCGACTTGACTCAAGAGGGGATGAGGGACAGTATGACTAGAAGCCAAAATGGGAAACATGAGATGAATGCGAGGAAAAAATGGAGGAATATTGTAACAGGAGATAAAGGGACTCCAGAGAGACTCCATGAATGCGATGATGACTCAACAAGAATGCTCTGAGCAAGGGTGACTCGATGATGCTGCCACATAGGATAGGCCTAGAGGGACCATAAAAACATGAGAAAAAGATGGTTACTCATTACAAAAATCAACACATGAGGTTACAAGTGTGAAGGGAAAATGATGCCCCAAGTACAAGCAACGCATATGAAGAAATTCAATTTTAAGAGGGAAAAAAGTGACCCTTCATGAAAAAATGGCTTCTTGGTGAAGTGTCAAATTACCAAAAATAAAAGAAGACCCATAATAGTGATCAGTGAGACATTTTCAATGGTACTAAGAGTTCGTCAAACCAAGCTACGGTTTGGTCGCAATTGGCGACGAAAAATTTGGGGGTTTTCTTATCAAAGGGAATTTTCCATCCAATTTAATTCATTTTCTAAGTGAGCTGTGGTGAATTTGGAGAGGAGGAGAAAGCCCTAAATATTGTGGCGATCATAGTAGAAAAAACAAAAGTTGGAATCACAATTCGTCAGTTGAAGGTAGGTGGCCTAACCTTACTCTTCATTTTTAGCTGTTTAGTTTTTCAGATTAGGTCCCCGAAGCTCAGTAGGAGAATATTTCACATGTTAATGGTCGGGTCACACTTTTATTCCCTTGAACTAAAATTTGGTTCACAGGAAACAAATGGAAAATTTCAAGCTCGCAGTTTCTAGGCATAACAGTGCGAGTTGGGTCTGAAACAGGGAGTGGTCTGCTGGTCTGCTAAGGACTGGCGTTATAAATTTTATGGTGTAGTTGTATTATTTTGAACTGACATAAAATTATGATGTTTTGCAGATATAATAGAGTTAAATATCAACTGGCATGAGAAATACTTCTACATTCTTCATTCTAAGATTCAGGGAATCAGGTGGTGAGAGGAGCCCTTGCTTGGTATGAGGTTCTCAAGTTGGTAAGGAACCCACTAATGAGGGTGGGTGAGCCCCTGTTATTGAGGATAGTGAGCTACTGGGATCCGAACCAGGACACCTTCATAGTGTAGGTGCACAAGATCGAGCTCACGATCTAGGACATCTGCATTTTTATTCGACTCCCTCCACTAGGGTAGGAGGGGAACATACATCTGGTCTTACCTCATGGGAGGAACATAGCAGAGTTCATGGAGCACCATTGTAGACTAAGTACTTGTGCTAAGGGAACGACTATTTCGATCAATGATCTAGAGCGACTAGAGACACGGGTTATCGTCACAGTGGTGTTATGGATCCTGGGAAACTAGGCATTCCACCACATTAGTGGGGGGCAATTGATGTTGGTAGAGAGTGTTTTGAGCGAGACCTACTATTGGTGGGCCCAGATGATGCTATCGTCGATGAAACGACAACTATCACTATGCAAGTAGTAGTTGAACCATGATTGTGCTTCCAGTACGGTGTTGTGATCATTCTTCTTTGAGAAGATCCCCATGATCTGACCTCATGTATAGATCCAAGATGGGGGCCCATAGGAGCCTAGTATGCGTCGTTGGGGGTAGTTGATGGACAGAGGAGGGGGAGGGGGAGTTAGATGGGTGTTCCAACCTGATTTCTTCACACACTGGGACCAAATGCCGCTATACATAGACAATTGTCCATACAGTGGTATGAAGTATCAGGAGGATCCTAACCTGCCACTTGTGCCTAGTCGAGCATGGGGACCAGATGGTAAGTGAAAGTTGCTATATGTTTTGGTTTATTTAAATTTTTTATCATATGTATGTGGTACTGATTCTTAAATTTTGATATGCAGATATAGCACCGTTCAAGCCAGCAGGATATGTAGGACGATCTGCAGCACCTCAGGCTGCTGGATCGAGTGGAGTGAGGGCAAACCAGAGACCTGACTATGAGGCTCTACTGGAGGATCTCCATCGCATGTGTGATGTGGTGCTAACCGGTGTATCATAGTGTGGGTGGCATGCGCTGGAGGACCTGTATATTCATGAGTGTATAAGGTTTCCCTGATAGTGGCAAGGGATCATGTGGTGCATGGCAATGGTGAGACAGGTTGTTCATGATCTGTGAGCTGCTGGAGTGAAGCCATTGGTTTGGGAGCCTCTAGATATTGATTAGGGATAGGAGCATGTGGTGCCCCCCTTTTTTTTGTAACATTCTACGGGCATGTCGTATGTATTTAGAGTAGTAGATTCCAAACACTTATGATTTTGTGGATACATAATATGGACATGCATATTTTTTTATATATGACAAGTTTGTGGTTCGCCATTTTTTTTATTATTGTCTTGTGTTAAATGAATGTGATAAATTCCAATCTAGAAGATTATTTTCAATGGTATCTACAAATTTATTATCAGCTCTAGGCACATGACTAAATGTAATGGATTCAAATTCACGCACTAAGGGCTTCACTCGTAGATAATTTCTAAATATGATATGGTTATTCACATTATAAGTGCCATTCAATTGAATGAAAAGTAGCAAGGAATCTAAATGAACATGAAGATGCAGGATGCAATGCTCAAGGACATCGACTAACAAACCTATCACTGCATCATATTTTCCTTGGTTATTAGTGGAAAATCTGACGCAAATTCCATTGGAGAGGACTAATGAATGCAAAGCGGTAAAAATGGCCCAAGCTTCCAAGGGTAGATTCTGGGAGAAGTGACTTTCACCATCGGCATGGAAGATATACGGTGTGAATGATGGAACCATATGAAAGGCACCACAAGACAACAAATGAGATGATGGGGGACAATGCAATCTACCTAGATGCATGACATAAATAAATACAAGCATGTCGATGGCATATGCTATGGGTAAAATTTCTTAACGTAGAGAGCATTGCGAGGATTAGGAAGGTGTTGACCTTTGAAATCCTCTACAAGGTATGCCCCTTTGCCCAAGTCCTTACTAATGATGTAAGGCACTAGCCACAATGAGTCAAACTTCCCATGACCAAGGACATCTTGGCCCTAGTCATACAATAGAACAAGGTCACCTTCGTGAAAGATATGAGGGTGGACTTCTCGCTCATATTGAGCTTTGGTCTGCTTCTTGACCACTTCAGTGGTTTGAAATGCAACAAAACGGTCTTTGAAAGCATGCTAAAGCATGATAAGTCTTTGTTCTAAAGTTAGGGTGTTAGGGAGAAATTTGATGGCTAGGTGAAGGGAAGGTATTTCACACTCAATCGGTAAGACTGCCTCCTCTACAAAAACAAGGTGGAAAGGAGTAAACTTGGTGGTGGTTTTGAAATAATTTCTATAGGCCGACAAAGCAGGGAAGAGCATAAGGTGCCAATTGGTTTTTTGCTTGTTCACCATCCATTGAAGCATATTTTTAAGGATTTTATTGACCAATTCAACTTGTCCATTACCTTGGGGATAATAGGACGATGAATATTGGTACTCAAAGACCAACATAGAGGATAGCTCACGCCATATCTCATCTTCTAAATTTCAGCCATGGTCAAAGACCAATTTTTTCAGAACCTCGAATCAAGCGATAACATGGTTAAAGAAGAAAAGGGCTATGGTAGCCACAATATTGTTGAACGTTGACATAACCTTGGCCCATTTGGTAAACTAGTTGATGACCACCATAATATACTTGTGTTTATTAGCATATGGGGGTCAACACTCCATAAAATCAATGGCCCATTTGTAGAAAAGATTGGTTGCAATGACGGGATGGAGGGGAGCAGGTGGAGCTCTCACCTTAGGGGAAAATAACTAGCAATTGGAACATTGTTTGACTTCTTCAATGTAATAACTGAAGATAGAAGGCCAAAAATATCCAACGCTCATTATTTTCTGAGCAATGTCCATACCAGAGAGGTGGCCACCACAAGCGTCATTGTGATAGGCATTAAGGACTTAGTTTGCCTCAGCGTGCATGAGATAACGATGAAGGACATAATCAACACCACGATGATAGAGATCATCACCGATGAGAAGGTAGTGAGGGGCTTGGTGACGTATATGTCTTCGATCATCACGATTGATATGGGAGGAAAATATATGGTTTCGTAGATAGGTGAGGATGTCACCATACCAAGGATCATCTGAAGTAATGGCAAACAAATGTTCATCGGGTAAATTGTCATTATCCGTTGGATCTTGTGTACCAGTAGGCAATTTAGAAATCAATTTAGCAAGGGCTAAACCTTTCTTGCTCTTGAGTGTGACAAATTCAAGATCAAATTCCTAGAGGATAACGATCCAATGAGAATATTTCCCATTAACGATTTGTTGAATTAATAGGAAGGCCATTGGGTTGGAATTGGTCACGACCTTGGTGGAACGTGTAAGGATGTAATGACAAAGTTTTTGGACCGAGAACATGATGGTTAGCGACAACTTCTCTTCATGTGAGTAGGAAACGGGAAGACCTACAAGGTTCTTACTGACAGAATAGATAACATGCTTGGTTCCGGTGGCATCTTCCTGAATGAAGACCCCAATGACCAAATGGGTGGAAGCTGAAATAGACATGATGAAGTCCCTATCAAAGTTAGGTGGACTAATCAAGGGAGCAGAAGTGAAAGCATGTTTAGGGCATTGAAAGGCTCTTGATCATAGTCATCCAAAACAAATGGAATGTTGGATCGAAGGATTCTTATAAACCCATGCACAGTGGTTGCATAGTCAGGTACAAACTAATGGAGGAAGTTAGCTTTGCCTTGGACACTTTGTAACTGGAGTAAGGTATGCGAAATGGGAAGTCCAAGAATGGCTTGAACTTTGAGGGGATTAAGCTTTATACAATATTTGGACAAAATGAAGCCCAAGAGATGGCCACAAGGAGTGCAAAAGACACAATTCAATGGGTTGAGGCAAATATTATACTTGTGACATCAGAGAAAAATGGGGCGTAGATCATGAATTTGTTGCACCCGAAGCCTAGAATGAGTAGTGAGGTCATCAAGGTAAGCAAGGATAATATGAGCCATGTCAAAGAAGCAGTAACACATGGCCTATTGGAAGGTGGCTCTAGAATTATTTAAACTGAAAGGCATGACCCTATAAGAAAAATTTCCCCACGAAATAATGAATGCAGTTTTAAGCTGATCATCACGATGGATATGTGTCTAGTTATATTCATAGAATCCATCCATGAAGGATAGAACCTCGTGCCCCGCATAATCACTAATGATTTGGTCAATAAATGGTGTGGGGAAGTTGTCTTTGGGACAAGTTTTGTTCAGGTTGTGAAATTTAGTGCAAACACGAATGGTGCCTTGTTTCTTGAGAATGGGAACGGGGTTGGAAACCCATGTGGCATATTCAATGGGATAGATAAAACCAGCCAGCTTGAGCTTATTGATTTTGGATTTGATAGCCTCGCGTATGGAAGGATTAATGGGTCTCAACTTTTAATGGACAGGAGTGGCATCGGGCCATGTGTCAATATGGTGTTCAATAATGGTGGCATCAAGTCCAGGCATCTCATAATAGGACCAAGTGAAAACATCACAAAATTCCTTGAATAGCTTGGTGTAAGCCTCTATTTCTTCCAGGGTGCAATGTGCCCCAAAGGTAATGTTTTCTTCTACCCCTAGTTTATTTGAAATTTTTATTTTAATTGTAGGAGAGATATTGGCCATGTTTCCTTCTTTGAAAGAATATGGTGCAGGAATGGGATTTATAATCCAATCAACCTCACCATGGATGAAGTCTTTATACTCCAAAACATATTGGTCACTGGACTGTTGTAGAAGGAAGTACACATGATGGTGCTAATCATCCCAAGGAAAATTAGGGGTGTTCATGGCTTCCATGATGTCTTCATTGGAATTGAAGATGGGAGAAATAGGGGAAGGGAGACCACTTTATGTGGCTGAGCTACCTCACATATCAACATGAGAAATATGGTTCACATACGTATTTCTACTAAGGGTAGATGAAGAGTTAGTAGATGAAACATCTACCGATGTTGAGGCTAGGGTGTTCAATGAGGGAGGTTCGACAAAAAACATAATGGGAAGCCCCTGAGGGGTCTTCTGCCATGGAGCTCATGGATGACGACATATAGAGAATAGTGATTGAAGAAACCATCATCTTGACATCAGGGGGAGGGATCACAATGGGTGTAGAACTGTCCTCTGGTTCCGGTGAAGTAGTGGAGCCAAAACTCACAAGTATAGGAGTAGATAATCCACTACGAGTAGCCTCAATATCAGTAATTACATAAAGGGTATCACGAAAATCCTCAAGATGGGGACAATGATGAGAATAGTGGCCATAAGGATCACATAAAGCACAAGGGTGATTTTTGCGAAATTATTTGAGTCTCTTAGCTGAATTAGGTAAGGTAACATGGCCCTCTAGGATGTCAGATTCAAGAAACATTTCACTGACCACAGGTTTGAGGTGAGGAAGCTCAGGAAAATTATGGGTGGCATCCTGAAAAACATCACACAAAGCACACAGAGGTGATAGCTTTGGAGGCTTAGGGGGCGCTGGAGTTTTTTTGGGAGCCTTGTCCTTAAGTTCCTTCTTTTTGGCTTTGTCCCCCCTCACCAGATTATTTCGCAAGAGGAGTAGGTTCCTATTGAGGTGGCTGAGGCATTGAACCAGAGGGAGGTGTCATGAAGACTAGTTGAACAGGGGTCAAATGGGATATGGTTTGAGTTGAACAGGTGGATTTTTTTTATGGGGATCAATGTACCAGACTCGGATCCCCAGAGTCAAATTGGGTAAACTCAACGTATGTAATATCCCCAAATGGGAACATTTAGCAATGCCTGCTGGAATAACGCACTTTTCAGAAATATGTGCACTGAATTGAGTTTGCAGCCCTTGGATCCATGAGATTTATAGATCTAGCATCTAAATCCAAAATGGGAGCAAAAACAAATCAAACTAGGTGAGGTAAACAAGCCTCCCACACCTAGTATAGCTGAAAAATACCCAAGAATGGGGCTGCAACAATTTGCAACAACACTGTAGGAAAATAACGCAGTTTTTGAGAGAATGAGTAGGAGACCAATAAAAGGGATCAACTTTCATATATACAATAGTAAATTAGATCCATAATTATGTCCTTACAGTATACAACAGAATGTAGAAGACAAGAATGGAAGAAATTCCTCAAGAGAGAGGGTTGCAACACATGTATTGACTGAAAAATAGCTTGACAACATTATTTTTATTGGCTGCAGCAGCTATATATTACACTTCATATCTAGAGCAGATCTATGTACAAAAAGATAGATCTATTTCATATCTGTACACTAGAAAGACACCTTTACAATATCCCCCTGGGTTTTAATCAAATTATGCAACAGAGAGAGTAGATATGAGATCAAAGTAGCAGATCTGCGATAGTATTCAAAATTTTTTGAAGATGAATACAACAGAAGAAAAAAGGATTTGTACAGAACATGGATTAGAAAT
Organism: Pinus albicaulis; assembly: GCA_034641835.2. Classification (NCBI taxonomy): domain Eukaryota; kingdom Viridiplantae; phylum Streptophyta; class Pinopsida; order Pinales; family Pinaceae; genus Pinus; species Pinus albicaulis. Next base: position 1,036,431,815 of record CM076581.1, on the reverse strand, counting down.
CTAATCCATGGATCACCATAATGAAGGGCAGAACCTCAACACCATAGATCTCTCCCCAAAAAGTGTGTCAAAACACCATGCAACTTCCTTCTTGCAAAAAACACAGTCTTGGAAGGAAAACTGCGTTGTAGGTTGAAGCACTAGATTGGCTTGATGCCAAGAACTAAAATATTAGCTCCAAAGGTTCAAAACTCTCTTGCCAATGGGATAGAAGACTTTCCCAGTGAAAAGAGGCCCTGGAATGGCCTAGATTTGAGCAGATCTAGCCTCCACTTGCTGCAACTTGCAAGGACAACCAAACCCTCAAAAAGATATGCCTTGTAGTTGGAAGATGAGCTTGGCCAAATGCCTGATAGTGGATGATATCAACAAGACTCTCCCAAGAGCTCCTCAATGGAAGAGGTGGGATTCCCAAACAGGAACACCCAAGTGCTAAACAACAGTATCCTCATCTAAACAACAAAGACTGATATATGTCTAAATAGACAATATATTAAGAAATATACACAATCAACAACCTTCTTCTGCTATCCTCTTCGTTTTATAGGATGAAAGCCTTGTCAAACCCTAAGCCATCTTAGTGATTTAGCTACATTCCCATGAGAAGCCTCCAACTAAAACTGTGTTGTGCCTCTAGGAGATTCACTGTATCTAGATAGTGTTGTTGATTTGGTCCTGGTTGACTTGGTCAAGTGCTCCAGTCTCTTTCACACCTAAGTGTGCTTATGTACATAGCCCAAATTTGTCCATGTTCACATGTGGCATTGATTTATTTTGCTGATTAGGAGTTTTATTGATCCTCCTTTACATTTTTATTCATGAAACGAAACATTGAAACAAAATTGCATATTCCCATTAGCTTGGGCTAATTGGGAATATTACAGTCCTCCCCTCTTAAATGTTTCTTGTCCTCAAGAAACTGATAGGGTGAGTGCTGCAATACTTCTCCTTCTTCATTGGTGACACCATCAAAGATAAAGCTCTCCTCATAAGCTAGGTGTTCACCAATCCAAGCCTCCATGAATTGTTCCTCCAAAGTCATCATGAGATGTACAAAATCCATCCCACAAGGAGTCAACAACTCAATAGAAACAAACATGGTAGGTCCAATACTCTCTCTAAAGCATGTACCATAAGGTACATAGAGAGTTTCCATCCAATGGGGTACATACAAACTCCCCACAATCCCATCAAAAGTACAACTATATCATCCAAGTATGGAAGCATAATTACATATGCACAAACATAAATTTGAGCATGAGGAGGTGGGTCATGGTCCCACATATGGTACTAGTGAAGTGCATCTCCTGCCTGCATTAGATCAAGGTATGGTAAGTTGCTTTCCCACCACTCACTTGTTGCACAAGTTATCTCACCTGGCTGAAAATGTGAGGTATGTTTGGTGCTTTTTGGAAGCACCCATCATGAAAAAGAGTCTCCCTTTGCACACTAAGGGAGTGGCCAATTTCAGAAATTTTAGTGGCCCACGGTTTGCCATGAGGTTTACATGATACAACACTCCTCTTGGGAGTCATGGCCTACAAAATAAGTTGAAATAATATTTCAAATCAGAAAATGGAGCTTGCGTTACATGTTCAAATTTTTCACCATCAATGTTTCTCTTATACATGAAGTTGTGCACAAATTTCTCTCCCTTTTCAAGAGAAGGAAGAAATGACTAAAATGACTCTTGTATAGAGTCCTTTGGCTACCCCAACTCCACATATCTCTTGCATCCTAGAAAATTTTGATGTAGATCTCCTCCAAATCCTTCCCATTCAAAGTATCTCAAGATAGTGTTGTAGACCTTCATAGGATAGGTAGGGCTGAAACATAACTCCTTAAGGGCCCTTTGTAGCATCCTCTCCTTGAACTTGAAGGCTCTAGGTAGGAATATCCTATCATGATGATAGATGACTCCCTCATGGACTAGATATCCCTCTTCATGAAACTGGTCATCAAGCATAATACAAGTGTAGAGATCCTTGGAATAATCCACCAACAGCTGGGATTTCCAATATAGATCTACACTCCCCAACAAAGATAGCACTAATGATGCATCAATAGGAATTACTGCCATGTTGTTGATCTCTTATTTGACATTTATTATGAAAAAGGTACAATTAGGAAGGACATACCTTCCCTTTTCCTCCTTCAACAGCATAGAATCAGGAATGGAGGATGGTGAGGATGATGAGAGAGGAAAATCTCCCTCCTTCTTGTGCTTGACCAAGCCCTCCAGCACTATAGCTATGTCTTCTAATGCTCCCTTCCCTCCTGGATTTTATTTTGGAGCATCAAGTAGTGAGAGATCTCCCACTAAAACTGAATCAGGTGGCCTCCCAGGTGGTTTACCACTAGATGAGAGTGTCCCTTGCAAGGATCTCATGAACATGAGAGAAGGGACAGTGAGGTCCTTGCTTCCACTATGCAAATCCATCTATGTTTTCTCTGTGGAAGTTTTGTGTGAGGGGTATGAATGCATGGCTTTGATCATGTGAGATGCACCACTCTTCTTATCTACCCATTCTGTTTGCAAAGCCTCCCAATCAGTGGTGACTTTTCCCAATGTAATCAACCATTGAACACCCAAAATAACATTGGTGTCTAGTATGCCAAATACAAAGAAGTGATCCACCAAAGTGCAGGATCCCATGGTGACTGAAAGTAATTTGACATAATGCATGCATTGCATTGTTCTATCTCCTCATACCAAAACAAAGAATCCCTCAAAGTTATCAGTGGGTATGGCCCTCCTTTGCACAAGATGAGCATCAATAAAGTTGTAGGTGGCCCCACTGTTAATAAGAACAGATACCCTCTGATTCATGATTGAACCATGAACTCTTAAGTTCAAGTACTTAGGTACTCTCATCAAAGATGCAAGAGTTCCTCCAATAGGAGAAAAATCTCCACTCCCATCTCCTAATGGTGTATGATCTCCCTCAACATTGTCAGCACTGTGACCTCTCCTTGGTTCATCATCTTCTTCTTCCTCCTCAAAGTCTGAGAAAACTTCTATGTAATGTGCCTTTCCAGCAGCACATCTATGTCCAAATGCCCATGGTTCTTGGCAAGTGAAACATAGCCTCTTCTTCCTCAGCTCCCTCCAAACTTCAATATCAAGAGGCTTCTTGAATGAGCTCTCCTTGGAAGGAGCATCTTTCTCTTCCTTCCCTTTAGAAAGGTAAGAGGGCTTGTTCTGAAAGTTTGCCTTTGCTTTTGGCAAGGCATCTTGGAGGTCTCTAGCCCTCTCAATGGCATGATGCAAGGTATTGGGCTTGGTAGAGTTTACCAACCCATGATGAGGTTCATCCAGACCATTGATGAAGATATACACCCTCTGGGCTATAGAAAAATCAGGAATCATAACAGATAATATCAAGAATTCAGAAATGTAAGACTCTGTGTTACTTGATTGCTTCAATTTTGCAAGGCTCATGAAAGGTGCCTCCAGAACTTTTTTGTAAAATATTTCCACCATTCTTCTAGTGAACTTAGAATAAGTAGTCACATTGGCATGACCCAATGTAGACAGGCCATGGAACCACCAGTCATGTGCTTCACCTTCAAAGTGCAGCGCTGCAATCTTGATAGCTTCCATTTCAGGGACATTGTTCAATTGGAAGTAGATGTCAAGCTTATATACCCATGCCTTGGTAGAACTCTTGGATAACCCATCAAAATTGGGTAAGAAGAATATACCCATAGAGTGATGTCGATCATGATTCTGAGTGAATCCACCATCTCTATGCTGAAACCGGTCTTCTTTTGTCCTTTAGATGACAGAACTCTTGAAAACTCAGATGATATTTGAACCTCTGATTCTAAGATTCATATTCTTCAAAGTATTCTTCAAGGGATGCTTTTTCTTGTGACCTTTCATTTCCCACAGCAAAAAAGGTAGGCATAGTGGAGCGTTGGGAAACTTGTGGCTGATTCACTGGTTGATCATTCCAGTGGTCAGATACGCCAGAGTTTTCTTCAAAATGAAATATCTTAGGAGATTCTTTGATTTTTTCCAATATCATCTCTTTGATCTCTCTAGAAAGATCTTGCATTGCTATCAAAAGAGTTTTTGCAAACTCTTCTCCTTCATTGTCACTTCCAGTTTCAGGGGCTTTAGGGGCTTTACCCTTGTCTTGATCATCATTGGTGTAATAAAATTTCTCCTATCTTCTATTTAGATAACTCTTTTCTCTATTATAAAGAGGACCATATTCTTCTAAATTCATAATGGCTTTGGCTCTTCAATGAAATCACAGGTTGTGCTAAGAAATATGCTTTGATACCACTGTAATATCCCCAAATGGGAACACTTAGCAATGCCTACTGGAATAACGCACTTTTCAGAAGTATGTGCATTGAATTGAGTTTGCAGCCCTTGCATCCCTCAGATATAGATATCTAGCATCTAAATCCAAAAGGGGATAAAAAACAAATCAAACTAGGCGAGGTAAACAGACCTCCCACACCTAGTATAGCTAAAAAACGCCCAAGTACGGGGTTGCAGCAATTTGCAACAACACTGCAGGAAAATAACATAGTTTTTGAGAGCATGAGAAGGAGACCAATAAAAGGGACAAAATTTCATATATACAGTAGTAAATCAGATCCATAATGAGGTCCTTATAGTATACAACAGAATGTAGAAACAAGAATAGAAGAAATTTCTCAAGAAAGAGGACTACAACACATGTATTGACTGAAAAATAGCTTGACAACGTTATTTTTATTGGCTACAACTGCTGTATATTACACTTCAAATATAGAGTAGATATGTGTAAAAAAAATATAGATATATTTCATATCTGTACACTAGAAAGACTCCTTTACAAGATCTTCTTGGGGATTTGATCAAATTATGCAACACAGGGAGTAGATCTGAGATCAAAGTAGCAGATCTATAGTAGTATTCAGAAATGTATGAAGATGAATACAATAGAAGCGGATCAGATCTGTACATAACATGGATCAAAAATCTAATCCATGGATCACCATAGTGAAGGGAAAAACCCCAATACTAGAGATCTCTCCTCAAAAAGTGTATCAAAACACCTTGCAACTTCCTTCTTGCAAATAACACAGTCTTGGAAGGAAAATTGCACTGTAGGTTGAAGCACTGGATTGGCCTGATGCCAATATCTGAAATAGCAGCTCCAAAGGTTTAGAAATCTCTTACCAATGGGATAGAATAATTTCCTAGTGAAAATAGGCCCTGGAGTAGCCTAGATCTAAGCAGATCTAGCCTCCACTTGGTGAAACTTGCAAGGAAAACTAAACCCTCAACAGGATCTGCGTTGTAGTTGGAAAATGAGCTTGGCCAAATGCCTGATAGTGGATGATATCAACAAGACTCTCCCAAGATCTCCTCAATGGAAGAGGTGGGATTCCCAAACAGGAACACCGAAGTGCTAAACAACACTATCCTCAACTAAACAGTAGAGAATGATATTTGTCTATACAGACAATATATCTAGAAATATACACAATCAACAACCTTCTTCTATTGTCCTCCTCTTCCTTTTATAGGATGAAAGCCTTTTCAAACCCTAAACCATCTTAGTGAGTTAACTGCATTCCCATGAGAAGCCTCTAACTAAAACTGCGATGTGCCTCTAGGAGATTCACTATATCTAGATAGCGTTGTTGATTTGGTCCTGGTTGACTTGGTCAAGTGCTCTAGTCTCTTTCACACCTAAGTGTGCTTATGTACATAGCCCAAATTTTTCCATGTTCACATGTGGCATTGATTTATTTTTCTGATTAGGAGTTTTATTGATCCTCCTTTACGTTTTTATTCATGAAACAAAAAATTGAAAAAAAATTGCATATTCCCATTAGCTTGGGCTAATTGGGAATATTACAATGTAGCCATAATAGGCACTGAAAAGACTCCCTGTGGGGGAACTAAAAATGGAATTTGACCTGAAGGGTAATATCTTGGTGGAACGACTCCCAGATGGTTAAGGCTCGGGGGAATTGTTCCTAGTGGAAAAATAGGAGGAGAGACACTAGTAGAAGAAGAAGTTCCTTGAGATCCTGATGGTTGTGTCAAGTGAATAACAATAGGTTGTGTAGGCATAGTCTGCTAACTGGGTGTACCAGACCACTTTTGATTATCTTGTGACACTTGCAACATCCAAACACTCGATGAGCTGGGCTCAGTGACAAGAGGGGGGGGGGGCATGGAAAGCACCAAGTAAGGTGGAAACTTTGTAGACTCCCGACGAGACAGTGATTGATTTCTTATTGGCCACTGAAGAGATGATGGATTGAGGGGAAGAATGAGACTTTGGTTCGTAATATGTCAACTGATATATGGTGATGATCTTTCCATTATGGGTGAATGTCATCTTACGTTGAACCAGAGATGCGACAAATAACATCATATATGTGTAGCTAAGACCCAAGAGGATATTATAATACAAGGGGGCATCAATGACTTCTATGCCAATGCAAACAGTGTTTCTCGCAAGTGTGATAGGACAGTTGTGGTACATGCCAAGGGGCTGGGAAGGATGACCATCCCATTAATGCAAAGTGATGGTGGATGGGGAAAGATCGGGGGACCCAAGTTTCTTCCAAACAGAGGCAGACATCATGCATAGGTGGATGGCCCCTCATCAATGATCCATTGTTGGACATTGGCATTACAAAATCTTGACTGGTATTTCGAAAGAAATGGATGAGGGTAAAGGGGGATGTTCTGATTTTTTAACATCAATGATGATCAAACGATCATCTGAGGGATCCACAGTGCCCAGAGAATATAGTAGATCTTTTCATTTTTAAGGGAATGTCTAGGGGACTTCCATCATTGACATGTCGGTAGGAGACTACGCCAAGTCATATACTATGTTGTAGGTGTGGACGGCTTTGGCAGAAGAAGAATTTCAGCGTAATGGCCCTTTGGGGATCTTTGGAATGACCTTTGCTTTAGGCTGAGGGATCTTTAAGGAAAAATTTGGTGTCATAATGGACGTTGTGGGTACTTTAGTTTAGGACTCGGTTGGTGATTAAGTAGGTTGCTTTCCATATTGGCGTGACCAGGTCTGAAGTTTGATATTAGCGGTATTGACCTCATCACAATTCATCATGAGAATATGGTAATCATGGGTACCATAATTCTGAGGTTGATGAGTGGCCTGACCTTGAGGTGGCTGGGCAACAACATATCCTTGTTGAGGGAAAGGATTAGTGAACACATCCAGTTGAGTTGGCGTAGTTTTTGCAGGAAGCAACATTGTGGGTTGTTGTCCTCCGGACATTGCTTGGGTTTCCTACATTTGGCACATTTCAGGTAAAGTGGAACAATCATGAGTATAATGGCCATGTACACCACAACCTAAACAATTTTTTTTCATACAAAGTATCTTGTTCTGCTTGGGTTGATCGCCTAATTGTTGGTTTGCGGTTTTAGGTTATTTCTCATGGGGTGCATTTGGTTGTTCCCCTTGGCGACCTTGGTTACCCTCCACTTGTGGGTTTTGGTTGCCTTTCCCCTTATTATTTTTCTTGGAATTGGGGAGATTAGTTGCACTCTGTTGTGCATACACCTGACCTTCAGAAGGAGGTGGATGTTGTGGTGGAGGTTGAGAAGGCGCGAGAGGCAAGGGTGTTGATACCGAAGGAGCTAGAACGTTGGGTTGTACATATGGATAATATGGAAATGGGGAAAAATTTGAGTAAACAGGTTTAGCAACTACCAACCCTAGAATCATTTGATGTGGTTGGGAAAATGCATAAGGTGTGCTTTGACCGACATACAAGTTGCATGGAGGGGGATAAGCATTGGAGGAACTAGTCCCCCCTAGCGGTAACCATAACTTGTGTGAGGAGGATCATATGGATGTGAGAGGGATCTAATGATATTGCTGACGGCGTGAGATTCCCCTGGTGCATTGGCACCACCAGGTCTAGGAAGATCTGGTAAAAGGGTATAAACATAACCAGACTGGGCATAGATTAATTCATATTTTAACGTAACTTGGAGAGCTTCTTCCTTGAACTGAGGAAAATGAGAGGTGACATATTTACCAATGGGGGCTAAGATAATTCTAAGAAACAAATCCATATAGACATGGTCGTTAGATGTAGGAGCTCTACACAAGCTCCTTCTTCTATGCCATTCTTGGATTTGGGTAGAAAGGCAGGTGGCAGAAGACTAATAGAATGCGGTCAACAACTCAGTACAGGTATTATAACGGAGGGGTAACTGGAAGTATGAATTAAATGCTTTAGTAAGAGTCACAAAAGCAGTATGAGATGCGGTGGGCTGGTAAATGTACCACTTTGCAGCTTCTCTAGTGAGCGTACGTTGGAATAACTGAAGACGAATGGAGTCATCAATGATGGAATGAGACGAACACCACATATGAAAGGAGTAGACGTGATTAGTGGGATCCTCTCCAATGTTTCCTTCAAACATAGGAATATCAGAAGGAAGCTTAGTTGACATATCTAGCCAACCTGCATCATGGTGTATGGGGTCATTCATTAACTGGCTGAAATCGGGAAGGCTTAAACCCACCATAAAATGTATCAAGGGAGTATCTGAGATTATTCTAGTAGTAGTTACGCAAGAAATGACTCCAAGATTAGGGTCAGGAATACCACTTTCTTGGGTCCCGCACCTATATTGGTGCCTGACATGGTGACGGTATGAGGGTGAGAAGAAGAACCAAAGCCGAATCAGAGGAAGAACCCGATGAACCAATAGAACCAGAGTCGGAATGTGAAACAAAGGATATGACAAGTATATGAATGGAAAGAGTTATAAACAAAGGATATGTATGGCAAATAAATTAATTATGATGTTTATGTCTTGGGTTGGCAGTGTAAACCAAATTATCTTTGCTTTAGGTGTGAGTGTGTGCAAGGCATGTGTTTATAACCCTCTCAGTGATTTAAAAAAATAAAAGAAATTTTTTTGAAAATTTGTAAATAAAACTAAAATGACAATACAGTAAACAACTAATCATGCATCAATTCAAACCATAAGAAGGATTTCAAACAACTAGAGTAAAAGGTGGGAAAATTTGGCTCAAAACATGCTGGAATGTCCAAGATATCTAATGTTGATGTGACTATGATCTAATGAGTCTATCCTTCTCAAAATGACGAAGAAAATAGCAAGAAACTAGAGGGGAGAACTACTGCAAAAGATAAGGCTAAAGATGAAAACTCTAGGGAAAAAAAGGGGACCCTAAAGGAAAGACCAAACAAAACTCGAGAGGGAGTTTTGGATGCAACAATAACCTATCAGAAAGGATTTTAAAAAATGATGGATCAGACCCTGAAACAATGGTTGAAAGTGTTGATCAGCGGTTATCATTGATGTCAACCCAAGCAGCACTAGGGGCTACCCAAATATTGCATGGGAATTTTTACCTTCTAAATTACTATATTCTGGTTCAATAATTCTTTTTATGGTTTCCACTTGTCGATATGTTTCTGTTGATATATGGCACGCCACGTAATTCTTCACAGTTTGAGAGATATTCATGTTTGAAGTTTATACCCCCAGTTAGTGGGCTAAAACCCCATGGGGTTGTGGCATGGGTCATTGAAAATTCATAATTACTATTTTTTAACGTCCTAAAATCCATCCCACATTCACTTGTTTAAGCCCCTCTCAACCTAAGCATTTATATAAATTGTGATCCTCATATCCTCCTTATGCAAGGGATTTCTCTATCTGAAATAGGTCATCGCGGAATTTTCCCTCTAAATTTTCTTCTACGAAGGTTAAGAAGCTGAAATTTGTATGAGGTAAAGCCAAAATCCCGAGGAATCTCCTATAGCAATTTCAGTTCAAGGTGCGTAATATTTTCGGAGATATGATGTGTGGAAGTCAGTGTTTTTGCAGGCTCTTGAAATTCATCTCAAAGAAGTGACCTTGGGAAAATCATCATAACTCTCTGTCTGAGTATCAGATTGGAATTCTGTAAAAAATGGTAGATATTGCATGGAATTTTGTTTTCTCTGTATCAATTTTAGATCTGAATGAAGAAAAAATGACACATGGCATGCTGTACAAGTTCTCACTACTGAAACAGTCCATAATTGGGGAATTGTGAAAGATTGTGTATAACTCCCCCTTGAAGAATCCAAATTGGGTCAAACCTGTGGCATTGGAAAGAAAACTTAGAGGACTAATAAAAGACTAAAAATCACATATTGGGGATCTGAAATAACAGAGATACAACAGATTCCATATCGAGCTCCTAGAAGGCAAGAAAAAGCTAGATCATGTGTTGTCAAGGGCTGCAAAGGACCATAATTTCTAGGGTAGCAAAGCAAAGCAAGGTGCAACAGAGGGTAGCATGAAAAGAGAAGCAACCAAGGTGCAGCAGAGGGTAGCATGAAAAGAGCAGCAACCAAGGTGCAGAATAGCAGCAAGAAGTTCATCACATGAAGTCTTCAAGTGGGAAGCACTGCATGCAGTCACTGTAAAGGTATCATTGTAATAAGTCATTGTAAATATATTATTGTAAAAATTGTATTAGTGTCAATTAGTATGAATCTTAATTCCAAGCGTACAAAAAAATACCACTTTAGCTATGCATAACAACAACCCTAACAGCAAATATGGTTGTCAATATCTTCAGATCTGCAGTTAGGTGATCAAGATAAATGTTGCAAAAATATAGATCTATGCATTAGAAGACATTAAACAATAGAAAAAACAAGATTTACTCCATGCATCCAATAGACAAGAGAAGAATATGTTGAATGAATTTTGTATTAGGGGCACCTTGGAGGAAAACACAGGAGGGTGTTCCCAGTTCTCCTCAATGGGATGGGTTCTTATAAGTCCTCAGCACTTCAGATCTAAAATTCCTCTCTCTTGATGGTGTAGAAAACCCAGACAAAAAATGTTAGAAAAATATGACTATGATAGTGGATCAATAGTCAGACCAAAAGTATTGATCCAAAGTGATATTTAGGCAACAAAATGTGATAAATGAATTGAAAAACCCTTCTATTTATAACAAAATATTGAGTTAGTCTAGATATTGGTGCATAATTAAAATATTATTAACCAAATCAAGATCCAACTTTTATGGAATATTTTATTATATTTGTTGAAGGGAAAAGGGATTTAACTTGGGTTAAATCCCTTTATTTGTAAATAATAAATAAATAAATGATTTATTTATCATTTTAAGGATGTGGTTGAGTAATAATCAAATAAATAATGATTTATTTAATTATTTAAGGGTGATTTAGTCATATTTAACAAAGAGTATTATTTAAATAAGGTTTAAATAATTATTCTTAGAAAATAATAAGATAAATAATGATTTATCTAATTAATTTCCTTGTTTTGGGTTAAATATAACCAGGAATATTAATTAACCTGCTCTTTAACTAATTATTCCTTGAGGAAAATCAAACAAATATAGATTTCTTTAATATTTCCTCATGGAGTTTCCTGTTTAGACCATAAACAACTTAATAAATTTGGTTTACTAAGCTATTTTTATAGTGAATGCGATTTTACTTAGGGTAAAATTGGTCTTACATGGTGTACTTGGGTCCATCTAATAATAATGGGTTAGATGACCAAAAAATGGTGTAACAGATTGCCCCCCAGCGTGCGAGCATTAGGAGCTAATCGTATGACCGAAGTACGTTGTAAGAACTCAATCACTAGACGTCGAAGCGGAAGTCAAAGAGAGAGGAGTATAAGGTAGACCAAAGTGCTGAAAGAACTAGACCCTAAGGAGGCGAGACTTACAAGTGTGACAATTATCTTTGATGAGTGAGTACTTATGCTATAGGCGGCGGGGGAGGCATACCTATGCCCGCTGAGGCAAAGTACAAACAATGAGGTGTCCAGAAAACCACGGGACGAAATAATAAAGCATATGCTATCATAAACATGAGCCAGATGAATAACACGATAATGAATCCCACATACATATTGTGCTTGGGATAATAGCTAGGACTTGTACAATAATATCTGAGTACATGAGATGTAAATACAACCCAGATGCCCTTGTAAATAGGAAAGGGCTCTGAAAATCTGAGTGATATATGCAATCAAGAAGGCGCTGCAAGCGACCGAGGCCGGTATCATCAAATCTATGGAGCTGCATCGAAGGCTGAAATGAAGAAGTCATCCAGGTATGTGGGGGGCTACCTGTAGGGCCACCCCCTCATGAGGGATGTGACATTTCACACACACCCGGGAATCACTGATATCAGCTGTTGCATCACTGAACCATCAAGTATACGGATCTTGATCATGATGAAAGGAGTTGGAGCTACGAAACAATCAAGTCAAAGGGAAATGAGGAGTCCCTTTGCCTAATCCGGGGCACAAAACAAAAGTGGAAGCTCTAACCAAGGTACACCTCCCTCTAGACCTATCTTCTAGAATGAATGAGCTGATGTTGACAGAAGGAGGTGCGCCATAGGTGAGGTAATAAGGGATCCTCAGCTAAGGCATGAGAGAAAATAGTAGAGTGACTGACAGACTGAAACCAATGATGATGATGAAATGGAGGGTACTGAGTAGCGAACGGATGACTTCCCTTGTTAGAGCATAAAGGGCACGAATGTCCTGGCAGTGACTGACACAACATCATGAGGGATAGGGGATAGTGGGACTGAAGGCCATAATGCGTGACACGAGAGAGGGACCAAGAAATGAAGGATGGGGGACTATATCAGGATGCAAAGGGACTCAGAATAGATTCCATGAATGCAATGATGACTCAACTCAGATGCTCTAAACAAGGGTGACTCGAAGGTGCTGCACATAGAAAAATGGTCCAATGGGGACCATAAAAACATGAGTACAAGATGGTAACTCATGAAGAAAGTCGACACGAGCGTGGACAAGTATGGAGGCAAAGTGGTGCCCCCAGTACGAGTGTTGAAAGTGAAGAAATTTGATTTTGAGGAAGGTTGAAGTGGCACTTCTTAGGAAAAATGTGTCTCGATGAAGTATCAAATCACTAAAAACTAACGGATACCCATTTGAGGGCTCAGTGAGAGCTTTCCAATGGTATGGATGGTTTGGTAAATGGAGCTACGGTTGGGTCGCAACAGGCAAAAGAAAAAACAGGGGTTTCTCTTTTAATAAGGAATTTTCCCTCCAAATTCACTCATTTTCATGTGGAGCTATGGTGAATGTAGAGAGGAGAGAAGGCCCTAAATCCCGCGGTGATCATTGCAGACAAACCGACTGTTGGAATCGAAATTTGTCAGTTGCAGGTAAGAGGCCTAACCCTACTCTTTCTTTTTAGTGGATTGAAAGTTCAGATTAGGTCGCTAGGGCTCAGGAATAGACCCCTACTCCTCTTCACGGCCGGGCCCCACTTTTTGGAGCAAAAAGTACGACATGGGTAATAGGTTTTGGGCAAAAAAATGTGACCTATCCCAGGTTTGGGCCTGAAAAGTGCGACCTGTGAGGGAGGTGTTTTTCTGTGCTATTTTTTGGCTGGGCACTAGGTTTTTATGATGAGATACAGTCTTTCCTATCTGTATAATGACAAATATGATGGTTTTGTGTAGATATGGCAGAGTTACGGGTCAACTTGAGAGAGATAAACCTCGGCGCATTACGGTTGGAGATCTGGGAGGATCAAGGTGTCCACAGTGCTTTGGCCAGGTTTGGGGTTCTAAAGTGTTTGGTGTTAGAAAATTATATATTATGGAGCAATGCAACAAAAAATGTGCAGAAAATACAAGCACACAAAACACATAAAACCAGAGAGACACACATATACGTGGTCCCAGTTTGGGCTACGTCCACCCCGAACAACCAGTCCTTCTTTTCTATTATCCAACAAAAGGAAGAGACAAAACCTACAGCAGATTTGTTGTAATATCCTTTGTTCTCTCTCACAGTCTCCCTCTCTGTTTCTTGCTCCGAGAATACACACACGATACACAGCCACAATACAATACCCTCATAAAAGCGAGGGGTTTCCTTCTAGGGAAAAAAACCCAAATCTAAACATAACTTCTACCATCAGATCATCCACCTATGAACGGCCCAAATTTACTAGAAATTACTATACTTTTACAAGGCAATTTTACATCTATTTTTAGCTTCGGGGGCACTGCCCCCGAAACCCCCTACCAGGGGGGGCTCCGAAAAGCACTGCCACCCGCCCCTGGACCCCCCATGGTAGCGATTAATTACGGGTAGCATTGCCACCCCTTTTAAGGTACAGGGGTCCAATGCTGTGATACAAAGTAAACAAGATAATCAGGCTCCACACCCAACAATCTCCCACTTGGAGACTGATTGTAGCAACTCCACCACTGCTTCATTTGTTGGATAATGACTCCTCTTTGGACCTGGCTATTCCTCATCTTCATCGTCATCCTTGAAGACCAATTGAAACTAAGCACGTTCTCAGTTTCTCCTTGGTTAAAACTTTTGTTAGCATATCTGCAAGATTCTGGCTAGTGTGTATCTTTTTCAGCTTCAACTCTCCATCTTCTAATACTGACCGTATGAAATGGTACTTGAGATGTATGTGTTTAGTCCTGGAATGAAATGTTGAGTTCTTTGCAAGATGAATGGCACTTTGGTTATCACTGTATAACATGCCCATATCATGATTCTTACCCAATTCATCCATAAACCTTTGTAACCAAATTATTTCTTTACTAGCCTCTGTAGCAACAACATACTCAGCTTCTGTTGTTGAAAGTGCAACAACACTTTGGATTTTTGAAACCCAACTGACAGCTGTTCCACCTACAGTAAATACATATCCTGTAGTGCTCCTCCTGTTATCTCTATCACCTGCCATATCTGCATCAACATATCCCTGTAGAGCAATGTTTGAACCACCAAAGAATAATGCTTGATTTGTGGTACCTCTCAAATATCTGAGAATCCATTTTACTGCCATCCAATGTTCTTTTCCTGGATTATTCATGTACCTGCTTACAACTCCCACTGCATGTGCAATATCAAGCCTTGTGCAGACCATTGCATACATTAAGCTTCCAACTGCAAATGCATATGGAACTTTAGACATATAATCCATGTCTTCTTGGGTCTTTGGGCACATCTCCTTACTAAGTTTGAAATGGTTAGCAAAAGGTGTACTAACTGGTTTTGCATTGTGCATATTAAATCTTTTCAACACCTTTTCTATGTACTCATTCTGAGACAGTGTTAATTTGCGATTTTTCCTGTCTCTAATTATCCTCATACCAAGGATTTGTTTTGCAGCTCCCAAATCCTTCATTGCAAATGAATTTTCCAATTTTCTTTTGAGCACATTTATTTCCTGCATGTTAGATCCTGCAACAAGCATGTCATCTACATACAATAACAATATAATATATCTGCCATCATTTTTCCTTTTTAGATAAACACAATGATCAGAGTGACATCTAGTATAACCTTGTTCAGACATAAACTTGTCAAATTTTAGATACCATTGCCTTGGAGCCTGTTTTAAACCATACAAGCTCTTCTTTAACCTGCACACCAATTTTTCTTTCCCTTTTACCTCATACCCTTCTGGTTGCTGCATGCATATCTCTTCCTCCAAATCTCCATGGAGAAATGCTATCTTTACATCTAACTGATCAAGATGTAAATCTTCTGCTGCTACAAGACTTAAAATAGTTCTGATTGAAGTCATTTTAACAACAGGAGAAAATATTTCATCAAAATCAATACCTTTCTTCTGTGCAAACCCCTTCACCACAAGTCTAGCTTTGTACCTCTGTTTTCCCCCATCTTCTTCCTTCAGCCTGTAAACCGATTTATTCTGCAATGTAGTTTTACCTGCAGGCAACCTGACTAAGTCCCAAGTCTGGTTATGCATTAAGGAGTCCATCTCTTCATCCATGGCTAGCTCCCACTTCTTCTTGCTTTCAACCTTCATTGCTTCTTCATAACATTCGGGTTCACCAGAATCATTCAACAATAAATAATATAATGAAGGAGAGTATTGTTCAGGGGGTCTACTTATCCTGGTAGATCTTCTAACACCACTTTCAAGTGTTTGAGGTGCCTATTGCTGTTGTGGTCGTTGTTTCTCTTGTGGTTGTTGATTATTATTATTTTCAGGCACCTTTACTTTTTCAGTTATCTCATCAAGAACTGTGTATTCCTTGATTTCTTTTTCCTGTTTCTTTTCCTGCAACTGATTCTTATACAAGACATTTTCATTGAATATTACATCTCTGCTCCTAATGATTTTGTGATTTTCATAATCATATAAGCGATAACAAAAATCATTAACACCAAGCTTAATGATTATTCTATTGCCTCACAACCAAAAGGCTTTAAAAAAGAGTAGTTTACATTTTTACCTGTATATGCTTCCTCTGGAATACCACCATCCAAGGAACTTGAAGGCCCTCTGTTCATTAGATAAAAAACAGTATCTACAGCATCTGCCCAAAATTGTAAAGGCAATCCTGCATGCAATCTCATGCACCTTGCACGCTCCATGATTGTTCTGTTCATCCTTTCTGACACACCATTTTCTTGTGGTGTTCTTGGAACTGTCTTCTCTCTTCGAATTCCATGCTCTGAACAGTACCTATCAAACTCTTTGCTGCAATATTCACCTCCATTGTCTGATTTGAGACACTTCAACTTCTTTCCTGTCTCAATCTCAACCAAAGCTTTCCATTTCTTGAAAGTATCAAATACATCAGATTTATTTTGAATACAATAAATCCAAGTTTTTCTAGTTGCATCATCAGTAAACGTAACATAATAGCGAGAGCCATCGATAGATGATACCTGAGCAGGTCCCCATACATCTGTATGCATAAGCTCCAATTTTTCTCTCTTCTTTTCTTTCCCAACTCTGAGAAATCTGGCTTTCTTTTGTTTTCCATAAATGCAATTTTCACAGAAATCCAAATCAACATTCTTCAAACCTGGCAACAAATTTCTTGAGTGAAGAATCTTCATCCCCTTCTCACTCATGTGTCCGAGCCTATGATGCCATAATGCTACATCTTCTCCTTTGGAAGTTAAAGCATTAACAGAGTTAGAAATACCATTGCATAAATACAATGTACCAACCTTTTCGCCTTTTTCTATTACCAGGGCTCCTTTGGTGACCTTCCAAGTTTTATCTGTGAAATTTGTCACACAACCTTCATTGCCTAACTGCCCTGTTGAAATCAGATTTTTCTTTAGATCTGGAACATGCCTTACCTCCTTTAGTAGCCATTGGTTTCCATTCTGTTGTTTTACAAGAATTTTACCCATTACAACAATTTTACAGGGTTTATCATCACCCAAACGAACTTGTCCAAAATCTCCTTGAAAATAGTCATGAAAATATTTCTTATCAGGTGTGGTATGGAATGAATCCCATGAATCTACAACCCAAGAATCACTAACAATTTCGAAAGAAAGAATCAAAGAAATTTGTAACACATCACCTAGCACATTTGCTTCATGATTGTTTTCTTGCTGTGTGTCTCCTTCTTTTCCCTTCTGAGATGTACAGTCTTTCTTTAGGTGTCCTTTATTTCCGCATTTCCAGCACACTATCCCCGATCTGGACTTGGATCTGCCTTTCCTTGATTTACTGCGATATCCCGAGCTCTTTCCTCTTTCCATTCTTCTTCCCCTAGACTCTACACTCAAAGCATTACCCAATGTCTCACCGAAGCTTTTCCGTCGCATTTCCTCGCTAAGGATAGCACTGAAAACATCATCAAACTTTAAAGTACTAGATCCAGAGATAGAGTTACTAATGGCCATTACTAAACCATTCCAACTCTCTAGCAATGAGCACAAGAATAACAGAGCTCTAACTTCATCATCAACGTTTACCCCTACAGAACTTAATTGACTGGTAACTATATTAAAATCATTTAAATGATCTGCAACAGATCCACCTTCCGACATCTTCATATTAAATAGTCGTTTCATAAGAAATACCTTGTTTGAGGCTGAGGGTTTTTCAATTATTTTCGCCAATGTCTGCATCAAACCCTCTGTTGTTGTTTCCTTTGAAATATTGAAGGCAGCTGACGCCGCAAGGCACAACCATACTGTTCCGAGTGCCTTTCTATTGAGAATGTTCCATTCCGCGTCTGTCATGGCCACCGACTTCTTTGTTTTTCTGCTCAATGGTAGGTACAGATCTTTCTGATACAGATAATCTTCCGTCTGCATCTTCCATAGCGGGAAGTTTTGGCCGTTAAATTTCTCGACCCTAAACTTACCATCTTCCGCCATTGCTCCCACTCAAACAAGGAACCCTTATTTCCTGCGAGTTTACAGCCAAATATACCTTTGGCTCTGATACCAATTGTTAGAAAATTATATATTATGGAGCAATGCAACACATAAAATATGCGGAAAATACAAGCACACAAAACACATAAAACCAGAGAGACACAGATATCCGTGGTTCACCCAGTTTGGGCTATGTCCACCCCAAACAGCCAATCCTTATTTTCTATTATCCAACAAAATGAAGAGACAAAACCTACAACATATTCGATGTAATATTCTCTGTTCTCTCTCACAGTCTCCCTCTCTGTTTCTTGCTCTAAGAATACACACACGATACATAGCCGCAATACAATACCCTCATAAAAGCGAGGGGTTGCCTTCTAGGGCAAAAAACCCAAATCTAAACATAACTTCTACCGTCAGATCATCCACCTATGAACGACCCAGATTGACTAGAAATTACTATACTTTTAGAGGCAATTTTACATCTATTTTTAGCTTCGGGGGCGCTGCCCCCGAAACCCCCCCCAGGGGGGGGCTTCAAAAAGCGCTACCGCCCCCCCTCTGGACCCCCCACGGCAGCGATTAATTACAGGCAGCGTTGCCGCCCCTTTTAAGGTACAGGGGTCCAATGTTGTCATACAAAGTAAACATGATAATTAGGCTCCACACCCAACATTTGGAGAACCCTTTGATGAGAGTTAGAGAACCCTTATTGGCCCTAATTGTCATCTATTGGGACCCGAACCATGAGATCTTGATAGTGAAGGGGCACCAGATTGAGTTGACGGTCCAGGATATATATTTCCTGATTAGTCTCCCACCACTTCGGATGGTAGGGAATACTTAGCCAATATTACCATGTGGGAAGAATATCATAGAGTTTATAGACCGCCATTGTCGACCAGGTCTCCAAGTCAAGGGGACTCGGATACCCTTTGGGGATTTGGAGAGGACACCCATTGGGGATTTGGAGAGGTTAGAGAGCCATGTTGTGGCCACAGTAGTGTTGCGGATCCTGGGCAACCAGGAACTTCATCACATCATTGGGGGGAAAATGATGCTTGTGGAGAGTGTTTTGAGTGGGACCTACTATGGGTGGGCGCATATGATGTTGTCATAGTTGAAATGACATTTGTCTCTATGGAAGTGGCAAGTGAACCATGACTATGCATATGGTGCAGTTTTGTGCTCATTCTTCTTTGAGAAGATCTCGACACTTTGACCTCGCATACAACTCCAAGATGGGGGCCCGAGAGAGCCTAGGATGCGCCGGTGGAGGCGACTACTATGCAGAGGAGGAGGCAGAGCAGTTGGACGGGTGTTCCATCCTAATTTCTTTGTTAATTGGGATTAGATGCCACTGTATATAGACGACTATCCCTATAGTGGGATGAGTTATTGTGGGGACCTAGATCTGCCACTACCACCTGGTCGAATATGGGGACCTGATGGTAAGTGAAAAATTGCTAATATTTTATGTGCATGTAAAGTTCTAGAATATTATATGTGGTACTGATTCTTTTACTTTTGTTATGCAGATACAGCACCGGTAAAACTAGTCAGGTACATGGGACGACCTATAGTATCGGGGGCCGCAGGATCTAGTGGATCAAGGGCACAGCAAAATGAGGATGCAGCAGCCCTCCTGGAGGACATCTGTCATAGATGTGAGAGGCTTTTTACCAGCGTTTCAGAGTGCGGCTGGCAAGACTTAGATGACTAATACATAGAGTCATGTATTGGTCTACCCTCTGAGTGGCTAGGGGTCATGCGGTGCATGAAAATGGCCGGACAGGGTATGCATGATCTACAAGCTGCGGGAGCAGAGCCATTGGCTCGGGATCCGCCAGATAGTGATTAGTTTGTAGGAGCAGATGGTGCCCCTAGTTTTGAGTTTTTGTAACATGCTATGGGCATGTCATATGTAACAGAGTTGGTGGACTCTAAAACATTTTATACGACACATATTATGGATATGCATTGTTTTGATATTTTAATGTTATTGTCTTGTGTTAAATGCATGTACTAAATGCCAATCTAGAATATGGTTTTCAATGCTATCTACATAGTGGTTTTGTGCTCTAGGTACATGACTAAAAGTAATGATTTCAAATTCACGCATAAAAAGCTTCACTCGTCAATATATTCCGAAAAGGATAGGATTATGCACATGATAGACATCATTCAATTGCAGGGAATCTAAATGAACATGAAGGTGGAGGATGCAATGTGAAAGGGCATCGGCTAATAAACCTCGCACTGCATCATATTCGACCTGATTATTGGTAGCATTACCAATGCATACACTGTTCAAGAGAACAAGAAAATGCAAGGGGGTAAAATGGCCCAACCTACCGAGGCTAGATTCCGAGAGTAGTGACTTGCACCATCGGCAAAACCGATATAAGGTGTGGACGGGGGGTCCATATGAAAGGTGCCACAAGACAATAAATGGGAGGATGAAGAACAATGCTGGCAACCTGAGTGCAAAGTAGAAATCGAACGCACTCCACGGTAGGGAGTGATCTGGGTAGGATGTTTACTACCCACATGCCCCCAGTGAGGGGAAGTGTGGTAGCTACCGGAGGAGTAGCTTGAGCTCAGGCCGCATAAGTCACCAAAGGTATAGATCATGGCATCCCATTTATAGGTGGGAGAGATGAAGTCAGTGGTGGTCATGGCTTCCATGATGTCGTCATCACAAAAGAAGGTGGAATGATGGGAGGAAGAGAGACCACGTGACACGGCGAAGCCACCTGACTCATCATCATGAGAAGAAAGGCTCACATGCACATCATCATAGGGATGACATAAGAACAAACAGATGAAGGATCCACTGATGTTGAGCCCAGGGTGATCGTTGAAAGGAGGTCAAGCGAAACAACAAGAGAAGATTCAGAGGGAGCTTCTGCCAAGGGTCTCAACGATAATGAAAGGTAGAGGATGGTGGCCGCATGCTCTGTCATCTTGACATCAGGGGGGGGAATGTCAATAGGAGTGGGTAAATCCTCAGTCTGGCCTGCAGCATACTGTGCAAGTACAGGAGAAGCGGATTGGTTCTGCTCAATCTTGTACTCCCAAACTACCTCTAAAGAGGCACGATAATGCGTAAGATGGGGAAAATGATGAGAGTAATGGCCAAGGAGATCACACAAAGCACAAGGTTGATTGGTGTGAATAGTCTTGGTGTTCTTGGCTGCAGTTGATGAAGAAGCAGGGGTTTCAAGGACCATAGAATCAGGGAACACGACTTTAACCATGGGCTTGATGCAGGGCAACTCGAGACAGGTATGGGTGGCGTGACTGATGACATCACACAAAGCACAGGGCTTTGGAGGTGGAGGAGGTGTAGGGTTAGTTAGGGCTACCTTGACCTTCAAGGCCCTTTTGCGAGCTTTGCATTTTCTTACTCGGGGTGGGCCACAACAGAGGTGGTCTTGCATGGTGGTCGAGACCGTTGACAACGTAGAAGTCAGGGGGATCAATCGAAACCGGGGTCAAGGTAAGATAAGGTTTAGTTGACCCGGGTAGTAGCTACCGGAGGATTTAGGCTTGAGGAGTAGGAAATCCCAAGGGGCCAAGGTCAAGTTATGGAGAGAGAGGGTGGCCATGACGGGGACAGAATATACTCCGGGAGGGGGAGCTAGGAAAGGGATCTGCCCAGCAGGGTAATGACCAGGAGGGACGGCTTCGAGATGGTTAAGGCCAGGAGGAACCGATCCAGGAGGGTAAAGGGGTTCAGGGATACCAGCTGTAGGGGTAGGGCCAAAAGGAGGAGGTCTAGAAGATGAATCAAAGGGCTAGGAGAAGGTCAAGTGAGGGTGTGAGGAGGGTCAGCCGACCAGCCGAGGCAAAGCCGTCGAGGGCGGGGCCTCGAGACGATTGCATCATGAAAAAATTCGATGAGCTGAGATCAGAGACAGGAGGAGGAAGACCAGGGAATGTACCAAGCGAGGAGGAATATTTGTAGACTTCAGGTGAGACACTGGTCAAAGGATCGATGGTTTGCTTATTGGCCACCGAAAAAATAGTGGACTGAGGGGAGGTCTGAGACTTCGGTTCGTAATACGTCAACTGGTCAATGGTGACTATATTTCCATCATGAGGGAAGGACATCTTGCGGTGAACCGTGGAAGGGACAACAAACATCACATAAGTTTAGCTATGACCCAATATAATGTTGTAATCTAAGGGGGAATATATGACTTCTAGGTCAACGAAAACAGTCTTGCCCGCAAGAGTAATAGGAAAATTTCGGAATAAGCCAATGGGTTGGGAGGCATGGCCATCCCATGCTCGAAGAGTGATTGTGGAAGGAGCCAACTCTGGTGATCTAAGTTGTTTCCAAACTGAAGCGAACATCACACAAGTGGATGCCCCCTCATCAATAATGCACCAAGAAACGTTTGCATTCCGAATCTTGAGTGGGATTTGGAAAGCGACGAAAGCTGGGAGAGGAGGATGTTCTGACCGGTCAACATCAAAGACAATCAATCGATCGTCAGAAGGATCTACAGTGCCCACGGCAGATATTATATATTTTCATTGTGAAGGGCATGACTGGAGGAGTTCCAGCGTTGAAATGGCAGCAGGAGATTGTGCCAGATCATCAACTATGCTATAGGAATGGGCGACTTTTCCAAGAGCAGCATTTCGGCATAGTGGTCCCTTAGGGATCTTGGGATGAACCTTGGCCCTAGGCTGAGGGATCTTCAAGGGGCCATTGGGTGTCAAAAGAGGCTTTGTAGAGACCAAAGGAGGCGGCTCGGGCACAGATGTAGCAGGGGCCTTGTTGTACTGATGGGACCGAGTCTAAAGATTGATGTCAATAGTTGGAGGTTGATCAGAGTTCATCATGAGAATTTTTTAATCAGAGGTACCAGATGGAAGAGGTTGAGTGGCTACCTGACCTTCAGGTGGTTGGGTAGCCACAAATCCTTGGTGAGGGAAATGATTAGTAAACACAACATCCTAACTAGGCACAACACTGGGAGGTATGGAAGGGTAGGCTTGCTATCCTCGCAATGCTGCTTGAGACTCCCACATCTACTTCATCTATGGTAAAAGAGGACAATCATGCATGAAATGACTATAAACACTAGAACAAGAAGAAGGTTGGTTCATGGGAATGTGCATGTCCCGCTTTCGCCGTAGTGCCCTATCACGGTTCGTAGTGTTAGGAGAATTACCTTTGATTACGTCTGTGATTGCTAGAATGATCGAAGCATAGTGCCTTTCCCCTTCTTTTTTGAGGGTGGAGGATTAGTCGCGCCCTTCTGTGCATACACCTGCCACTGAGGGGGTGATGGTTGGTGTTGCGGGGGTTGAGAATGCAAGGGAGAAGGAGGTGCTAATGCTGGAGGAGCTAGAGCACCAGGTTTTGGATACGGATAACAAGGAGGTTGGGTAACAGTGTGGTAAATAGGAGGTTGGGAAAAAAGAGGAGGCATGTTGTATCATGGATACGTGCTACTGGGAGGGGGAAAAGTGCAGGAGGTGTTGTCCCCCCTGAGGAAAACCATAGCCCATGGGAGGTTGAGCATACGGATTAGAGAGAGCTCCAATGATACTGTCGGCGCACGTACGGAGATGCCCTTGCGCTGGGCAACGCCACCAGCCTCTGGAAGATCAGTAGAACTTGCAACATAACTCGACTCGAGTATAGATCGACATATTTTAATGCAATTTGGAGAGCAGCTTCTTCAGTTTGAGGAAATTGCGATGCGAAATATTTTCCAATAGGTGGCAAAAGAGATCTAAGGAATCGGTCCATGTAGACACGGTCTTCGAAGGTAGGAGCTTAACATAGGCTCTTTCTTCTCTGCCATTCCTGGACATGATTGGAAAGGCGGGTCGCAGACGATTGACGGAAAGAAGTCAAGAGTTCGGTACCAGTGTCGTAACGAAGGGGAAGCTAGAATTAAGATAGGAAAGCCCAGGCAATAGTCACAAAGGTGGTATTAGAGGAAGGGGCCTGATCAACATACCACTTAGAAGATTCACCAGTAAGCGTACGTTGGAGCAACCAGAGACGGATAGAGTCATCGGTAATGGAGTTAGACGAACACCACATGTGGAAAGATCTAACATGATTTGTAGGATCTTCTTCAGCAAGGCCTTCAAACTTTGGGATGTAGGAAGGGAGCTTCGTCGGCATAGCAGGGCAACTAGTGTCATGGTGTATATGGTTGTTTATCAGCTGGTCAAAATCGGGGAGGCTGAGGCCTGCCATGAAGGGGAGCAAGGGCACAGCCGGGGTAGTGTATGTTGCGGTCCCACTAGTGGTATTCCTAGCATGAGGGCTAAGGTTACCACCAGCATTAGGTCCTGTACCAGACATGGTGAAGGTGACAGGGGGATAACTGAAGGCAAAACGAGAAGGAGAACCCAAAGGACCAAAAGAAGAGTCGGTGTGCAGACTCAGTGGAGGACTAACTCGAATCCTACGTGGAGGAGTAAGTATTCCTACTAGAAACTGAGGATGAAGGCCAAGAAGTCTTCGAGATGAACGCCTTGGTGGCGCAATGATGACGACACAAACACGACAAAAAGGAAAAAGATACCGACAAGGGCAAGGAGGTGCAAGATCAACTGATTACAATGTCGAAACAAGGGCAGAGAAGTGCAGGATCAATTGATTTCAATGTTCTAGAGTCGGTGCTTGGCGGTGTGTGAAGTGTGTAAATTTTAATTTTTAAACCCAGACGTTTGTAGAGAAAAATAAAAAGTGTGTTGTATAGCTACAAATAACCTACAAATGATAGTATATAATCCTACAAAAATAGAAAATAAACAACTGATAATGAAATAAACTAAGCCCAAGGAGGCGGGCCTCTTAGTAACTAGTCTATAGGTGAGTGAAAAAACTAATTAAAACACACTAAAATAGCCAGTAGATCTAAGGTCAGAAGGGACAGGGATCTAAAGGACAAAATCTGCTGAAAAGTGGTGCAGAAACAACAACAGAACAGAGGAAAAATCGCTGTAAAAAGAGGTGGTGAAAGGCTATCTTCAGGAGGGAAGCAGAGTGAACCCTAGAGGAAAACCAAAAAAAAGATAAATGAGGAGATTTGGATGGATAAAAAGCCAATCTGGAGCGGATATGAAGGTGAGGTATCAAATCTGAAAAAATGGCTGAAGACTCTGAAATTTCAGACAACCTGCAACAACAAAAACTCTTCCACAAGAAGTGGAGGGTATTGAAGCCCTAGGGGGTTAGGTTCCCACTTAGTTGAGCAAAAATGAACAAGTACAGGTCAAAAACGGGTGGAGATGAAGGTCAAACAACCCTGAACAGAGGCTCAGACAAACCCAGAAAACTTTCAGAAAAATTCCTGCAAAAAGTCCAGGTCGCATTTTTTGACCTATTTTCAGCAGAGGTCACACTTTTTGGGCTGTAATGTGCACCTTGAGGGTCCAGGTCGTAGGTTTTGGGCTGAAAATTGCGACCTGCACCTCCGGCATTCTCGGCGGCAGATTTAAGAAAAAAATGTTGTCTCAGCTGCGATTGATGTTTGTCACATGCGCAATAGGTCCGAAAACACACGAAAGTTAGAATTTTTATCGTTTTAGGGTTTTATAGGTTAAAAACAAAATCAAGAAAAGCAAAAACAAGGGGCTGAAGAGAATCCTAGGGTTTGAAGTAGATGGATATGCAAGGATCAGAAAAACAACAGCGGTCGTAATCGTAAACCCGTGTGGAGTCGCTAGTTGTTAGTATGAATCTCAATTCCAAGCGTACGAAAAAATACCACTTTAGCTGCGCATAACAACAGCCCTAACAACAAATATGGTTGTCAATATCTTCAGATCTGCAATTAGGTGATCAAGATAAATGCTGCAAAAATATAGATCTATGCATTAGAAGACATTAAACAGTAGAAAAAACAAGATTTACTCCATGCATCCAATAGACAAGACAAGAATATGTTGAATGAATTTTGTATTAGGGGCACCTGGGAGGAAAACACAGGAGGGTGTTCCCAGTTCTCCTCAATGGGATGGGTTCTTGAAAGTCCTCAGCACTTCAGATCTAGAATTCCTCTCTCTTGATGGTGTAGAAAACCCAGACAACAATGGTTGAAAAATATGACTATGATGGTGGATCAATAGTCAGACCAAAAGTATAGATCCAAAGTGATCTTTAGGAAACAAAAGGTGATAAATGAATGCAAAAATCCTTCTATTTATAACAAAATATTGAGTTAGTCTAGATATTGGTGCATAATTAAAATATTATTAACCAAATCAAGATCCAACTTTTATGGAATATTTTATTATATTTGTTGGAGGGAAAAGGAATTTGACTTGGGTTAAATCCCTTTATTTGTAAATAATAAATAAATAAATGATTTATTTATCATTTTAAGGATGTCGTTGAGTAATGATCAAATAAATAATGATTTATTTAATTATTTAAGGGTGATTTAGTCATATTTAACAAAGAATATTATTTAAATAAGGTTTAAATAATTATTCTTAGAAAATAATAAGATAAATAATGATTTATCTAATTAATTTCCTTGTTTTGGGTTAAATATAACCAGGAATATTAATTAACATGTTGTTTAACTAATTATTCCTTGAGGAAAATCAAACAAATATAGATTTATTTAATATTTCCTCATGGGGTTTCCTATTTAGACCATAAACAACTTAATAACGTTGGTTTACTAAGTTATTTTTATAGTGAATGTGATTTTACTTAGGGTAAAATTGGTCTTACATGGTGTACTTGGGTCCATCTAATAATAATGGGTTAGATGACCAGAAAATGGTGTAACAGTGTCTATTTGCCAAGAGTTGAAGAGGCAGTGTCAGGAGGTCTAGGATCATCATTAGGTGGTTGTGTCATAGTTTGGGTTATGGTCTAGTGTGTCTTATTCTTCTACATCATTCTATATCATTGTAAAGTGGACCATTTTCCCTGGTACGGGAATCCATTCTTCTTTTATTCTTCTACAGGGTGGTAGGGTGGTGCTAGGGTGAGTTGTAGCTCATTGGGTGTTGGGGCATCCGTTCAGTTCACTACTGAAGAATCTCGGGCATTGGAGTGTCCATCCAGTGGGAGCTGGAAAAGAATGTTTTTCTAGATTCTAGGAAGTTGGAGCTTTATTTTCAATTGGAGTTGAATATTAAATAATTATTAGAAAATAATTATGTGGTTTTTGTCCCGGAGTGGGTTTCCACCTTAAAAACTATGTGCATTTGTGTTCCTTTTTTTTTACTTCTATCATTATAAATACACTAATAATAATTGAAGATTAACTAAAGCTCTAATTGAAAGGAATATTGATTCACCCCCCCTCTCAGTATTTCCAACAATTAGTATCAGAGCTTGGTTCCTTCAATAGCAGTTTAATAGCTGGAAGGAGGTTATGGAGCATAATAAGAATGGTGTACCTCTGTTAAATGAAAATAATTATGCACTCTGGAAAGGAATAATGGAGGTCTATCTCTTTGCGCAAGGTTATGAAGTATGGGACACTGTTCAAAATTGATTTACATCAACCGCGGATGAACAAGGTAAGAATAATTTGGTAAATGATGCAAAAGCAAAGAATATTATTATCAGTGGACTTATTGAATTTGCTTATCATAAGGTGTTGGGTTGTAAAACCTCAAAAAGTGTATGGGACAAGCTTGAGAATATATATGTAGATGACTCAAATGTAAAACAAGAAAAGCTTCAAATCTATAGAGCAAAATTTGAGCAACTTAGAATGAAAGAAGATTGCAACATTTCTGCATACTTCCAATACGTTGATGAAATAACCAATACTCTAGAAGGATTGGGAGAGCGAGTTGATGAGAAGACTATTATACAAAATATTCTTAGAACGTTATCAGGGAGATTCAACCCAAAGGTATCGGTCTTAGAATACAGTGCAAATCTAGACAAACTCAACAAAGAGGAACTACATGGAGTTCTCATAGCATATGAAATGAGACTTGATGAAGAAGAGGGTATTTTGCATCTAGAAATTGCGTTCGTTACATCCGAGAAAACCAATAAGGACAAACAACCTTCAATTGAAAATACATGCACCTGCAGTGTGAAGAAAAGGGAGATGATGAAGAAGGTCTTTCAAATGAAGAATATGCTTACTTTATGAGAAAACTAAAAATTGGCAAGGGAAAATTCAAAGGTAAACTTCCATTGATATGTTTTGGCTGTGGTGAGGTTGGGCATTTGACATTAAAAACTCAAAACATAAGTGATGGCAACTCAAAAGGAAAGAAAGGCTTTAATAAATTCAACAAGCAAGGATACAAAAGGAACTTTCTCTCTAAATAAGATAGCTCATTATCCGATGAAGACAATAACAGTGAAGAAGAAGCCAATGAGAGAGTATTGTTTATGGCCAAGCACAATAAACAAGAGGTATCAAACAACGAAGAAGAAGGGTTGACCATAGAAGAATTTTCTAAGGAAACAATCAAGATTATAAAAGAGCTCAAGGCTGAGAAGATCTGTTCCAATACTCTTGAAGAACAAGTTCAAGGTCTCAAAATTGAACTTGAAGAACACAAATGCATTGAAGATTCACTTCAAAATAAGTTGGAAGAAAGCAACCAAGAAAGGGAATAATTAGAAGCTGAAGTAGTCTCACTGCATAAGGAAGTGAAGAAGGGAAAACTATCCAAAACTACGCCAATAGCTCAAGGGCATTGGAAGAACTCATCAACAATCAACGATCTTAACAGAATGACCTTAGTTACAAAGAAGAAGCAGGACCTTCTACAACAAAATACAATGAACCTATGAGATCTGACATGCATGTATACTTCATTAGACAAGATTCCAAGCACATCCTTGGAAGAAGATTCCTCGACGAAGGTTTCCATCTAGGTACCAACATATTTTTCATGGATATTGTTATTCATGTGGAAAATTTGGTCATAAAGCTGTAGAATGTCGCACGTACCCTAGAAACCAATACAATTCCAAGAGATCCTTCAAATATGAACCTCCCAGGGCTCAACGAAACATCACTAGATTTGAACATTTAAGAAATAATATGGAATGTTACAAATATCAGAACTTTGGACATGTTAGCTCCCTATAATTTCAGCAGATTGGTGAGACCGAAGCTGCAGGGAGAACACTTGAACCACTTTGGGATTCTAGGATCGAGCCCTCCTAAATCCAGAGAGGGATCTCTCTATAAGTGCAAATATTGATTTATCTTTAAGGCTTTTATGTGTGATATTAGGCTAGTTATTAAGAACAAGGGTTTTTGTTTGTTTTTGGATGGTTGAGCATGATTTTTAGTAGAGTGGAAGGTCCTAAAATGAAAGAGTTTCAAAGGTGTGAAGTTGCAAGCAATCATAATAAGCTTTGGCTGATAGGATAGATATAACGCTGATTTTTAGTCCATTGGGCTATCGAGTCATAAAAGGTTTTAATTATGCAACAATTTCAAGAGTGATCCAAGGGGCAAGTCATCTATATCACAAGATCTCTTAGATAAAATGATGGAATGGAACAATAAAAGTGTTGAAGGGGTGGAAAAGGATAGTAATTTCAACTAGGATTTATCAGTCTTTCCAAACAAGAAAATCCTCTTAAGCAACTGTTTAAAACCAACCAAAGGACAGGGCTAACCATAGACTTATTTGGACAAGTTCGTATTAAAGCTAACTCATTAGACAAACAATCCAGTAATCCACATAATTACTTTTAGAAGGGATGAAAACAGATAAGAAAAATAAAGTGCAGCCTAAGATCAGGTAAGATACTTTTAAATCTAAATTGCTTTCAGCATACTCTTAGGGAAACTTTCAGAATTGCCTTTGGAGAAAGAAACTAGAAGACAGGGCAAACCATAAAATTTTCTAGTCAAACTCTACTAAGCATATAATGAAAATATCATTCAAGAACTTCCTTTAAAGCTTTGCACATCAAGACAGGGGCAAAGGAACATTCCTTGATAATGTTTACACTTAATTTAAGTCATTCTTAAACACACAATTTGGAGGAAAACATTGAGATAAATCTTATCAGTCAGAGAAGGGTACTGTAAATAGTAAATCCTAACTCTATGCTTGTTGCTCTTTATCAGAGAATAAGTGGACAAAATGACATACATGAAGGGAAAAAAATAACATAGAAAGAAGCACTTCACCAGTGATATAGACTAGGATCCCAAGAATCAGCTTGTATATTGATGTCAATCTAGTAACATTCTTCAAGTCCAATGTTTCAGTACAACAATTGTCTTCTCTTCTCAGCCTAACTTATTTGATCACAAACAGAGCTTCAAGAGCCTCTGAACACTATTTACATGTAGAAAGTTTTAAGCACAAGTATTACATCAAATTTCTGCAACCAACCCTTTACAATGTGCTCCTCAAGAAGATTTTATAGGAAAATGAGGAGGTGGGATGAGAGAAAAGATCTATAAACTCAATTAATACATTTTAATGCTTCTCAGCCTTTGAGGGGCTCAATGAAGAAGATTACAGATATTTCCTCTATATTAATGGGTTTGTATTAAGTGTTTGATCTTCTTAGCAGAGTTTGTTGACTTTAGAGCTCTTCCTTCATCTTTGTAATAACTCTGATGAAAGTTTAAATTAGTTTCTTTGATTCTAAATAACTGTTCTAATGTATTAAGGCAAATATCTTCTATTATGCAATAAATATGCCCCTTTTGAATGCTTTGAGGCTGCAGGTGGCTTTTGGTAGCTGAGAGGATTCAATTAGCCTTTGATGTGGCAATGGAGTCTTTCTCAGACTGATAGATATATTTTTTTTCTTTAAACACTGTTAATTTGCTTTAGCTATGTGTGTTAGGCCTAATTAGGCTTAATTTCTATGTATAATTGAGTGGATTAGGCTTTAGATAGTCGATCTAGGCCATAATCCCTCAAAACTCTGTAATTCGTCTTCAATTCTTCATCTCTGCTGTGACTTGATCTTTAACACTGATACTCTCTATTTAATTAAGATTTACTATGTCTTGTTGATGTGCAGGTGTTACAGGGGCTTTATAATGACGTCATTACTCATGAGGCACTGAATTAAACATGATAGGGAACCCCGGTAGAATGATCTTTGTGATGTATAAAGGCCTGGGGGATCGTCATCCCCGACCTTCAATTTTCTTTTAACATAATGGAAACAACCATTAAAACCTGCATAAACCAAGAAAAATTAGAAAAAATCCTGCGTATTTGGATTTAAACTACTTTGGAGGATGGGGTTAGATCACAGCTGTTGGATGAAAGCATCCAACAGCGAGGATTACTTTGCCGAGGTCAAAAGGAGAGTGGTTGATTTAAACGGTGGGGAGATTAAGTTAGGGCCATTGATCTGCAGAGATCAACGGTCGAAATGGATTTGGAAAATATAATGTAGAGGGGCAACATTATAATAACATAGGCGAAAATGCGAAGAAAAATAGGAAAAGACCTTTGGCGGAGGAAAAATGTGTTGAAAGGAAATTTCAGGTTTCGGAAATAACTTGGACCGTCGGATGAGATCGGTCCACAGAGATCAACGACAGAGATTGATCGATGAAGGCCTTTGGAGGATGGGTGGAGGGCGATGAACCAACGCGAGATTGAATGCGAGCCGTTGATCTACAGAGATCAATGACGAAGATCAAATATGAGGAAATGCAGTGGAGACAGGAAAAGTGGTTTCGGCGAACGAAACAACTGATTTCACGTGATGAAAAGGGGGATAGGCGGTTTGAACTTTTTGAATGCGATATGCATTATTGGCCGACACGTGGCATTTTAAAACCTCCCATATCGCGTAACTTTGGAGAATTAACTTTCGGGCTTTACAATCACGCGATATGGAGTCTTGGCCATTAGATCTCAGACGGGTAGATCCAACGGTGAAGGTGAGAGCACGATAACACAAGTTACGCGGGTGGAAGAAGGTGGGGCAGAGCCAAGGAGATATTGATCTAGACCGTCAAATCATAGGAATGAACGACGGAGATCTGATCTGGGGAAAGGTAGGACCCAAAGGATTTGGGCCTATTGGGTAGATTATGGACCGTTGGATGAAACAGATCAACGGCGGAGATTTAATCTCGGGGTTAGTAAAATAAAATATGAGGCAGGGGTCAGGCAGAGAAAGGGTGATTATGGGCCATTGATCTGCAGAGATCAATAGTCAAGATCCGCCAAAAACATTATACAGCGGGGTTCATGAATTTAGCCAAGGTTGTGAGGATTGATCTGGACCATCGGATCTTTTGGTATGGATAGTCCAGATGCAATCGGAAGATTGCGATCAGCAAGGGAGAGAGGAAAGGGCGTTGATGCGATTATATGTGGACCGTTGATCTGAGGGCCAGATCGACGGTGGGGAATGAATCGGAGGTCCAAAGGCGAAGGGATGGGCTTATGAAAAAGGGCAATGTGGGCCGTCGGATCTGAGCCTGGTGGGGTAGATCAACAGCTGAGAAGCCATCGGGAGATCGCTAATCAGGAGGGGGCAATAAAATATTTAAATGCGCCCAATGAAATCTCTGATGTGAGATTTTTCATATCGTTGATTGGTTTAAGATCAATGGTGGAGGTTCGCCCAACCAATGAACCGTCGAGACTCTTTATAGTATGAAAAAATAGGGTATTTTATGAAATAAATATGGAAATTCGCATCGGGGAGGGTCTTATTTATATGTTTTAGCGCTCGATTGCAGGCTCCAGGTTTTACAAAGGAAGCAAGGGATTGGGAGTTATAACAAAGGGAGCCAATCGCATCGAAAATTTTAATGCAACAAAAGGAATGCGCTCGTCAAAAGTTCCAATTGCGATAAGCGCTTCGGGACTTTAACTCTTGGTCCTAGGTGTGGGTATATGGTGGGGAAGCGGTTTGGGGGCTTAGCCAAAGGGGGTTAAAGCTTTAGCACAAAAAGGGCTCATTATTATGATTTTTCAAGGATTTTTAAGGATTTTGAAAGATTTCGATAAGGCAAAAAAAGGAGTTTTAAACCTTGTTAAAGGGATTTTGATGAAGGGGAGAAGGGAAATGAGGGAAAATAGAGTAATTTCATGGAAAAAAGGGGATAAAAATGGAGGTTAATTATGAGTGAAAGGAGGGGTGAAAATGAGGAAAAAATGGAGTTTTTGCGGCAGTATTTTCTTCAGGAAAACAACATATTTTCATAATTGAGAGGGAAACAACAGTGAAGATTAACTCAATGACCAGTTATCTTCATAAGACTTCAAGAACTAAAAATTTTGGCCATAAAACTTGTTTCTTGAAGGCTTCAAAAATGATTTAGCCATCATTTGATATGACAAATTTTATAGGTTTCTAACAGTGGCTCCACATGGGGATGGTGCCTTCTTGAAGGCATCAAGAACTTCAGACTTGTATTCTCTGGGGGGATGATCAATGCCTCATCCATTGGGCTGTAACTTTCTTCACTTGGATGATCTTCTTCTGTTTTGAAAATGTTGGCAGCCATGAAAAACAATGGAACGCTATCAAACAAGCTTTCTACCTACGCAATCCTACTGATCTAACATTTTTTCTTCTTTGAGAGTGCATTTTGATTGGCAAACTCTTTTACAAGCATTTTATTCTTTTGAAAGAAAAAAAACTAATCTATGTCTACTTCTTATTTCTCCATGAACTAAGATTAAACAGTTGAGTTCATAAACTTCTCTACCTAACTACTATCTGTTAGGATTAAACTGTCTAACAATTTTTTATTCACTAATTTCTAAAACAGAAATTTAAAAGCATACAAGTCAGGATTGAGCAGTCTAACTTGGTGCTTATCTATGGCATAAAAAAAAGTTGCACATAGATTATTATTTTGCAGAAAATCAAATCAAAATGGTGAAGGCCTAAGATCTGAAAGTTTTAAGCACATCCTTCTCTTTTCTTCAGCTCTGTTTTTGAGTTTGTTTGAGCTGTTTTTTCTTTGTTATCTGGTTCAAGTTTTGGGCTTATTAGAACCAGTTTACTTCTATCTTTGACTCAGGATTTAAACAGATTGGAGTCATTCTTCTTTTGGAATCTTAGGTTCAGATTTTGAGTTTGTTTGAACCTTTTATTTTCTATACAAATCTACCTAATTGATCAGCCAAGATTAAGCTGTTTGGCAAATCTAATTCACTAACCTATTAGCAGTAAATCTAAAACTAATTAGTCATGATTAGGCTGTATGACTAACTAGGAGTGTGTTTCTTAGGAGTGGAATTTGAGCTTGTACACTTTCAGATTTTGTTTCTCTTTTTGGTATTGGGCTGTACCTTTCTTGTTTTTACAATCTACCCTCTTTTCTCTTTCTATTGTTTTTTGTATTTTTTATTTTTCTAACATTGAATGCAATGATGGATGAATTATTTATAATGAGAAAAAAGATAAAAACATGATAGGATCAAGAGAAATAATTTTTGAGCATCCTGCCATTGACAGGACCCCCAAACAGTTCAACTCCATTAAATTCCTACAAGAAATAAGCATTGTTACCAACAGTAGAATGAATGAGATAAGGGCCAAGCCATAAGTTATCAAATTTCCCACGCTTGCCCTTGTCTTCTCTCCTTGAGTCCCACTTTAACACCTTGTCACCAACATTGAAATTACTGGCCTTTCTCCTTCTATCAAAAAGCTTCTTGATGCTCTGTTTTCTTTGTAATGCTCTGTTGTAAACCTCCTCTCTGGTTTACTGAAGATGTATAGTCTGATTAATCCTTCTGATCATATCATTGTCTTCATACTGCACTTCTTGAATCAACTTCATAACTGGTACACCAAGGCTGGTTGGAAAAATTGCATTTGTACCATACACAATCTGGTAGGGTGACATTCCAATAGATTTCTTAAGTGTCAATCTGTCAGCCCATAGTGCATGTACTAACTTTGTGTGCCAAGACTTCTTGTTGTCCTCCACCAACTTCTTGATTATGTTCACTAAACTCTTGTTTGAGGATTAAGCTAATCCATTACCTTGAGGGTAATAAGCAGTAGAATGACCCAATGTTATCTGATATTTGTGACAGAATTCAACTATCTTCTAAGATCCAAATGCTGCTGCATTATCAGTGATGATCTTCCTAGGATAGCAAAATCTAGAGAGGATATGAGTCTCAATGAATTTTATGATGATAGTTCATTGGCTTATCTAGAAGGGATGGCTTCTATCCATTTGGTAAAGAAGTCTGCTGCAGTGAGAATCCATCTATGCTAGGCAAATGAGGGTGGATGGATTTATCCTATGAAGTCAAGTCCCCACTATTGAAAAGGAGCTTCAACAGTGATTGGATGCAAAGGTAAGGGAAGCAATTTTCTTTTGCCTTCAAAAAGTTGGCATTTATGACAACAATTATCATCTTGTGTACATCTAGAAAGAGGGTGGGCCAATAGTAACCAGCTCTAAGGATTTGTTGGCTGTTGTCTTCCAGTAGAGGTGGCCTCCGCATTATCCTTCATGGAACTCATGCTTAACCTTCTCTGCATCATTCTCATGCAAACATTTAAGCAATATTTCAATTTCATTTTTCCAATACAGACATTTATCTATAATGCAGTAGTTTACAACTTTTAACTTTAAAAACCTTGCCTTTGTTTTTGATAAACTAGGAGGTGTATCTAAATTGAACAAAACATATAGAATATTAGCATACCAAGAGGAATTCATAAAATGGTCTTCAATAATGGGAGTTGAGAATTCCTCTTGTTCATCTAAAGAATTTACCATATTTAGATCAAGAACTTCAAAATTGGATTCAGCTATTAATTTAGCTAGACCTTGGCCTTTAATGAGTTTAGTGGGCTTGATTTATAAATCATATTCAAGGATCACAACTATCCAATTACCTCTCTTACCATCTAGGTCCTGTGTTAGAATGTCTTTCACAACTGAATTTGGGACAAAGGCAATGATGTGGGAGTGCAAAATATAAACTCTGAAGTCTTTTAAGGCTTTGACTAAGGCAAAGGCTTGTTTCTCCATAATGTTGTACTTTAGAGGAGCATCTCTCAATGCCTTGCTAAAGAATGCAATGGGCTGCTCTTGTCCCTGTGGATTTTTCTACAATAGGATAATAGTTATTATATGTTCTGATGCAAATGAAAAAATGTAAAAATATTTTGAAAAATCAGGACTTATTAGAACTGGTGTTTTGGTTAATGGTTGTTTTACTAGCTCAAAAGATTTCTTTGCTTCTAAGGTCCATTTAACTCCTTGTTCATTTTTCAGCATGTTTGTAGTGTTTCTAAGGAGCTCAGGCAAGTTGGGTATGAACCTTCTCAAGAAATTAATCTTTCCAATGAAAGATTGAAGTTCCTTGATGTTTCTAGGATGAGTGATTTGCAATATAGCCTCAATCCTCTTTGGGTCTATCTTTATCCCCTCTTCTGATATGATGTGCCAAAGAAGTTTACCTTCTTGGAGACCAAACAGTGTTTTCTTTGGATTTAAAGATATCCCAAACTTTCTTCATTTCTCGAATACTTTTCTCACGTGTTCTAAGTGCTCTTGATCTGTCTTGGAAAAAGTAGTGACATCATCAAGGTAAATAATGATGAAGTAGTCTAATTCTTCCGAGAATGCAATATCCATGGCTCTTTGAAAAGTTTCACCAGTATTCATTAGACCAAAGGGAATTTTCACATACATGAAAGTGCCCCAAGGTGTAGTAAAAGCTGTCTTTAATTGATCATCAGGATGTACTAAAATCTGATTGTATCCTGAGTAGCCATCTAGCAAAGAAATTCTTTTAGAACCAACTACCCTTTGTAAAATATGATCCATTTTGGGTAAAGGGTAGTTTTCCTTCAATGAGGCTTTGTTTAAGTCTCTAAAGTATATACAAAGCCTAATCTCTCCTGTTTTCTTCCTAACTAACACTAAATTAGACACCCATTCTGAAAATCTAATAGGAACAATAATACCAACTTCATACATTTTCTTGATTTCCTTCTCAACCAAAGGCAACTGAACAGGGTTTATTCTGCGCGGTTTTTATTTAAATGGCTTTTGGTTTTCCTTGAGAGGTATCTTGTGCTGAATTATTTCAATGTCATAGGATTTCAGATCCTCATAACTCCATTCAAAAACATCAGAAAATTATTTAAACAACTATATGTATTTGAGTTTAATGTGAGCTGGTAAGGTTTTAGACAGTTTAATCATCTTTGGTTTTAGTTCACTGCCTATATTACACTATTCAACTTCAGTTTCCACAGGCTCCAGCTTTGGCTTCTTGGCCACATCATTGAAATCAAACAACTCTTCTAAAGGGACCAGTCCCTTTGGAAAAAATTGATTGCTAGACTGTAGAGTTTCTAAGTCTTCTTTTTCTAACTCTGGACTAATTTTTGTTTTCTTTTCAAGTTTGTTAGACAACAGATTTATATCAATAATGTTTGGAGAGTTTTCCTCTTCATCAAATAAATTTTCTTCCCTAAGACAGTTTGTTTCATAATCTGAATATGAACTTGGTAGTTCAAATTCATTTCTGGACTGCAGGAAATATTTTATTTGTTTGTCTCCATCAAAAACTTGCCAATATTTCTCGTTATCAGGGACAGCTGGTCTGAATTTAATTTGAGTTGTGCATTTTTTGGTTTCAAATGGTGTTAAACATGTTCTAGCAACAAAAGCTAAACTATGGGCAAGGATATTCTTTTGTCTTGGGACAAAAATAAGTTGTGAATCCTCAAATGTTTTCAATAAATCCATGACATCGTTCCTATAGGCTCTAAGTATGGGGTGTTTAGCGTTATATTCCCCATTTACTTGCCTAATGATTAATTTTGAATCCCCATGAACTTTTATTCTTTTAGCTCCTAATTTCTTCAACAGGTGTAAGCCTAAAAGAAGGGATTCGTATTCCGCTATGTTATTCGAACACTGAAAATTTAATCTGTAGGAATGGCCTTCTGTGTGATTATTTTTGGTGTTATGTATCCAGACTCTTGCACTAGCATTGCTCCTAGTGCAAGACCCATCGAAGTTCATACTCCAAAGAAGACTAGTTTCAGGTTTAACAGTTTGATTACTCTCCTCTTTAAATAATGTGCTTTCAGATTGTTCTTGAAGGTCAGCACTTTGTTGAATTTGTTTTAACTCCTCAGGTTTTTTATTGAGTTGAGAACTGATTTCTTGACTCTCAAGGTTTAAAAGAAAAGGATGGATGATTTGTAGCTCTAGACCTGTGTTTGGTTTGCTGTAGTTTTCTGGTTTAGCAAACTGTTTTGACACTTCTGTGTTGTTGGGTGTGGAGCCTGATTATCTTGTTTACTTTGTATTACAGCATTGGACCCCTGTACCTTAAAAGGGGCAGCAACTCCGACCATAATTAATCGCTACCGTGGGGGGTCCAGGGGGGGCGGAAGTGCTTTTTGGAGCCCCCCCCCTGGCAGGGGGTTTCGAGGGCAGTGCCCCCGAAGCTAAAAACAGATGTAAAAATGCCTTGTAAAAGTATAGTAATTTCTAGTCAATCTAGGTCGTTCATAGGCGGATGATCTAACGATAGAAGTTAATTTTAGATTAGGGTTTTTTTCCCTAGAAGGAAACCCCTCACTTTTATGAGGGTATTGTATTGCGGCTGTGTATTGCGTGTGTATTCTCAGAGCGAGAAATAGAGAGGGAGACTGTGAGAGAGAAAAAATGATATTACAGTGGATCTACTGTAGGTTTTGTCTCTTCATTTTTCTGGATAATAGAAAGGAAGGACTGGTTGTTCGGGGTGGACGTAACCCAAACTGGGTGAACCACGTATATCTGTGTCTCTCTAGTTTTATGTATTTTGTGTGCTTGTATTTTCCGCATATTTTATGTGTTGCATTTCTCCATAATATATAATTTTCTAACAACTAGTATCGGAGCCAAAGGTGTATTTGGCTGATAAAATCGCATGAAAGAAGGGTTTCCTGGTTCTAGTGGGAGCAATGGCGGAAGATGGTAAGTTTAGGGTCGAGAAATTTAACAGCCAAAACTTCCCGCTGTGGAAGATGCAGATGGAAGATTATCTGTATCAGAAATATTTGTACCTACCATTGAGCAAAAAAAAAACAAAGCCAGTGGCCATGATAGACACGGAATGGAACATTCTCGATAGAAAGGCACTTAGAATAGTACGGTTGTGCCTTGCGGCGACAGTCGCCTTCAATATTTCAAAGGAAACAACAACAGAGGGTTTGATGCAGACGTTGGCAAAACTATATGCAAAACCCTCAGCCTCAAACAAGGTATTTCTTATGAAACGACTATTTAATATGAATATGTGGGAAGGTGGATCTGTTGCAGACCATTTAAATGATTTCAATACAGTTACCAGTCAGTTAAGTTCTGTAGGGGTAAACTTTGATGACGAGGTTAGAGATATGTTATTCTTATGCTCATTACCATAGAGTTGGAATGGTTTAGTAATGGCCATTAGTAACTCTGTCTCTGGATCTAGTACTTTAAATTTTGATGATGTTGTCGGTGCTATCCTTAGTGAGGAAATGCGACGGAAAAGCTCCGGTGAGACATCGGGTAATGCTTTGAGTGTAGAGTCTAAGGGAAGAAGAATGGAAAGAGGAAAGAGCTCAGGGTATCGTAGTAAATCAAGGAAAGGCAGATCCAAGTCCAGATCGGGGATAATGTGCTGGAAATGCGGAAAGAAAGGACACCTAAAGAAAGACTGTAGATCTCGGAAGGCAAAAGAAGGAGACACACAGCAAGAAAACAATCATGAAGCAAATGTGATAGGTGATGTGTTACAAGATGATTTGATTATTTCTTTCAAAAATGTTACTGATTCTTGGGTTGTAGATTCAGGGGCTTCATTCCATGCCACACCTGATAAGAAATATTTTCATGACTATGTTCAAGGAGATTTTGGACAAGTTCGTTTGGGTGATGATAAACCCTATAAAATTGTTGGAATGGGTAGAGTTCTTGTAAAACAACAGAATGGAAACCAATGGCTACTAAAGGAGGTAAGGCATGTTCCATATCTGAAGAAAAATTTGATTTAAACAGGGAAATTAGGCGGTGAAGGTTGTGTGACAACTTTCACGGATAAAACTTGGAAGGTCACCAAAGGAGCCTTGGTAATAGCAAAAGGCGAAAAGGTTGGTACATTGTATTTATGCAATGGTATTTCTAACTTTGTTAATGATTTAACTTCCAAAGGAGCAGATGCAGCATTATGGCATCATAGGCTCGGACACATGAGTGAGAAGGGGATGAAGATTCTTCACTCAAGAAATTTGTTGCCAAGTTTGAAGAATGTTGATTTGGATTTCTGTGAGAATTGCATTTATGGAAAACAGAAGAGAGTCAGATTTCTCAGAGTTGGGAAAGAAAATAAGAGCGAAAAATTGGAGCTTGTGCATACAGATGTATGGGGACCTGCTCAGGTATCATCTCTCGGTGGCTCTCGCTATTATGTTACGTTTATTGATGATGCAACTAGAAAAACTTGGATTTATTGTATTCAAAATAAATCTGATGTATTTGATACTTTCAAGAAATGGAAAGCTTTGGTTGAGATTGAGACGGGAAAGAAGTTGAAGTGTCTCAGATCAGACAATGGAGGTGAATATTGTAGCAAAGAGTTTGATAGGTACTGTTCAGAGCATGGAATTCGTAGAGAGAAGACAGTTCCAAGAACACCACAAGAAAATGGTGTGTCAGAAAGGATGAACAGAACAATCATGGAGCGTGCAAGGTGCATGAGATTGCATGCGGGATTGCCTTTACAATTTTGGGCAGATGTTGTAGATATTGTTGTTTATCTAATAAACAGAGGGCCTTCAAGTTCCTTGGATGGTGGTATTCCAGAGGAAGCATGGACAGGTAAAAAGGTAAACTACTCTTTTTTAAATCCTTTTGGTTGTGAGGCCTTTGTCCATATTAATAAAGAAAATAGAACAAAGCTTGAGGAAAAATCAAAGAAATATACCTTTATTGGATATGGTGTTAATGATTTTGGTTATCGCTTATATGATTATGAAAATCACAAAATCATTAGGAGAAGAGATGTAATATTTAATGAAAAGGTCTTGTATAAGAATCAGTTGCAGGAAAAGAAACAAGAAAAAAAAAACAAAGAATACACATTTTTTACTGAAATCACAAAAAAAGTAAAGGTGCCTGAAAATAATAATAATCAACAACCACAGCAGTAACAACCACCATAACAGCAATAGGCACCTCAAACACCTGAAAGTGGTGTTAGAAGATCTACCAGGATAAGTAGACCCCCTGAACGATACTCTCCTTCATTATATTATTTATTGTTGACTGATTCTGGTGAACCTGAATGTTATGAAGAAGCAATGCAGGTTGAAAGAAGGAAGAAGTGGGAGCTAGCGATGGATGAAGAGATGGACTCCTTAATGCATAACTAGACTTGGGACTTAGTCAGGTTGCCTGCAAGTAAAACTACATTGCGAAATAAATGGGTTTACAGGCTGAAGGAAGAAGATGGAGGAAAACAAAGGTACAAAGCTAGACTTGTGGTGAAGGGGTTTGCATAGAAGAAAGGTATTGATTTTGATGAAATATTTTCTCCTGTTGTTAAAATGACTTCAATCAGAACTATTTTAAGCCTTGTAGCAGCAGAAGATTTACATCTTGAACAGTTAGATGTAAAGACAACATTTCTCCATGGAGATTTGGAGGAAGAGATATACATGCAGCAACCAGAAGGATATGAGGTAAAAGTGAAAGAAAAATTGGTGTGCAGGTTAAATAAGAGCTTGTCTGGCTTAAAACAAGCTCCAAGGCAATGGTATCTAAAATTTGACAAGTTTATGTCTGCACAAGGTTATACTAGATTTCACTCTGATCATTCTGTTTATCTAAAAAGGAAAAATGATGGTAGCTATATTATATTGTTATTGTATGTAGATGACATGCTTGTTGTAGGGTCTAACATGTAGGAAATAAATGTGCTCAAAAGAAAATTGGCAAATTCATTTGCAATGAAGGATTTGGGAGCTGCAAAACAAATCCTTGGTATCAGGATAACTAGAGACAGGAAACATCGCAAATTAACAATGTCTCAGAATGAGTACATAGAAAAGGTGTTAAAAAATTTTAATATGCAAAATGCAAAACCAGTTAGTACACCTTTTGCTAGCCATTTCAAACTTAGTAAGGAGATGTGCCCCAAGACCCAAGAAGAAATGGACTATATGTCTAAAGTTTCATATGCATAAGCAGTTGGAAGCTTAATGTATGCAATAGTTTGCACAAGGCCTGATATTGCACATGCAGTGGGAGTTGTAAGCAGGTACATGAATAATCCAGGAAAAGAACATTGGATGGCAGTAAAATGGATTCTCGAATATTTGAGAGGTACCACAAATCAAGCATTATGCTTTGGTGGTTCAAACATTGGTCTATAGGGATATGTTGATGCAGATATGGCAGGTGACAGAGATAACAGGAGGAGCACTACAGGATATGTATTTACTGTAGGTGGAACAGCTGTCAGTTGGGTTTCAAAAATCCAAAGTGTTGTTGCACTTTCAACAACAGAAGCCGAGTATGTTGCTGCTACAGAGGCTAGTAGAGAAATAATTTGGTTACAAAGGTTTATGGCTGAATTAGGTAAGAAGCATGATATGGGCACGTTATACAGTGATAGCCAAATTTCCATTCATCTTGAAAAGAACTCAACATTTCATTCCAGGACTAAACACATACATCTCAAGTACCATTTCATACAGTCAGTATTGGAAGATGGAGAGTTGAAGCTGGAAAAGATACACACTAGCCAGAATCCTACAGATATGCTAACAAAAGTTGTAACCATGGAGAAACTAAGAATGTGCTTAGTTTCAATTGGCTTTCAAGGATGACGATGAAGATGAGGAGTAGCTAGGTCCAAAGAGGTGTCATTGTCCAGCAAATGAAGCAACGATGGAGTTGCTACAATCAGTCTCCAAGTGGGAGATTGTTGGGTGTGGAGCCTGATTATCTTGTTTACTTTGTATCACAACATTGGACCCCTGTACCTTAAAAGGGGCACCAATGCCACCCATAATTAATCGTTGCCATGGGGGGTCCAGGGGGGGAGGCAGCGCCCCTAAAGCTTAAAATAGATGTAAAATTGCCTTGTAAAAGTATAGTAATTTCTAGTCAATCCGGGTTGTTCATAGGTGGATGATCTAACGGTAGAAGTTCTGTTTAGATTAGGGTTTTTTGCCCTAGATGGAAACCCCTCGCTTTTATGAGGGTATTGTATTGCGGCCGTGTATTGCGTGGGTATTCTCGGAGTGAGAAATAGAGAGGGAGACTGTTAGAGAGAATAGAGGATATTACAGCGGATCTGCTGTAGGTTTTATCTCTTCATTTTGTTGAATAATAGAAAGGAAGGACTGGCTGTTCGGGGTGGACGTAGCCCAAACTGGGTGAACCACGTATATCTGTGTCTCTCTAGTTTTATGTATTTTGTGTGCTTGTATTTTCCACATATTTTATGTGTTGCATTGCTCCATAATATATAATTTTATAACATGTGTTTTCTTCCTCCTCCTCTCTATTGGCCATTAATTTAGTTAAAGTCACTTGTTCACTGAATGTTTCATCGTTGAAAAGGATAAATGAGTCAAGGCCTGTATTTACAGAATAAAGGGGAGAGTTTTGCAGTCTCTCTTGGAAATAACCATGTATTGCATATGGGACTCCCTGTAAAGTCTTCTTGTTTGATTAAAAAC
The DNA here is from genome assembly GCA_034641835.2 of Pinus albicaulis. Lineage (NCBI taxonomy): Eukaryota > Viridiplantae > Streptophyta > Pinopsida > Pinales > Pinaceae > Pinus > Pinus albicaulis. Next base: position 1,036,387,965 of record CM076581.1, on the reverse strand, counting down.
AGGGATGGTCGCATATGTCATGTCCATCTGCATAGTTCCTTGTAACTTAGCTCCCCAAGATTCTGACAATAGCATACCATATTTTGGGGGTACATCAGCCACTACAATATCCATTACTAAACATTTGGCTAGAATTTGTGCTAAATTGACATAGAGGTCTTTGATTAATCCTAAACATTTCACTCTGCTTGAGTCAAAGGAGTAAAGATCTTTGTATGGCCTAGTGATTTCAAGGCCTAGGCTCTCCATTACAGCTTTGGGCATTAAATTGTGAGAGGCCCCTAAATCATGCATAGCATTGTGCAAAATCTTGTCATGAATATTTAAACTAACATAAAAAGGAGGAACTGGTCCTTCCTGATATCTACCCTCAATCTTAGGACCGAATATGAGCTCTGTTTGGTCATCATTAAGATTGACAGTGTCATTATTATCTTCTATGTTAAAATCCTTCAAAATTTTGGATCTATACACATTTTGGGCGGCTAATTCAGTGAGAGGAACATAGATCTTGATTCTGGCAATTTCCTGCTCCAAACTAAAAGGCATCTGATTATTTGAAGTGCTTGTTTCAGCCTTATTAACTGCCACTCTATCAGCAAAATCAGTTTGCTGATTTCCTCTATTTACATTTGTCAAAATGGTTTTAACAGGAGCACTAGCTGAGGTGCTAACGCTACTAAGGTCTGCACTCTGTTTTTCAGTACTTTGAGTGCTTTTCTCTTTACCTTTATCAGAATTTCCAGCCACTATCTTGTCCTTCTGTTTCGGAGTCGCCACTTGTTAGTGTAAAATCTTATCGCACATGTACGAAAATACCCTACTTTAGCTATGTGTGACGAATATCCCTAACAACATAAATGGTTGCTTAACCCTTTAGATCTGCAATAGAAAATAAGAACAAATCCTGCAAAAACCTAGATCTATGTAGTAAAAGTAGCTAAACAGTAAATGGAAATCGTAATAACTCCAAGTAGCCAACAGAAAAGACAATATTAAACAATGATTTATTATATTATAACACTTGATGAAGGAAACAAGTAGATTTTATGAGTCCCCCTCGATGGGATGGGTTTTTGGTTGTCCTCAATTCTTTAGCTTTATGAGTGTCTCTTTCTCTCAATGGTGTAGAAAACCCAAAATGTGTATTGAACTCAAGTGGGAGCTCAAATGGAAAAATAAAATAATAGCGAAAATGAGAATGATCAAAGTGAAGAATGAATGGAAAACCCCTCATATTTATAAAAAAAATATTGATTTACCCTCGATTATGGAGAATAATAAAATATTATTAACTAAAATCTAGATCTAACTGCTTGGAATATTTTACTATATTTTGTTGGAGGGAAAAGGTATTGAAATTGGTTAAATGCCTTTATTTATAAATAATAAACAAATAAATTATTTATTTATCATTTCAATAATGTGGTTAAATAATAATAAACAAATAATGATTTGTTTAATTATTCCTAGATGATTTAGTCAAATTTAACAAGGAATAATAACTAAATAATGATTTAATTAATTATTCCTAGAGAAAAATAAGATCAATAATTATTTTTCTAATTATTTCTCATAATTAAGTTAAATATGACCAAGAATATTATTTAAATAATGGTTTAATTAATTGTTCCTAGAGGAAAATCAAATAAACAATGATTTTTTTTATTATTCCTCATGGGGTTTGTTGTTTTAAGCAGAAATAATTTAATAAAATACGATTTATTAAATTATTTCTTATAGTGAAAGAAATTTTACTATGGTAAAATTGTTCTTACATGGTGTACTTCGATCCATCTAATTAGAAATGGTTAGATGACCAATTTTTGGTGATAACAGAAGGCCTTGATAGATTTGTTTCAAAGTAGCAGTGACCACAAGAAATTGGCACTGAAGGAAAAGCTCAGGAAAATCAAAATGGAGAAGGGAGACACAATCCAAAAATACTTGACCAATTTCACTCAATGTTGAAATGATCTTGGAATTGTTGGGATTATTGTGGCTAATTATGAATGGTGAGGCTAGAACTTCTAAGCCTTCCCAAGAGCTAGCATAGTTACCAGGACTCTATGAATGGGAGCAAGCAGTTACCAAAGTTGGAGCGACTATGGTTGGGTTTGGTACAAGAAGAGTTTCGAGACTGATGATGAGGAAATTTGTGCCTTAGATGGCAAGGTAAACAAAAAGAAAGGGAAGAAGTCCTAATCCAAATCCGATACCGACAAAGAAGGAAAGTAATAAAACATCTCAAAGGTGAAGTTTTTCAACTGTCATGATCATGGATGCTATACCACAAATTGCCCACAAAAGAAGAAGAATAACAAGAAGGCTCTAGGAGCTATAGCGGGTGAAGCTTTGGTCTTACAGTTTGAGTTGGACTTCTCTCTCATTACATTCATGCTGTCAACAGTGATGGGATCTATGTGGTACTTGGATAGTGGAGCCTCTTTCCACATGACTAGAAACAAATAATTCTTTAGTAGCGTGGAGGAGAAGGATCTTCAGATGCCCATCGAGATGGGAAATGATAGGAAGTATAGTGCTACTGGGATTGGTACAATTATTTTCCAGAGATATTTAGGTAAACTCCTCATAGTAAAATATGTCATGCATGTATCGGGTTTGAAGAAGTATTTGGTTTATGGTACTATGTTTGAAGATCATGGATATGATGTGGTTTTCAATGAAGGAAAGGCGTTCCTTCATCACAAAGCCACAGGACAGGGAAAGAAGACTGGGGTTCGTATGAAGAACCTATACTAACTTCATGTATATGGCTGCACATAATTGAGCATTAAATAAAATGAGGTGGTGAGATGGGATACCAGTGAGTTATGGCACATGAGGTTGGGTCATCTACACCACAATTCTTTTAGGATGATGCGACAGATTTCTACAGGGCTTCCAAAGGGTACACTTGCGTAGAGAGACACATGAAAACGTTGTACTATGGGGAAGTATACAAATGCCACCTTTCATGATAAGGAAAATCAAGCAACGGAAATCCTTGAGAGAGTTCACTCAAACATGTGTGGGTTGTTCTCAATAGCTTCCACAACAAAGCACATGTATTATGTGATTTTGGTTGATGATTTTTCTATATATTGATCGATTTTCTTCATGCAAAATAAAGATAAGATTTTCTCCAAGTTTTGTGAGTTCAAAGCACTTGTAGAAAAAGACACAAGGAAGAAAGTGAGGTCTCTAAGTATCTACAATGGTGGTGAGTATATCTCTAATGAATTCAAGAAATTTTGTACCACAAAAGGAATTCAAAGAGAATTGATTGCACCTCATAACCCACAACAAAATGGGGTTGCAGGAATAAATAACATAACAATTGTGGGAGTAGCATGAGTTATGTTACATGATCAGGGCCTACCATTGCATGAGTGGGAAGAGGCATGCAACACAACGGTATTTGTGTAGAACCATAGTCATCATCAAACACTTGGCATGAGTACACCAGAGGAGGTTTTTTTAGGTAGGAAACCGGATGTTTCATATTTTAAAATGTTTGGTTCATATACCTATTTCCATGTGACCAAAGATGCTAGGAAGAAGCTAGAACCAAAAAAAGAGATTTCGATATTTTTTGGGTACCAGATACTCCCCACAACTATCAGGTATATTTTCCAGCACACAGGATGAGAATTGTCAGAAGAGATGTGAAATTTGATGGGGAGAAGGCCATGAGATTTCCCCTTAAGAGGTGTTACACATTATTCTGTCACCATGACATTTTATTTTCGGTATTGGTTCATCACTAGCTATATTTTGCTCCCTTAGAGGTCAAAAACCCTAAAGTTCCTAAACCAAGTCTTGGAATTGGAGAAAAGCTCACTAAAACCCTAAAAAGTCTAACTCTCCACTTTTCCTAGCCCTTGCCTGCGGATCCGTTGATGTTTGCTCTATAGCCTACAGTACAACCCGCACATTTTTCTTATTAAACTTGTGGACACATGTAAAAGGTAAAATAAAGGAGAAAGTTACTTCTAGAATCCTAGATGGTCGAATATTCTCCCAACTGGAAGCTTCTAGAAGTGCGTTCAGTTCGAGCTTCATCCCTCCACCTATCGAGCTCTATCCCTTCATTCATGGAGTTTATCCCTTGGAATTTGGAGCTCAAATCCCTTCATGAGAGGAATCCATCCCCCTCTTCATGGAATGGAAACCACCTCCATTTTTCTATAAATTGAGCTCATGTTTCAGTCTCAAAGGTACGTAGAACTTAGTACTTTGAAGAGGAGAATTGCTGAAGGAATTATACTCTCTATACTTGGCATTATTGGTATGATAATGATCACACACTCATTACCTTAACTTCATGCTAGTTTGGAGAGAAGAAAGCTTGTCAAACCGAGAGGAACGGTTGTTCAGGACCCTGGAAGAACGTGTATAACATCAAGGTGACAGGTTGGAAGGTTACTTCTTTTATACAAGTTAATACAAATGGATCCCATTTTCTCATTAAATTGTTTATGTATCTATTTGAGTAATTCAATTCTTAGATTCCTTGATCACTAAGATAAACTAGTTTTTTTGTCAATTATTATATCTTGCAGGTTCTTTTCATCCTTTTATTTGTCTTTGATTGCAGGTCATACATGTTGGAGTGACCTCTTTTGGAGCGACTGAAAAGAAGATTACAGCAAGCATTGGACTTCAGGTAGGGGCATGTCCTCTTTCTTTGTTATTAATAATTTTTAATCACAAATGTTCTAGAGAAAATGGTTTTCATTTTGTTGTTTATTTCTAGATATCCTTAGGATACTAGGGAGATCATTCTTGTCCACAAGAAAGATTTATCCATCTAACAAGAGGGATATTGACTTACATGCAATGGAGGAACTCTTAGTTCCAAAGGATGAACCTCAGTATGTGGAACAACCACAAGCAAAGGATCAGAGAGTGGAAAAAATCATTGATGCAGAGCCATTCACGATAAATGGTAGGAATCGTACTAGAGAGGTTAAAATATTGATGCTAGATGTGACAGAGAATGTAGGTGCACCTACATCACAACGCAAGAAGAGAAGGTCCCTAGACATGTATACTAGATACATGGCTCTTATGAGTGAATTTATTGTGACAGAACCATCCTTTTTTGAGGAAGAAGTGCAACAGCCGGTATGGGTTGATGTCATGGTTGAGGAGTATTACTCCATTATCAGAAACAATGCATGGGAAGTGGTCCCAAGGCCCGTGGAAAACTCAGTGATTGAATCCAAGTGATTTATAAGCGGAAGCAAGTAGAATATGGGAGTGTGGAGAAAAAAATGCTATATTTTTGGTCAAAGGGTTCTCACAGGTAGAGAGGATTGACTATGAGTAGACTTTTGCACCAGTTGCGAGGTACTCATCGATTATATCCATCCTTTCACTCTCAGCGCAAATGGGATGGCAGATACAATATATGGATGTAAAGGCAACCTTTCTCAATGGATTTATTGAGGAATGAGTGTAAATTTAGTAGCTAGAAGGTTTTGATACCTTATATAGGGAGTTTCATGTGTGCAGACTCAAGAGAGTATTGTATGGGCTAAAGAAAGCACCTCATGCTTGGTACACTAGGATTGACATCTATTTCACCGGATTGGGGTTCAGAAACAGTGAAGCGGATGTGACCCTATATAATATTGTGGTTGATGGTAAACTTTTGATTACTATACTTTATGTAAGATCTGATACCGAAAGGTGATGAGAAGCTCATAACTCCTTGCAAAGAGGATCTTGCAAGAGAATTTGAGATGAAGGACATGGGGCTCTTGCATTATTTCCTTGGTTTAGAAATATGGAAAGCATATGGGGAGGTATTTGTATCTTAGGGAAAGTATGTCAAGGAGATACTCAGGAAATTCCACATGGGGGGTAGAAAACCCATGGAGACTCCTCTTGTAGGAAACTGGAGGAAGGAGGATGCTACTTCAGGTGAGGTAGTGGATGCTACTATTTACAAGCACCTTGTGGGTTCACTTATGTATTTGGTGAACACATGACCAGACATATGCTACGTAGTTAACCAGCTTAGTCAAGCTATGGTTAAGCCAATCATGGTATTTTGGAAGGCAAGGAAGCATGTCTTGAGGTATCTTAGGAGCAGTACAAAGTATGGATTATGGTACAGACAGACAGAGGAACCGAAGCTTCAAGGCTTCACTGATGCAGATTGGGAAGAAATTCCATCAGATAGGAAGAGTACATCACGGGGCATCTTCAGCATAGGATCAGCAGTAGTTTCTTGGTACAACAAGAAACAAAGATCAGTTGCACTCAGTTCAGTAGAGGTAGAGTACATGGTAGCTATTCAGGCTGCATTTGAGGCCATCTGGATTCTTGTTGTTTTTTTTATTCATTAGATGGATATGACAATGATACATTGTGTAACCAGAGTTGCATTAAACTCTCTCTCAATCTAGTATTCCATGACAAGTCCAAGCATATAGATATCTGATATCACCATCTCATAGATTGTGTTCAAAGGTGCATTATTTTGTTGCATAACATTCCCACAAAGGATCAGGATGCAGAAATCTTGACGGAGGTGTTGGCAAAGAGAAAATTCAAATACCACAGAGGCAGGATCAGGGTAGCTGATAATCTCTTTCTTGTTGAGAGGGAGTGTTGAAATTCAACAAGAAAATGCACCCACAAAGGGTGAGGAATTTTTATGCACCATGAGTGAGGAAACTTGATGCATCATAATTTTGGCCGTGGAATGTGGGGCGTCTAATTTATTTTTCCCTTAAATAAATTGGACAATAAAGTGTAATTTCATATCATAACAACTTGTATAAGTTAACTAAGTCAATATGACTGAGGTAGCTCAATAAATTCGAACTGAGTGTCTAAGATGAGGCATTTAGAGGGATTCTAATATTTTTGGGGTCTAGTTGCAATTGATGCATCAGTGGGATGTAGGCATGAATTAGTTAACTCAATTAATTGAGTTAAAATTAGTTTAACTAGTTTTAACTGAGTGATGAGCTAGTGAGAGTTCTATTGAATTAAATTAGATTTAATTCATAATGAGTGATCAATAAGATAATTGATAATTCATTATTAATGGTTCATGAATGTCAGTTCTGAGGAAGACCCAGTTGAGATAGAGGTTAAAGGGAACATAACTATCAATTGTATTTATAGAAAATTTCCCATGTGCAATTATAAATTCATTCGGATGCCATGCTGCATTGCTCAATCAAGGGAGGCTATTTTTCCTATTTAATAGGGAGTTATTTCCCTAGGAATTTCATGGGCAAGGGAGGATGAAGGAAGGTTGAGAATTGGCTAAGTACTAGTCCAATTTTTCCTATATTGGTGTGAGGTAATTGGTAGAGTGCGGGAGATTCTTGTGAGCAAGAAAGAATTGTATTGTTTCATGATTCCTTGACTTAATAAAATATACATATAGCGGGGTTTTTTAGCAGTTGCTTTCCCCAAGAACATTTTTTGTTTTGCAATTGATTTACTTATTTCTCTTACTTGCATGTGATTGAGCGATCATGTTTTGTATTCCACAAATATTGTAGAAAGATTCAGTGTCTTCTTTTAGTACATCACAAGATCAAATTGAATCCATTGATAGAATTTCTACAAAATTTTGAGCAGGAGCACTCATTGGATGAAAAATTTAATTACTCATCCATGGAGTACCCATGTTTCACACTTTTGATGGACCCTGCTACACGAAAAATTAGAAATATTTGAAAAAGCATGATTGCATTCATGTTTTTTCATGTATTTCATTGCAATCACATTTTTTCATGTATTTTTCAGTTTTCGTGTAGCAAGGTCCATTGAAAGTATGAAAAATGGGTACTCCTTGGAAGAGGAATTAAATTTTTCATCCAATGAGTCCTGTAACTCTATTTGAGCAAAACCATAAGGTGATAAGTTAAAAATACAAGTTCAAAAAGTAGTTTTTTATTTTTTTATTTTCTTATCTTTTTATTGTTTTACTCCAAAGATGGTGAATCATCCCCCATGGTTGACATCATCATATTGAATCCTATTAGTTCTTATAAAGTTAATTTTCGTTGGACATTTTTCTTTTGAGGCCCAGTTTTTTCCTCAAAATTTCTCTAATGATGATGATGTGGCAATGCTAAGTTCTTCTCCTTGTTGCTATGTCATGTGTTCTTGATGGTAGATCTAATATGTGCTTCATATTTATGAAATATATCCTTTGTTATTAATATTTACCCTCCAAAAGGTCATGGATTAATATCGATACCTTATGAGTTATGATGCAATGTCTTTATTCTATCATGGTTTAAGATCTTCTTCATGTCCTAATGGGTCTTCTTTGTGCTTATTCTCTGCTACTGCTTCATTTTTTTTCCTTGACATATTCCTGGAGTATAACCTTGCCTTGTTGTGGGGGCACACCTACCAATGAATTTCACTCATGATAAGGAAAAATCAATATTAAAACCATGTATTATTTCTCTACCTTGCTCATGGAAGAAGCTTCTTGTGATAGGTCTGTGAACAGACTGAGAATGAAGTGCTTGATGGGGCAGGTGCAGTTGGAATCAACAATGGATTAGGAAGGAACTATTATTCTCTAATACTATGTTATGATATATGAGGAAGATATATTCAAGGTCCAACATAGTGGGCAAGTTCAAGGAACAATGTGATGAGCTTGTTGACTTAGACTGCACCATGAACTAGGCTCAAGGCAGAAGGAGACATCGAGAGAAAAATTGAGCTTCAAGTGACTTAGCGAGGCCTTGATTGTGGAATAAAATTATTCCATGCACTTAAGGAGAGAAAGAGAGAAATTTCTTGGGTGAAGGGCACAATCATAAGAAACACGAAGGGGCACACTATTTATTAAGAGTTTTTTCCTCGCTAGAGAGGCTCAGTAAGAGTGCAAGGCATAGTGATAATGGACAAGGATGCCCAATTGTTTCCTGAGAATTCATTGTGAACTCTAGAAGGGACAGAGGGTCATTGTTTCCCAGAAGTGTGATCTGAAAGGGATAGAGGGTCCTTGTTTCCTAGAAGTGTTCTCTAACAGGGACATCCTTTTGATGAGTGCAACTTTCTCCAACAATGGTTGAATGTTCACGTCCTGCATTCAAGAAGGCTTGCTAAAAGAGGAAAATGTGCAGTTGGCTAAGCTAAGTAACAAAGGTGAAGTCATGCATTCAAGAAGGCTTTCTAAAAGAGGAAATTGTGCAGTTGGCTAAGATAATTAACAAAGGTGAAGTCACTTTTCCTAGGGAGAGGCTGTTATGAAACGAGCTCCAAAAATAGAAGGAAAGAGAGATCAACGCCTTATAAATAAGCCACTTCGAGGGAGAAACCTCCTTTACATTAAATAAATTAAAAATTCTTGGATAATACAAATGACAAAACCTCCTTCTATATATAGGAGTCCATGGGGTCACAATATAATCCTGACCAACCAAACAATAATAATAATAATATTGGGGTTACATTGCTACAACAATAATAATAAGGGGGCTACAATAACAACAATAAGTGACTATACTAGTAATATAGGGACCTAACATGCCCCTGTCCTTAAAAAAAAGTTTTTTCCTCAATGCTTGAGTAGCTCTGGGTGCTTCTGTATAAAATTCACATCTTCCCATGTAGAATATTAAGTGGGTAAGTTCCTCCACTTGATGAGATATTATGAAATTGATCGATTTCATAGCTGTCAAGTTCTTGTTTCCATGACTGCTTCAGGTTCCAATATGATTTTTCATTCCTCAAAAAGTTCTGGAAATATTTTATGTACTGGAATTTTTTCACCAATAACCTTCTTTAAGCATGAAACATGGAAAACTAGATGCACTAGAGAAGAAGCAGGAAGCTCCAATTTGTATGCCATAGTACCAATATTTTGTAACACCTTATAAAGGCCATAGTAATTTGTCAATAATTTATTATCCTTATTATCTTTCTTGAGGGACAATTGTTTGTATGGTTGTAGCCGTAAAAATACCCAGTCTCCTACATTAAAACTTCTCGTTGCGATGTTGATCTGCCGATTGTTTCATTCGATTTTGTGCCAAATTTAGGTTATACTTTAAGAGTTGGAGAACTTTTTTTTGATGCTCTATGTGATCTTCCACTGCTTGAACCTTATAATTTAATCTTAAAGATGATGTGATGTGTTAGCCTTTGAGATAAACTAAGGTCGATAAGTTATGCCAAAGCATTAAAATGTTTGTTTGTTTGTTTTTAAATAGTGGATGACCAGTGAACAATTTTCTGAAACATGTGCTTTAACTTAGAAAGATATTTGGATAAATAAAAGGTTGTTTCTTAATTACATATGGTTAATTTGATTTAAAGTGGGATGGATAGAAGAATGTAGAAGTATAAATGATTTAATATTAGACGGATTATTTAATCTTTTATAAGCAGAAATAATGAAAACTATGTTTTCATTATCAACAAAATATAATTAAGTCATAAAAAAACCTACGTGTAATTAAATTTCAAGAGGAATTTACAATAAAAAATAGTCTTGTAAATTAGCCTCTTAATCTAATTACAACTTCACAATGAATCAGAAACTAAACTGAGATTTAATTAAAATTTCTATTTGGATAATTGTTAATGAATATAATCATATGAGGAAAACATAATGAAAAAATGAATAAAAACAACTCACAGGAACACAAGCCATATGAAGTAAAATCCATAATCCTTTATTCAATCAAAAATTCTCCAGCTATTACAAATTTGTTTAATAACTAGTTCAAGGGTGCAACCTCAAATACGTCTATGAATGAAGTATTTATACAAAAAAAAAAATTACAATCAATTCCTGTGTGACAAGGCATATTAGAAATATCTAAAAAACTAACCAGAAAGGAAATAGATCGATATAAAAGGATTGCATCTATGTTTATAGCCCTGTTCTAGTGGAATATTGTTGCCGAGTCACCACATTTTTAGTAGTGCGTTGGCAAACGAAGTGTTGTGCTGGAGAAATCTGTTGTAGGAACACCCTTTGCCCGTCTTGATCCATGGTGTCTATCTGTTACCTGAGTCCTTTATGCCATGTTTAACACTTTTTGAAACAAAATACCATAAAAAACCATATACCCAAGCTTGATATTCAGTAGAATTTAGTTCTAAACTTTATTGCATCCATAGAAATATCACATATCGCATGTTTTACAGTTTATGATATGAAGAATGGAATTGGCGATGCGATGCGAAGTACGGAGGTGACATGGCAGCAGGGTGATAGTTTCGATGATGTGAAGAAATGGAATGGGAATGGTAGTGAAGGAACAATGTATAGCGATAAGCAGAGTATTATGGTGGGGCCAACTGTATCGTAAATTGCAATCGGGACTGGATAGGTTTTGGGAATATGGTTAAACTTTAAATTTTGGGAAATGTGATGAGCGAAAAGTTAAGATATGTGCGATGTGATACATATTGCACATCAGCGATCACAAGATTTAACTTTTGGCGGAATGGAATAATTTGTTTTGTTGATACGCTATGAGGTATATTTTTCAAGCTATGAAAAGGTATGGTTAAACAAGTAAAGTTGCGATCTTGCGATGCAATGGATATCGCACATTGCAACTTTTAAGGTTTTGCAGCGAAGTGCAAAAATTTATAATCGACGATCTACGAAGTGGTATATTTCTCAATGTGTGATGTATGGTGGGGGAAAGGGTGACATGGAAGGAGAAATGGCCCCATTTTAATCACAATCGGGGAATCGGGAAGGTGGAGGTAAGTGGAAACAATGATATAACAATATGAAAAAGGTAAAGTAGAAAGATAAAGCGGAAAGGAAAAAAAGGGTAAGGTTTATTTACACGCGGAGGGTGAATGGGTCCCACTATCATCACATATCACATTTCAGAAGGTTTGTAGGAGATAGAAATTAAAGGATTTTGCAATTTGGCCGATGCAAAAAGTAATTCTAGTGTGCGGTAATGAAAATAAAAAGGGAATGACTTAGGGAAAATGAAAATGAAAAGGGGTAAACTTAGAATATGAGAAAAAATTCTTAGGATAGTGATTTTTAAACCATATAAGTTATTCTTCTTTATGGTGTGCATTTAGACTAGCGGCCAGTGAATTTTTTATAAATGAAGCTTACCTTTTCTTTTTGCTTCCCTAACATTTTGTTTTATTTTCCTTCTTTATTTAGGGAAGCTAACACCTATCATTTTATTGATATGGATGTCTATAAAACGATCAAATTTTCCTAACATTTTTAAATTTTTCATTCTTTTGCATCCATATCCTACCTTAACATTTTCAAAATTATTTAACCAATTATGCTAACTTATCACAAATAGATAATGTTACAACATCGACTCCATCTGGGGACTGCTTCCTCCTGTTGGATGCAAAGAACAAGCAAATCCAATAGCCTTCTCATTGGGCTATGGATTCTTTGCTAAAACAGATACTCACTTGCAATTTTCAAAAATAAAAAAACTCTCTGAATGTTTACAAATGTGTAAATGAATGAAAAATAAATACTAAATATAAATTTTCAAGAACTTCCCATTGACTGGCAATGAGGAATACTCTCCTTCCAAATTATGTAGAATAAATGTATTGTTCCCTTTGACTTCTGAAATGTTGAATGGACCAAACCATAGGCTTTCAAATTTATCCTATTTTCCTTTGTCTTCTCTCCTTGTATCCCATTTGAGCACAAGGTCACCTTTCTTAAAATTTATTTCTCTTGCTTTTCTGTCAACCAACTCTTTCATCTTTTTCTGGTAATTTCTTAGATGAAATTGAATTTCATCCTTGTCTTCATTCAACTCAATAATTTGGTTAATCCTTCTTGAGAAATTATCTTTTTCTTCATAAGATTCCTATAGAAATCTCATAACGGATAAAGCTAAATGAGTAGGAAAAATTGCTTCCTTACCATAAACTAATTGGAAAGGAGACTTTCATGTTGATCTCTTAGGAGAAACTCTGTTTTCCCAAATAGCATGAATTAAATGGTTGTCCCAACTCTTTTTATGATCTTCAAGAGACTTCTCAATGACCTTAACTAAGTTCTTGTTGGAAGATCTACAAGTCCATTACTTTGAGGATAATATGGTGTAGAATGATGTAGTAGGATTGAATATTTTTGACAGAACTCTATCATTTTAACGTTGTTGAAAGTTGTTGCAATATATGTTACAATTTTCTGAGGAAATCCAAATCTTGATAAGATCTTCTCTTGAAGGAATTTAATCACAACAGTATCAGTTTCATTTTTGATAGGCATGGCTTCTACGCATTTGGTAAAATAATCAGTAGCAGTTAGAATCCATCGGTGTTGATTACTTGATTGAGGATGAATTTCCCCAATAAAGTCCAAACCCCATTGTATAAAAGGAGCATCAACTGACACTGGAACCAAAGGAAGTGCTCAGGATTTTTGTTTCCCTACAAATAATTGACATTGTACACAACCCCTTACTCTTGCTCTAACTTCTTTGAAAAGTGAGGGCCAGTAAAAGCCTGCTTTCAAAATTTTGTAAGCTTTTCCTCTCCAAGCATAGTGTCCACCATAAAATCTCGCATGGAACTGATCTATAATTCCCTCTATTTCGTTTTCAATTAAACAAAGAAAAAGAATATTCAGAGGATATTTCCAATACAGATTAGCATTGATAATGCAGTATTTTATTGATTTGAGCTTTAGAGCTTTACATTGCTTTAGATTTAGATCAGTTGGACATTCAAAATCTCTGAGAAATTGCACAATATCAGAATACTAATCAGAAAGTAGATATTTTTGATCTATGTGAACAAGAATGGACTAATCTGAAAGAATATGTTCTTGTGGATTCTCTCCTTCCTTTAGAGGAGGAAGTTCTTGTGGATTCTCCTCTGATATTAAGAGAGGTTCATATGGATTCTCTCCTGATATGGAGGAAGGTTCTTGTGGATTCTCCCTTGATATGGACAAAGGTTCTTGTGGAAGATTCTTGTAGATTCTCACTTAGTGAAATTTTAGCAACCAGATTTATCCCTAATACTTTGCAATCGGATTCAGCTAATAATTTGGCCAGGCCTTGACCTTTTACTAGCTTTGTAGTTTTAATCTCAAGGTCAAATTCAAGGATTTTAGCAATCCATATTCCTCTTTTTCCATTAGTATCAGGCTGGGTTAAAACAGTTTTAACAACATGATTGGGAACATAGGTAGCAATGTGTGAATGAAAGACATAGGTTCTAAAGGCTTTGAGGTCTTGGATTAAAGCATAAGCTTTCTTTTCATTAATATCATACCTAAGTTCAGTATTTCTCATAATTTAGGAAAAGAATGCTATAGGCTGGTCATCACCATTGGGATTCTTTTGCTAAAGTACAACAGCTAGGGTAGTCTTAGATGCAAAAGAAAATATGCTAAAAGGTAAATAATAGTCAGGACTAGCTAAAGCAGGGGCTTTAGATATTGCCTTTTTGATTTGGTCAAAAGCATACCTAGTTGGAACTGTCCATTTGACTTCATTGTTTTTCTTTAGCATACTGAGCTATGTCCTTTACTATCTCTACATAATTGGGGATGAATCTTCTGAGAAAATTAATATTTACAAGGAAGGTTTGAATCTCTTTCTTATTCCTTGGTAGAGATAGAGTCTGAATGGCTGAAACTCTCTTTGGGTCATTTACAACTCCATCCTTGGAAATTATATGCCCTAGTAATTTTCCTTCCTTTACAACAAATAAATATTTCTTCGAATTGATAGATATGCCAAATTTCCTACACCTGTTAAAAACCTTGCTCAAGTGTTATAGGTGATATTTATCAGAATCAGAGAAAACAGTTAAATCATCTAATTATATAACAATAAATTCATCAGTTTTACCTACAAACGAAAGATCCATCGCTCTTTGAAAAGTAGCTCCTACATTAGTTAACCCAAATGGCGTCCTGGCGTACATTAATGTACCCCAAGGTGTGGTGAAAGAAATTTTCTCTTGATCAGCTTGACTTACCATGATCTGGTTGTAACCTAAAAATCCATCTGGCATAGAAATCCTGCTTGATCCTAAAACATTCTGAAGTAAATAATCAATTTTAGGCAATGGATAATTATCTTTTAAGGATGCTTTGTTCAGGTTTTGGAAGTCTACACATAGCCTAATATCACCATTCTTTTTCCAGACTAGAACTAGGTTAGATACCCAATTAGAATACCTTAAAGGTAAAATTATATAAGCATCAAGCAGTTTTTTGAGTTCCTTCTCAATGGTTGGAAGTAGTATGGGATTGATTCTTCTTAATTTCTATTGGAAGGGTTTTACTTCTAGTTTATAAGGAATCTTATGTTCACTTAAAGTTGTATCATAAGTTTTTAATTCATTATAAGACTAGGAAAACACATCTTTGTAATTTTTAATAAGATTCAAGTACTTAAGTTTGACATTCAGAGGTAAGGTTGATGATAACTTAACATTTCTTACATCATCTACAGTCCCAATATTGCATTCTTCAATTTCTTAATTGGGTGATTTAGACAAAGGGTTTTTAGAGACATCATTATCATAAAATAATTTTTCCAATGGAATTAATCCTTTAGGAATAAAATTATTAGATAATTTAATGATATCATGATCAAGAATTTTAGAATTTAATGAATTTTCTGGATTTGGGTGATTTAATTCTTGAATATCTCTTTGGTCTTCTTCAATTTGCATATTTTAGAACTCATCAATGACATGAAGAAAAGACTTTAATTTTTCTTCATCTTCAAAAATCTGCCAATATTTAAGGTTATCAGGGATTGATAGTCTGTATTTAACCTGAATTTTGTACTCTAATGATATTGACAGAGGGATTTTGAAGGATCTTGCAGAAACAACAAGTGAATCAGCATGCATATTTTCATCTCTAGGAATAACAATTATATTAAATCCAAGAAAGAGTTTTCAATTGTATCCCAAACTTCATTTCTATAGGATCTGAGCCTTGGGTGTTTAGTTTGACACTGGTTTCTAACCTGTTTGACTATAAGCTCAGAATCAGAGAAAACACTTAATTTTTTAACCTTTAAACTTTTTTCCAGTTCAAGACCAAGAAGAAAATCCTCATATGCAACTACATTATTGGTAACCTCAAATTCAAGTTTACATGACTGAGTAATGTTTTCTTTACTTGGTGAAATTAGAACCATTCCGGCTCCTGCTCCTTCCTTTGAGCAAGACCCATAAAAATAAAGTTTCCAGATATCTGATTCAACAATCTTTGGTTTAGAAACTATATCTTCAATGGTAAGTTGAGTGTTTGATGATTTTTGGGAAGATAGCTGAAAGTAACTGAAACCTTGATCTACTCCATAGATAGGATGGTTTTTTGCTTAATCGGCCCTACATACAGTGTGAAAGAATCACACTTATCTATATAACCTTAAGTGCTCACCTCCATATATTGGAATAGTAGCAAAAGACATGTCCATCTGAAGTGATCCTCCAAGTTTAGCACAACATGATCTAGATATAAGCATGCCAAATTTGGGTGGAATATCAGTGACTACAATGTCTAATACAATACTTTTGACATGGATTTGGGCTAAGGTCACAACTAAATCCTTGATCAATCCTAAAAATGGAAATTTCTTTGAATCAAATGTGTAAAGATCATGATAGGAAGGAGTAACTTGTAACTAAAGTTGGTCCATGATTACCTTTGGCATAAGGTTGTGAAGCACCGGAATCAAGCATATAGTTATACAATAAATAGTCATGAGTCTTAAAGGTCACATATAATGGTGGGAAAATCTCATCGATCATATCAGAACTAGGGCCAAACACTACTGAAGGCTTTTCATCTTGTAAACTGATAATTTCACCCTCAGCATCTACACTAGAGGACTTTATCCATTTAGACACTTGGTTTTTATAACCAGGATTTTTGGAAAGTTCAGCTAAAGTTATTGGAATCATAACCCTTTCCAATTCCTTTTCAATATTAAAATTTTTCAAAAGGATTTTATCAGGTGAAACAGTTTCAGTTGATGACTCTATAGTCTGAGGTGTTGGATTTTGTGTTTGAATGGATTTTATTGCAAGTTCTATAATTGTGGTAGATTTTGAAGGTCTACCTAGGCCTGATCTTGGTCTTAGATCATACCTTTTATTTAACTCTACAATGATAAATTCTGAAAATACTTGATATTTTGAAATTTGAGAATCTTCTTGTTCTTGTTCTACAGACTGTGATGAAGATGAAGTGACTATGGCCATTTGTCCTACTAAATAATCAATATTATTGATATCTTCTATTATTACAGGCCCAGAATCTTGAGGCTGCTGATCATCAATCAACAAAGGTGATTTAATGTTTTGATATGGTCTCTAAAGAATCTGAAGTTGAGGAGCTCTCTGTATTTGATTTTGATTTTGAGGTCTAACAGGAACTTGCTGAGAAGATCTAGGTTGGGTTTCAATCTTAGATATTTTATTGGAAAGGTTCCTAAGGAAAGATTTTATTTCATCAATTTTCAGATCTTCAAGTTTAGATTTGGAAGAGGATGATTCATCTAGTTTAGCTTTTAATTTTCTTTGTTCTTTCTCTTCGTTAGCTCTAATTTTACCATAAGCTAACCTATTGGCTTCTACCTCAATAGCATTAGTCTGTCTATCAGTAATGTGTTAGAAACTCTTTCTCTCAGCATATGTGAAAATTCATCATCAAATGCTTTAGAAAATATGACCTTTGCAACTGTTACTGGAGGCTTACAATCAACAGGCATTTTGTGGTAGAGTTTGTTAAATCTTTTAATAAATTCAGCAACTGGTTCACTAGGATTTCTTTTTAGATCTTCAAATTCAGTGAGGAAATCAACATCATCTTTCTTTACCCCCCATTGGTTTTTAAAGATAGTTATAATTTCATTCCAAGTTTGAATAGAATCAGCTCTAAGTTGCCTAAACCAAATCCTAATGTTACCTTCTAAATACTGAACAAATAATCTCATGTAAACATATTCATGCTTGATGTTCATATTATCTGCAAAATCTAGGAAGGCTAATATATGATCCTCTGTTGAAGGACCTCTTTCTCCATTAAATCTTGGTAAACGTTTAAGATATCCATCAGGAAAATTTTCCAAGACATTAGGAAGAATAAGAGCAACATACCTTGCTTGTATAATGGGTACAAAAGCCATTTCAGATGATGATGAAGATGATGATGAAGATGTAGGTGAATGAATATTAAAGGGTGGAGGAGGAAGTGAGGATCTCAAAGGGATCTTAAAAATCAACTTTTGAGCTGATGGTGTTAAATATTCTTCCTTATATTCAAAAAAAAGATTAGAATAGACAGCGAATGTCTCTTATTTTTGGTTATAAGTTGATGGAATGGAATAATAAGCTAGATTAACAAAATATATAGGCTTAAATTCATGTAAATGTAAACCTAATTTTGTCTCAGATGTAGGTGAATCTAAAGGGAAGGCTAGAACTTGATATGACTCAAGTGATTCAGCCAACAAGGCTGACTGAAGATCTACTTCTTTTGAATAAAGTTTAGAAACTCTTGGAGGTAGTTGAGTGGAATCAGGTTGAGATGATATTACTGAAAAAGGATATGCAGATGAATAAGAAGAAGTAGAAATGTTATGTCTTCTTCTCAAAGAGGCTTCCCTAATAAGTCTTTCTGGATCTTGCAAAGGATCAACAATCTCAGATTCAGAACATGATCTGGTGTGCTTAAAGGGAACCATATTGGATGACACAACTTATGCTGCATTAACCCACAGTATGCATAAATCATGTGTATAAGTTTTCCCCAAAATAAAATTGAATTATTTTCAGATATAGCCTTAATCAGACTATTTCTTTTATACAAATATAAAACCCATGGACTTAGAATATTATTAACACCCATTTTATACCTTTATCACATCCAAAAATTAAACTAAACACTATGAAAATTAAGTTGCGACAATCGTTGGATCACTAATCCCGATGTGAGGCCTGTTAGATTTCTTCACTTGCTAGAAGGTCAACTTAAATAATTAAATTGGATTTATAAAATATCGCATCAGCCTACCAAGTTAAAGAGTGCAAATATTTCTACGCGATATCCGTCGGATCACCATGCAAATGGATGATCATGATCTCGTAGATCTCAAACTCTATTTAAATGAAAATTTGGTTCCATTTGAAATGTTAAACCCAGGCCACACTACTCATGCGATTATCATTTGCCTCTATTCTGCGCTAGATACCACTTACTACCTTATGAAGACCACTTCAATGTTCCACACGCTATACAGATTAAGAGTTATAGATTCCAAAAAAAACCTCTAAACCCATTTCACTGTTATTTCATAATAAAATGTATAAGCAGATAACGTTACCAATTTTCCTCTCAACCGGATTAGGCTAAGCTATATGATTCGGCACCCGCGGCAATTTCATTGAAAGGGACAATGCCCAAAGCGATCATAACCAGTCAGAACACCTAAGTGCTCGACGGTTCATTTAACTTATTAAACCTTGGCTCTCTACGCACTACAGCAATCTCATTGACTTCAAACCTGCCAGATTTGACAGTCCTTCAAAGAAACCTCGAAATTCATGCATCAACAATTGATAACATTTTAATTTAATAATACAATTGGACTATCTTTCCTTCAGAGTGGATGTGAAATTTTAAAGGAAAACATGCACACATAAATCAATTAATTAGAATTTGACCTGAATTATCATCAACTCATAAATTTCGAAGGATGAGTAGAACCTCCAGGATTTGGAATTTACGCACACAAAGACATCAATTAACCCAAGCTCAAACTGGATTCTACCAAATTTAGTAATGTCTCGAAAATAAAATGAACATCTGGAATTTGACAATTATACCTACATTCACACAGGTACAAAGGAATTGTAATTTTCTTCTATTCAATTATTTTTCCATCCAATCCTTCCTCTCAATCTAAATCCTAAATCTCTATGCCTATCTATATTTTCATATCTTCGAGGCTTACAATTTATACAAATGGATTCTAAACCAATTTTTTATTTAGATCCCTAGTTTACTCAAAAAATCCCTAATTCTTCTGAGTCCTCATTAATTCTTAAAATATCTCTTTTATCTGTAAGGATCCTCTCAATCCCATAAATCGTGAACTAATTCCAAATTTAAGATCTACAATAATTTCTCAAATCTCTCAATCCCTAATTCTCTCATGTAAATGTAAGCCTAATTTTGTCTCAGATGTAGGTGAATCTAAAGGGAAGGCTAGAACTTGATATGACTCAAGTGATTCAGCCAACAAGGCTGACTGAAGATCTACTTCTTTTGAATAAAGTTTAGAAACTCTTGGAGGTAGTTGAGTGGAATCAGGTTGAGATGATATTACTAAAAAAGGATATGCAGATGAATAAGAAGAAGTAGAAATGTTATGTCTTCTTCTCAAAGAGGCTTCCCTAATAAGTCTTTCTGGATCTTGCAAAGGATCAACAATCTCAGATTCAGAACATGATCTGGTGTGCTTAAAGGGAACCAGATTGGATGACACAACTTATGCTGAGTTAACCCACAGTATGCATAAATCATGTGTATAAGTTTTCCCCAAAATCAAATTGAATCATTTTCAGATATAGCCTTAATCAGGCTATTTCTTTTATACAAATATAAAACCCATGGACTTAAAATCTTATTAACACCCATTTTATACCTTTATCACATCCAAAAATTAAATTAAACACTACGCAAATTAAGTTGCGACAATCGTTGGATCACCAATCCCGATGTGAGGCCCGTTAGATTTCTTCACTTGCTAGAAGGTCAACTTAAATAATTAAATTGGATTTATAAAATATCGCATCAGCCTGCCAAGTTAAAGAGTGCAAATATTTCTACCCGTTATCCATCGGATCACCATGCAAATGGATGATCATGATCTCGTAGATCTCAAACTCTATTTAAATGAAAATTTGGTTCCATTTGAAATGTTAAACCTAGGCCACACTACTCGTGCGATTATCATTTTCCTCTATTCTACGCTATATACCACTTACTACCTTATGAAGACCACTTCAATGTTCCACACGCTATACAGATTAAGAGTTACAGATTCCAAAAAAAACCTCTAAACCCATTTCACTATTATTTCATAATAAAATGTATAATCAAATAACGTTACTAATTTTCCTCTCAACCGGCTTAGGCTAAGCTATATGATTCGGCACCCGCGGCAATTTCATTCAAACGGACAAGGCCCAAAGCGATCATAACCAATCGGATCACCTAAGTGCTCGACGGTTCATTTAACTTATTAAACCTTGGCTCTCTACACACTACAGCAATCTCATTGACTTCAAACTTGCTAGATTTGACAGTCCTTCAAAGAAACCTCGAAATTCATGCATCAACAACTGATAACATTTTAATTTAACAATACAATTGAACTATCTTTCCTTCAGAGTGGACGTGAAATTTTAAAGGAAAACATGCACACATAAATCAATTAATTAGAATTTGACCTGAATTATCATCAACTCATAAATTTCGAAGGATGAGTAGAACCTCCAGGATTTGGAATTTACGCACACAAAGACATCAATTAACCCAAGCTCAAACTGGATTCTACCAAATTTAGTAATGTCTCGAAAATAAAATGAACATCTGGAATATGACAATTATACCTACATTCACACAGGTACAGAGGAATTGTAATTTTCTTCTATTCAATTATTCTTCCATCCAATCCTTCCTCTCGATCTAAATCCTGAATCTCTATGCCTATCTATATTTTCATATCTTCGAGGCTTACAATTTATACAAATGGATTCTAAACCAATTTTTGATTTAGATCCCTAGTTTACTCAACAAATCCCTAATTCTTCTAAGTCCTCATTAATTCCTAAAATATCTATTTTATCTATAAGGATCCTCTCAATCCCATAAATCGTGAACTAATTCCAAATTTAAGATGTAAAATAATTTCTCAAATCTCTCAATCCCTAATTCTCTCATGTTCTCCAACTTTCGAGAACATTTACAATTACACTCACAATATTAATTAAATCCTATTCTAAATCACTCAAAACATTTAAAAATACATTTAGAGAACCAACTCTCTTTAAAAAATAAGACCTCCTAAGTCTCCCAAATAACCAATGACATTTGAGCAGGATGCTCTTGCATCAAACTCCCCATGTAGAGAATTTTCATAGACTCCTGTCTATGAGGTCTGTTGCTTTTCTATAATAATGCAACAGCCACAAGTCTTAATGACTTGCTACCTCTAGGATTCCAAACTTTGTCCTTCATAGATTTCCTTGCTTCTTTCAACTGTTGTTTAAGATTTCTGTTGTCTTTCCTTGCTTCTCCTGATTGCCATATCTTTGTTTGTAACACTCCATTGGCTTTTCCTTCAATGTTTGTTACAGTCCAGCTTTTTATCCACCTGAATCTCTGTCTACATATCCTTTTCTTATGCTCATTTTCTATCAGCTTCATCAAACTTTCTATTCCTCTATCCAAGTCAGTTTCAAAAATCTTGATTCCTTCTTTTTCTTCAGCTTCTACTATCAATTTTAAGATTGCTCCAAATACCATTGTAGATATTGCTGCCACCAAAACTTGATGAATATCTTTAAAGATATTATCCTCTAAAATATTCAATTTTTTTTTCTGCAAATTTACTTAAAAAAAAAATTTCTCTTCAATTCCCTGACTGTACTAACATTTTCTTTCACTGCTGCAAATTCTTTGCAATCTTCCTCAGGTTTTTTCTTCTCTACTTATGCTTTCAACCAATTCTCTAGTAACTCCAATTCTTTCTCCCATTCACTAACTTCATCAAATAACATATCCTTATCTTCCATCAAAATACAATTCTGATCTTGACTCTTTAAAATGTTTGTGTACATTTCTTTTTCTTCCTTCACCTTTATGATAGCTTCCAGTAACTGTCTATCACCTGCAAAACCTGCAATCACACCCAAATTTTCATTACAAGACTCAATAGTCCTATTTGATGATTTTTTCATCAAATCCCTTTCTTTTTCCAATCTTCTATATGACTCAGAAAATATTCAGTGGTATTCACCTTAACTTCCTCAAGCACAACATTTGAGTGCTTGGCATCCTTTGCTTCTTCTTCTTGCCTTTGGTCATCATTGTGGGCCAAACTTCCTTTGTTTTCAAAAAAATAATATGTTCCTCCAATTGTGTATGAGCTTTCTCAAAACTCAAATTCTCTCTCTCTCTCTGTCATGACATTATCTGCAAACATACACAAATTGTCAATTTCAAAATCATAAGACTCAGTTTCTTCAACTAATGATTCAAACATCACTGCTCTATCTTCAAGTTCAAAAGAAACTTGTTCTTCTCCAACAATTTCATTTTGTTGTAGCTCCACTCCTTTGAGCTTCTATGTCCTCAATGGAATATCTATAATCTACTCAAGTTTCCTTAGCTCCTCTATTAATTGCATATCCACTTGTTGTTCTTGTAGCTTATACCATTTCACCTTCTTTCCCATTATGTAGTTGTAGCTCTGGTCTCCTTTACTTTTTTGGAACATTTCTATCAATACTGCCAGTTGAAAATTTATCTCAGTCTTCTCTCTGATACTAAATATATTCTGCATAATTCCTTTGATTTCAGCTTCATATTTATCAATTTTGTCTTCTGTACCTCTTTGTAATATCACTGCAGCATTTTCATTATGCTTCTGCTCCATAACAGCTTTAACTGGTTGTCTTACACCAAACAGAAATTCATCTATGAATTATTTTTGCTACAATAAATCAGTATCTTCCTCCTCTGAAATAAATTCTCCATTATACTTCACCTCAAGAGCTGTATTCATTTTTGTGATAGTTTCATCAGACTGTCCACCATCTTCTGCACATCCTGCAAACACATAAAAACTATGATATTTAAAAACACAAGCCCCATAGCCTCATTTGATTCCCTTCTCAATATATCTCTGGATTGTTCTGGACTATTCCAATAGTCAATGGAATCTTTCTCATTGTCCTCTTCACCCAGATTTTTACCCTATTGTATTCCACAAATGGAAACTTCCATTTATGATTCTGCTTCTCTGAGATTTTCAACCAACCACTTCACTTGTCTCTGTCGTATCCTTCTCTGTAACTGAGACCACTTCATTATATTTTTCCTCAAGACCTAACCTTGTCTTTGTTTTTCCTCTAGCAGCATTGTTAACTCATCGAGTTCTTTGCTTATCTCAGCCAACTCCTTTTCAAGCTCCTCTTGACTCATCCGGTTCTTGCAGATTGTTTTAGCACCCTTTTACTTCACCTTGTATCTTTCTTCTCAACCTTCTCTATGAATTCCCATAGTCATCTTCACTTCTGTGTGAGCTTCTACCCCTGCAACTAATAAACTTCTTTCTGAGTTGATCACCAAACCTCTCCTCTGTCTGGTTTCCAAGTCCTCTTTTACCTAGAACTTTCACTAAGCACACTTGCTCTCTCTCTGGTTGCTACACTCACTTCTCTTAAGGAATATTTGTCCTTATCTATTCCAAGCCTCAGATGGAATAAGGTTCTGTTATAATCTTAATAACTTTCAAAATTCTTCCTACAGTTTTACTGTTGTAGTCTTGTCCCAAATTTTGCCATTCATTCAACTTCTGCAAACTTTCATACCTTTGTAATTAAATGATGTCTCGGTTGGTTGTCTCCTACAAACATGAAACTTTTTCACTTCCCTAATCTATTCAATCTGTAAAATATCATCAATTAATAAAAACCTATGCATACCATGTTCCCAACATCACCTGTCTTTAAGATCTCCTTATTTGCTGGCATTTACCATTCCTATAAATCTGGTTATGTATTTTTGTGCATTCTTTCAACATTCAGCTGCTGTCACAACAATCAATTCTGAACAAGACTTCAATGCACATCAATTTTGGATTAGAATTTACACATAATTTTAATTGCTTTCTAAGAATCTACCTCACCAATCATAACACAATTCACCTCTTTCTCATGCAATCTGTGTAAATACAATATAAAAACTTCTCAAAAATTCATTTCTTCGTAGAAAAAAATATTCCTTTGTTATCACAGTCTACCATCTGTGATCATTCTTGTTCTTCTACAAAATTTCTCTGGCTACAATAACTCACTATCTTGAGGCAAATCTCAATCTATTCATATTTCGCTCAACTACATGTAGAATCCCTTTCTCTTTACTATGATCACCCTTTCTTGCAATTTCAATTGCATTCTTCACAATTCAGTTTTAAATTTTAACAAAAAAAATATTATTTCAGCTCTGATACCACTATGATAAAGCCCATGCTGCGTTAACCCACAATATGCATAAGTCATGTATATAAGTTTTCCCCAAAATTAAATTGAATCATTTTCGAATATATCCTTAATTGGACTATTTCTTTTATACAAATATAAAACCCACAGACTTCAAATATTATTAACACCCATTTTATACCTTTATCGCATCCAAAAATTAAACTAAACACTGTGCAAATTAAATTGCGACAATCGTTGGATCACCAATCCAGATGTGAGGCCCGTTAGATTTCTTCACTTGCTAGAAGGTCAACTTAAATAATTAAATTGGATTTATAAAATATCACATCCGCCTACCAAGTTAAAGAGTGCACATCTTTCTGTGTGATATTCGTCGGATCACCATGCAAATGAATGATCATGATCTCGCGGATCTCAACCTCTGTTTAAATGAAAATTCGGTTCCATTTGAAATATTAAACCCATGCCACACTACTCATGCAATTATCATTTGCCTCTATTCTGCGTGATATACCACTTACTACCTTATGAAGACCACTTCAATGTTCTGCACGCTATACACCAAGACATGACTCCAACAACTGGAGGGTTAAGAAGTTAAGAGTTACAAATTCCAAAAACGACCTCTGAACCCATTTCACTATTATTTCATAATAAAATTTATAAGCAGGTAACGTTACCAATTTTCCTCTCAATCGGCTTAGGATAAGCTATATGATTCATCACCCGCAACAATGTCGTTCAAAGGGACAAGGCCCAAAGCGATCATAACCAATTGGATCACCTATGTGCTGGATGGTTCATTTAACTTATTAAACCTTGGCTCTCTACGCACTACAATAATCTCATTGACTTCAATCCTGCAAGATTCAACAGTCCTTCAAAGAAACCTTGAAATTCATGCATCAACAACTGATAATATTTTAATTTACCAATACAATTGGACTATCTTGCCTTCAGAGTGTACGCGGAATTTTAAGGGAAAACATGCACACAATAATCGATTAATTAGAATTTGACCTAAATTATCATCAACTCATAAATTTCTAAGGATGAGTAGAACCTCCGGGATTTGGCATTTATGCACACAAAGACATCAATTAACCCAAGCTCAAACTAGATTCCACCAAATTCAGTAATGTCTTGAAAAGAAAATGAACATTTGGAATTTGACAATTATACCTACATTCACACAGGTACAGAGGAATTGTAATTTTCTTCGATTAATTATTCTTCCATCCAATCCTTCCTCTCGATCTAAATCCTGAATCTCTATGCCTATCTATATTTTCATGCCTTCGAGGCTTACAATTTATACAAATGGATTCTAAACCAATTTTTTATTTAGATCCCTAGTTTACTCAACAAATCCCTAATTCTTCTAATTTCTCATTAATTCCAAAAATATCTCTTTTATCCATAAGGATCCTCTCAATCCCATAAATCGTGAACTAATTCCTAATTTAAGATCTACAATAATTTCTCAAATCTCTCAATCCCTAATTCTCTCATGTTCTCCAACTTTCAAGAACATTTACAAGTATGCTCACAATATTAATTAAATCCTATTCTAAATCACTCAAAACATTTAAAATACATTTAGAGAACCAACTCTCTTTAAACATAAGACCTCCTAAGTCTCCCAAATAACCAATCACATTTGAGCAGGATGCTCCTGCATCATTGGACCAGTGGAATCGTCAGGTGAAAGGTTTTGACCTATATCCTTATCCTTTATTCACCCTAAAGGAAAGCGGAAAAATAGTTGACCTAGGGAAAAATTTTGCTTTCAATTCTTCATCTCCCCGGCAACGGCGCCAATCTAATGTTGTCTTTTGAGATAACCTAAAGTTGATAAGTTATGCCAAAGCATCTAAAATGTTTGTTTGTTTGTTTTTAAATAGTGGATGAGCAGTGAACACTTTTCTGAAACAGGTGCTTTAACTTAGAAATATCTTTGAATAAATAAAAGGTTATTTCTTAATTACATATGGTAAATTTGATTTAAAGTGGGATGGATAGAAGAATGTAGAAGTATAAATGATTTAATATCAGACATATTATTTAACCGTTTATAAGAAGAAATAATTAAAACTATGTTTTCATTATCAACAAAATATAATTAATTCATAACAGAAACCTGCGTGTAATTAAATTTCAAGAGGAATTTACAATAACAAATAGTCTTGTAAATTAGTCTCTTAATCCAATTACAGCTTCACAACAAATCAAAAACAAAACTGAGATTCAATTAAGATTACTAATTGGATAATTGTTAATGAATATAATCATATGAGGAAAACATAATGAAAACTGAATAAAAACAACTCATAGGAACACAAGCCATATGAAGTAAAATCCAGAATCCTTTATTCAATAAAAAATGCTCCAGCTATTACAAATTTGTTTAATAACTAGTTCAAGGGTGCAACCTCGAATACTTCTATGAATGAAGTATTTATACAAAAATAAAAATAAAAATTACAATCAATGCTTGTGTGACAAGGCATATTAGAAATATATAAAAACTAACTAGAAAGGAAAGAAATCGATCTAAAAGGAGTGCATCTGTGTTTTTGGCCTTGTTCTGCTACAAGACTATTATTGAGTCACCACCTTTTTAGTAGTGCATTGGCAAACGAAGTGTTGTGCTGGTGAAAATTGTTGTATGAACACCATTTTCCCGTCTTGACCTGTGGTGTCTATCCGCTACCCAAGTCCTTTCTGCCGTGTTTAACCCTTTTTTAAACAAAACAACGTAAAAAACCATATTCCCGAATTTGAAATTCTTTAGACTTTAGTTCTTAAATTTATCGCATCCATAGAAATATCGCACTTCGCATGTTTTACAGTTTATGATATGAAGAATGAAATTGGAGATGTGATGTGAAGTACGAAGGTGATGTGGTGGGAGGGTGATAGTTTCGATGATGTGGAGCAATGGAATGGGAATGGTAGTGAAGGAACAACGTATAGTGGTAAGTGGGGTATTATGGTGGGGCGAACTATATCGCAAATCAAAATATGGTTAAACTTTAAATTTTTCGAAATGTGATGAGCGAAAAGCTAAGATATGTGCGATGTGATACATATCACACTTCGGTGATCGCAAGGTTTAACTTTTGACAAAATGGAGTAAGTTATTTTTTCTGATATCTGATGAGGTATATTTTTCAAGCTGTGAAATATTATTTTCGATGCAAAAAGTTATGGTTAAACAAGTAAGGTTGGGATCTTGTGATGCGATGGATATCACACATCGCAAGTTTTAAGATTTTGTAGTGAAGTGCAAAGAGTTATAATCGTCGATCTGCAAAGTGGTATATTTTGTGATGTGTGATGGATGGTGGGGGAAAGGGTGGCATGGCAGGTAGAAATGGCCCCACTTTAATCTTAATATGGGAATCAGGAAGGCAGAGGTAAGTGGAAACAATGATATAGTGATTTGAAAAAGGTAAAGTAGAAAGATAAAGCGGAAAGGCGGAAAAGGGTAAGGTTTATTTGCGCACAGTGGGTGAATGGGTCCCACTATAATTTCATATCACATTTTGGAAGATTTGTATGAGACGAAAATTAAATGATTTTTTGATTTGGCCGATGCG
This sequence comes from Pinus albicaulis, assembly GCA_034641835.2. Classification (NCBI taxonomy): domain Eukaryota; kingdom Viridiplantae; phylum Streptophyta; class Pinopsida; order Pinales; family Pinaceae; genus Pinus; species Pinus albicaulis. The sequence continues at coordinate 1,036,359,124 of CM076581.1, read as the reverse complement.
AAAAGAAATTCAAGTGTGTGGTAATGAAAATAAAAAGGGATAAATGGCGGGGTGATTTTTTATATGGTTTTAAAACTTAGAATATGGTAAAAAATGCATAGGATAGTGTTTATTAAACCATATAAGTTATTCTTCTTTATGGGGCACATTTAGACTAATGGCTAGTGAAATTTTTATAAATGAAGCTTTCCTTTTCTTTTTTCTTCCTTAACATTTTATTTCATTTTCCTTCTTTATTTAGGGCAGCTAACACCTATAATTGTATTGATATGGATGTCTATAAAACAATCAAATTTTCCTAACATTTTTAACTTTTTCATTCTTTTGCATCCATATCCTACCTTAGCATTTTCAAAATTATTTAACTAATTATGCTAATTTATCAAAATAGATAATGTTACAACATGATGGACGGTGGATGATATCCATAAAGTGCCATAAATGGGGTCATTTTTGCTGCAGTATGGGAGGAAGTGTTATAACACCATTTAGCCAGAGGTAACCACTTGACCCATTGTGTTTGTTTATGAGATACAAAAAAACGAAGATATCCTTCCAAACATTTGTTCACTATCTCAGTTTGATCATCAGATCGAGGATGATAAGATGAGGTATGAGCAATTTGAGTACCAAAACAATAAAATAATTCCATCCAAAACTTTTCAGTATAAATTGGATCTATGTCTCTTACAATAATCTTTGTGTTTCCATGTCACTTTTGAATTGTTTCCATAAATGCAGTAGCAGTTGTACTCGCTTTAAATGGATGAGATAATGCACAAAAGTGTGCATACTTGGTAATTATATCAACTACCACCATGATGACACTCTTTCCTTCGGACTTAGGTAAAAATATGATAAAATCCATTGAAACCTCCTCCCAACGTTGACTTGGAATGGATAAATGTTGTAGAAGACCCGAGGTCTTAATTGTCTCAACTTTATTTTGTTGGAAAACCAAAGATTCCGCCACAAAATTTTGAATATCATATTTAAGGCCATCCCAAAAGAATTCTTTCTTCATCCTCTGGTAAGTTTTTAAAAATCCTGAGTGTCCTCCTAAAGGAGAAGTGTGCAATTTCAAAAGAATCTTTTGTTTTAGTTGGGAATTCTTACAAAGATATAAGCGATCTTTGTAATGATAAGGAATCATTTTTCCAACTAAATGTATCAGATGTCCTAGGATCTTGCTACAACTTTTGAATGAGTGTCCACACTTCTTAGTCCTTCTTCCATTCATCCCTTGCTTCAGTTATCCAATCTGGTTGGATAATAGAAATGGAAAAAAGCAATGCTTCCACCTCTTCATCCTTTCTCGAGAGTGCTTCTGCAACAACATTTAGCTTCCCTTTTTTGTAGATGATTTCAAAGTCATAACCCAATATCTTTGTGACCCATTTTTGTTGCTCTTTTGAAGATATTCTTTGTTCAAAAATTGTTTATGGCTATCATGATTAGTTTTTACCTTGAAGTGTCTTCCCATTATGTAATTTCTCCATTTCTTTAGTGCATGTAGTATTGCCAACATTTCCCTCTCGTAAATAGCCTTCTATAAATACATTCCTTTGATTGGACGACTTTCAAAAGAAATGGGTCTTCCTTCTTGCATTAAAATAGCACCATTTCCATTTCCTGAGGCATCACATTCCATAATAAATATTTTTGTGAAGTTTGGCATAGCTAAGATCGGTGCTAGGCACATTGCCTCTTTATGATGTTCAAAGGCCTTAGTTGCTTCAAGAGTCCATGAAAATGCATATTTCTTCAATAATTTTGTTAGAGGTGCTGCTATTCTCCCATAATTCTTAAAAAACTTGTGATAATACCCTGTTAACCTGAGAAATCCTCGCAACTGCTTTATGGTTGTGGGGACTTTCCATTGCTTAATGGCTTTAATTTTGTTAGGGTCTACCTTAACACCCTCGTGAGATACAATATGACCTAGATATTCCACCTTTTGTACTCCAAAGAAACATTTGGAGTTTTTCGCATATAATTGTTTCTCCTCCAATAGTTTGAGAACCCTGTCAACATGTTGAACATGATCCTTCCAAGACCTGTTCTATATTAGTATATCATCAAAAAATACTAACAAAAAATTTCTAAGGGTTTTAAAATGGAATTCATCAACCATTTAAATGTAGAAGGTGCATTGGTAAGGCCAAAAGGCATGACCAAAAATTCATAATGACCCTCATGAGTTCTAAATGTTGTTTTCGGAATATCTTCAGTCTTCATTCTAATTTGATAATATCCTGAACGAAGATCCAGCTTGGTTAAATAAAGTTCTCCATGTAATTCATCCAATAATTCATCAATCACAGGAATGGGAAAATTATATTTAAAAGTGAGCTTATTGAGCTCCCTACAATCTGGACACATGCACCATGATCTATCCTTATTATGCACCAATACTACTGGAGCAGAGAAAGAACTTTGACTAGGTTGAATTATACCAGCCTCTAACATTTCTACAATCATACGTTCAATTTCGCTCTTTTGGACATAGGGATACCTATAAGGCCCGATGTTTGGAGGAACACTTCCTAGAATAGAATGAATAGCATGACAGAGATCACGAATATGTGGGAGTCCTTTGGGAGTTTCAAACACCTTGGAATGATTGTCTAAGAATTTTTGGAGATCTAGAGAAATAGATGATTTTTATGTTGGAACTTCTAGTGAGCATAACTGTGCAATTACTCCTTTTTTTTCTTTCTTCATAAGCTTTTTCATGACATTAGAGATTATTATTTTTCTCGGCTTCCCTGTGATACCCCGTAATTCGACTTCCTCTCCTTCCAAAAAAAATTTCAAGAAAAGTTCTTGAAAATTAAAAGCTACCATCCCTAAATAGTGTAACCATTGTACTTCTAGTACAACATCAGCACCTCCCATTAGAATGGAAAGCATTGGAATATTCAATACATATTCCCCCATGGCTAGCTTGATATAATGGCATTTTCCAGAGCAATTTATAGTTCCTCCATTTTAAACCATCACTTGACATTTTGATGTTGGGTATAGGAAGCAATTCAATTCCTTAGCTACCTTACAATGAATAAAATTATGGGTACTACCTGAATAAATCAACACTATTACCTTTTTCTTCTTCATATTTCCTTCTATCTTGAGAGTTTGAGGAGTGGTAATTCCTGCCAATGCATTACATGATATGTCAGACTCTTTTCTTCTTTCTCTAGGGTTGGTTCCTGGTGTATATCCTCTTATTTTTAATTTTCTAGTTCATTTTCTTCCTCCTCTTCACATTCTATGTAAAATAATTTCTTCTCAGCACACTTATGACCTTTAGTGTATTTTCTATCAGAACTGTGGCAAATAATTTTTTCTCTTTTTTTCTCCAATTTTTGTGGTGTCAACCTTGTAGGTTGTGGAAGTATAGGAGTAGCAACACTTCCATCTTTATATATGTGAGTGTTAGGCTTCCTTGTCGCCATAATTTTACATTCAATCTTTCTTGCCAACTTGAATACCTTCTCCAATGAATCAGGTTCCAAAACTTGAACCTCATGTTGGATGTTATCCTTTAAACTCCCTATGAAGACATCAATCTTGTGTTCCTTGAGAATATCAGCTACCCTTATATTCAAATTTGGAAGTCCTCAATGTGCTCCACCATTGAACCATTTTGTTTGATATTTATCAATTGGCTAAAGAAGGTGTTGCTCTTTGTATCCTCAGAATGTGCTATCATTTCCTCCGTAAAAATTGACCAAGTGACAATTATTTTACGAGAGCAAAGCCATCGATACCATACAAATGTATTTTGTTCTAAATATAAAGTTGCAATGCGTACCTTTTGTCTTTTTTGCACATTATTGAGGTCAAAATATTTCTCCATCTATAGTATCCGTGTTATGGGATCCTTGCCATCAAACTTCCCCATATTGATCTTTGGAATATGGTGGGTCTTCAATCCAACATTAGAGTATATGAAATCATGATTAATATTTATTTTGTTCTCATCGTGAGTTTCCTCTACTATCTTTCTGCCATTAGGAATCATGTCTTGTATCAACCTTGTCATGAAACCTTCCATGTCTTCTTTTAGATCAGTATTCATGTCTTCCTTGTTGTCTTTCATTTTTTCATCAATCTTAGCTTCCATTTCATCCATCTTAGCTTCCATGCCATCCATCTTAGCTTCCATGCCATTATTCAACCCATCCATCTTAGCTTCCATGCCTTTCTTCAAACCATCCATCTTAGCTTCCATGCCTTTCTTCAAAACTTCCACTTCATTGTTTTTTGCTCTTTGCAAGAGTGAAATTTGGTGCACTTGCTCTTGTAATTTTGATATGTCATGTTGCGCTTCTTCCTCTTCATGAGTCATAGTAGAGCCTTTTGAAGGCTTAATGGGTGTTGAATTCTTTTTAGGTGGAATTTTAGAACCCAATACGGATATATATGCTTCAATATGCCCTTGGAATCACTTCAAAATGATTTTTCAAACAAGAATAATATAATTTGAAAAAAAAATACACACCTTTTTCTTGCTTTTGAGGAGCTCAATATTGAAACTGAATTATCTTTGTGATTTTGGATCTTCAATATCTGAAATTTGGTCCTCTAGTAGCCCTCTGAATCTTCTTTCCAATGCCAAAATTCTGACCTGCTTTGGATGCTTCAAGAGAAATTTATTCCCAATCTCCCATAATGACCTAATTATGGACTGGTTCAGTAGAGCAAACTTGTACGGCGTGTGACTTGTCAATGTTTCCTTGTTCGGTTCTGAAATTGTACACAGGAAACTATAGTACATGTAATTTTGGCCACTTTTTATAGAATCCCAATCTGATGCTCAGAGAGAGAGTTATGACGATTTTCCCATGATCACCTCTTTGAGATGAAATTCAGGAGCTTGAAAAAACCCTAACTTCCACAGATCATATCTCCGCAAATATTGCGAACCAAGATCTAAAATTTTTAAATGAGGTTCCTCAGGATTTTGTCTTCACGTGATAAACATTTCAACTTCAGAAACTTCATAGAAAAAAATTTATAGCGAAAATTCCACGATGACCTGTTTGGAGCAGTGAAAGCCTAGAATCCAAAGCTCTTATACCAAATGTTATGAAACCAGCTCCAAAAATAGAAGAAAAGAGAGATCAACACCTTAGAAATAAGCCACTTCAAGGGGGAAACCTCCTTTACTTTACATAAATGAAAAATTCTTGGATGATACAAATGAAAAAACTCCTTCTATATATAGGAGTCCATGGGGTCACAATATAATCCTAGACGACCTAACAATAATAATGTAAGGGCATAATAATAACAATATTGGGGTTACATGGCTACAACAATAACAATAAGGGGGCTACAAAAATAAAGAACTATATTAGTAATATAGGGACCTAACAGAGGCTTCATGCAACGTGAGAGGGAATAGACCTTGTATGGAATAGTTTACTTTTTCAAAGATCCACTATAAGTTCTTCATGTGCTATACAAGGTAGAATTGCTCATAACTCAATGAAGTGAGTCAGTTCAAGCAAGAAGGGTTAGGTCACTATGCTTTAAAGGTTATGAATGTGCAACCATAGGATATGAGCCTAAAAAATACTCTGTTCACAAGTATAGGAGGTAGAGATCTCATAAATATCATGAATATATAGTGCTCATCACTTGGTGAAGGATTGAAGCTTTCATAACTTACACTGGGTAGTAGGACGAAGAAGAGCTCCAAAATGGGTAAGTGTGTGACTAGTAGATTAAGAGTGGGAAAATAATCCAAAAAATTCTTGAACATATATGACACATGAGTGACATCAATAATAGCTAGGAGAATGCACAATAATCTTGAACAAAAATCACACCTTGAAATGACAGCAAAGAGACACTTATTTCTAAGTGTGACAATTGTAATGCCACATTGCGACACAAAATACAAGTTGAAACACAAGTGTGGATTGTGACCAGAAAGTGTGCTAAGTTGTATGAATGTGTCTATCACATATTATCTTGATATATAGGATCATCTAATGTAGAAGAGGGCATTAGAACTACCTCTAGTAATGTGCAAAGGTGCGACACATACAAGAGTGAAAATAGTTGGAAGCGACACTTGCCATAGAATTAAAACATGAAAAAAACACTTGCAAAAGCTAAAAAAATTGAATATGACACAAGCAAGAGAGAATATAACATGAAAACACCACTTGTTAAAGTAAAGCAAGAAAAAATGACAATCGCAAACAATAAAGTGACACTTATGAAAGTAAATTTGTGCATAACTAACAATTGGGAAAACTCATAAAAGTAAAAAGTAAAATTGCAATCGAAGTGAGAGGTACTCTCAGATGGTGTGGTGCAATGAATATTGACATGGGTTGAACATTGTTCATACACAGTATTGATGGACTGTATTATGTTTATTCAAGCTCGCATAGAAGGAGTGAACTTATGAATTCATCAAGGACTAAGCATGTTTGAGCAAGTGAATTCGACACATAACCTGAGAAGAAGACTTAAACACTTAGCACAACATCCATTAAAAGTGAAGCGACCATGGGACGAAAGACTATAAGATCCTAAATAGGCTCCAAAATTCAAGTTTAGGAAAACATTTCGAGGGTGTTGATCACAACGTCAATAGGGTGACAATTGATTATTATAAAGGAGATATGGAGATGCCTATATGCGATGATAGAATCACCTATTATTTCAACCGAAGAATCCCCCCTATCCTTGATCATCTAGAGAATAAAAATAAACTGTAGATTTATGCTAGGATGTTCGATTTAAGATCTAAACCCCATGAATACTTAATTTCTTGTATTCCTTTTGGATTTAGAAGAATCCCTCCCCCTCCTACCACCCATGGATTTTTTTTTGAAGCTCCATCAAATATAAGGATCCATTTTTTTTGCTTAATCACCCATTCCTTAAATTCATTATTTGAAAATTGAAGCTTCCAATTCTCTTTTTTATATGGTTCTTTTGAGCTGGATGGGGTAAATTTCCCAGTGGATCGATCAACATGTCCATCCAATAGTTCTCTATCTTATTTATTGTAAATTCTTGATTTTTTAGCTCAGTTCAATTAAATTCCACATAGAGGGAGAGTTATTCCATAGCAATTTACCTATGAGAAATAGGGAAATCCTTAAAGATAACAGTATTTCAGGATAACCAGATATGTGAATAGATGTATTTTGGGAGGGAGGTCCAAGTACATTTCAGGCAAGACATACCCACTAGTTACCTAGAGTGTTGTTTTGCCAATTATTAAAGAGTGCTAAAATATATGTAGGCATGTTAAGACTGATGAAAAATGGTCCCAAGGTTGAAGCCCTTACTTGAGTTGACTAAGCATGGAATAGGAAAAAATGAGGTATAGATTCTTCATGACGGTTCTAAAAGGGATAGTGTGTCGGTCCTACAATTCCTCCTCTTTAGATATTTTCAGTTGTCAATATTTTCCTGTGAATAACCATCCAATAGAAAGTGTTAACTTTAGGTATTTGATTGTTTTCCCATAGCTTCTTCCACATGGAGGGTTTTATAGGGATATGTGCCAAAAAAAGCATCTCTTCATACCTTGTCTTTACTACATAAGAATGAGATTTCCATCACAATTTTTCCTTAGTGTGGAAATTTAAAGGGACACGCCCTATAAAAATATTTTAAAACTAATCACTAGTTCAACATAAGTAGGGGGATATGATCAAAACTCCATCCCATCCAACTCTTACTTTCTTATGTTAGCTCCCTGTAATTCCAGCAGATTGGTGAGACGATAACTGCAGAGAGAACACTTGAACCACTTTGGGATTATAGGATCTAGCCCTCCTAAATCCAAAGAGGGATCTCTCCAATAAGTGCAAATATTGATTTATCTTTAAAGATTTTTGGGTATGATATTAGGCTAGTTATTAAGATCAAGGGTTTTTGTTTGTTTTGGATGGTTGAGCATGATTATTATTTGAGTGGAAAGTCCTAAATGGGAAGAGTTTCAAAGGTGTGAATTTGAAAGCAATCAGAACAAGCTTTGGCTAAAAAGATAGATATAACACTGGTTTTTAGTCCATTGGGCTATGGAGTCGTAAAAGGGTTTAATTGTGCAACAATTTCAAGAGTGTTCCAAGGGGCAAGTCATCTATATCACAAGATCATTAAGATTAAATGATGGAATGGAAATAATAAAAGTGTTGAAGGGGTGGAAACAGACACTAATTTCAACTAGGATTTAACAGTCTGTCCAAACAAGAAAAGCCTTTTAAGTAACTGTTTAAAACTGGCCAAAAGACAAGGCTAACGATAAACTTCTTGGACAAGTTCATATTAAAGTTGACTCAACAGACAAAAAATCCAGTAATCCACATAATTACCTTCAAAAAGGATGAAAAAATATAAGATAAACAAAGTGCAACCTAAGATCAGTTAAGATAATTTTAAATCTAGACTGCTTTCATCATACACTTAGGGAAATTTTCAGAATTTACCTTTGGAGAAAGAAGCTAGAAAACAGGGCACACCATCACTTTTCTAGTCTATATTTACTAAGAAGATAATGAAAATAACATTCAAGAATGATGTTTAAAGTAAACAGTAGGATGAGGGAACGCCAGCATTCCTAACTGCTTAAACTATATTGAATCATTCTCAAATAAACAATTTTGGAGGAAAACATTGAGATAAAGCTTATCAGTCAGAGAAGGGTACTGTAAATAGTAAATCCTAACTCTATGCTTGCTATTCTTTATCAGAGAATAATGGAAAATATGGCATACATGAAGGGAAAAACAATAACAAAGAAAGAAGCACTTCACTAGTGATATAGACGAGGATCCCAAGAAACAACTTGTATATTGATGTCAAACTAGTTACATCTTCAAGTCCAATGTTTCAGTTCAACAATCATCTTCACTTCTCAGACTAACTTATTTAATTAAAAACAGAGCTTCAAGGGCCTTTGAACACTATTTACATGTAGAAAATTCAAGCACAAGTATATTTCAAAGTTCTGCAACCAACATTGTTTTATCTTCTACAGAAGTATTTATAGAAGACATGAGGAGGTGGGATGGGATAAAAGATCTTCAAGGTTCAATTAATACAGATTTAATACTTCTTGGCCTTTAAGCGGCTCATTAGAGAAGTTTACAGATATTTCCTCTGTATTAATTTTTTTACATTAAGAATTAATCTCGGTGGGGTGATTTTGTTGACTTTTAAGGCTCTATGTCATTTTGTAATTACTCTGCTGATATTTTGCAATAAGTTCCTTGATCTGAAATAATTGCTCGGATGTATTGGGGAAAATATCTTATGTTAGGTAATACCTCGGCCTCTGTTGAATGCTTTAAGGTTTACATGTGGCATTAGGTAGCTGAGAGGAATCAATTAACCTCTGATGTGGCAGTGGAGGCTTTCTGGGTCTAATAGATATTTTTGCTTTTTCTTTAACTGTGTTTAATTTAGTGGATTAAGCTTTTGATTTTTGATCTTAGCCATAATCCACAAAAATTGTGATCCTTCCTTCAATTCTTCTGTTTTGGTTTGATTTGATCTTCAACACTGATACTCTTTGTTTTAATCCTGCTTTACTGTGTCTTGTTGATGTGCAGGTGCTACAGGGCTTTATAATGTTTATCAATGCTTATGAGGCACCGATAAAACGTGGTGTCGAACCCTGTGAATGGATACTCTTTGATAAATGAAAGCCTGGAGGATCGTCATCCTCGGCTTTTATTTTTCCTTTAAAATAATTGGAAATGCTTTAAAACCTTCATAAAACCAAGAAAAAATTAAGAAATCCTGCGTTATTTGGGGTAAGACTGCTTTGGAGGTTTCGGTTTGGAGCATAGCCGTTAGATGACAACATCCAATGGTGGAGATTGCATGTTGCGGTTCAAAGGAGGCGGTTGGAAGATGGTGGGAAAAAATAATTCAGGGTCGTTGATCTTGCAAAGATCAACGGTTGGGAGCAATAGTAATAACATAATGCGACAGGGTCACATTTCAATAACATAGGCGAAAAATGCGAAAAAATGGGGTTAAAACCTTAATCAGTAGTAAAAAAGGCACAGAGGAAAATTGGGGTTTCGCGGATGATCCTGAACCGTTAGATCCTATAGGCCTCAGAGATCAACAGTTGTGGTTGATCATGAAATCCCTTGGTGTATGGCGGAGGGCGATAGTGTAATGACCAAATTAAATCTGAGCCGTTGATCTGCAAAGATCAACAGTGGGGAGCGAACATGACGAAACATAATGCAAATGGGGAAAATGGTTTTGGGAGGAGAAGCCAGCGGTATCGCGCGGCCAAAAGGGAGAAAGGTGGTTTCACCTTTTTGAACGCGATATGCATTCCCGGCCGATGCATGGCATCTAAAAACCGCTTGTATCGCGTAGCTCTTAGGAAATTAACCTTTGCGATTGAATTTACGCGAAAACGCGTGTCAACTGTTAGATGTTGGGTCTCAGATCAGATGGTGGGGAGTGAGCACGATATTGGATAGATGCGCGGGCGGAAGAAGGTGGGGTGGTTTCAATCTGAGCCATTGGATCAAAAAATAAACGATGGAGATCAAATCTGGAGGAAGGCAGGACCCACAGGAGTTGGGCCTGTCGGGGTTAATCTGATTCGTTAGATGAATGGAATGGATAGCTCAGATTGATCTTAGAGGTTAACGAAATAATATACAAGGCGGAGAAAGGGTTAATATGGGCCATTGATCTGCAGAGATAAACAGCTAAGATCGGCTGGAAAAACATTATAAAGAAGGGTGTATGGAATTTAACAAAGGTCGAGGGGTGCAATCTGGACCGTCGGATCGTGACACGTGGATGGCCCAGATGCAATCGGAGGTCAACGATCAGTGGGGGGAAAACAAAAAGGGCGCCGATGCGATTGACTGTGGACCGTCGATTTGCAGATCAGATCTGCAGATCGACGATGGAGGATGAATCAGAGGAGTTCTTAACGGGGGAAGGGGCTTTGAGCGGGAGCAATGGCAACCGTCGGATTTGGGAAGGCCGGGAGGAGATCAACAACTAATAATTGATTGGGAGATCACCAATCAGAGGTTGCGAATAAAATAATAAGTGCACCCAATGAAATCTCCCGATGCGAGATTGCGCAGACCGTTGATTGGTCCAATATCCATAGTGGGGGAAAGGGTTCAACCAATGAACGGAGAGCCCCTTTATAATATAAAAAAGGTGGATTTTAATTAAATACAATGGTTTATTGGCTTTGAGGCGGGTTATATATAAGGTTTGGCACTCAACTACGGGGCCTTTTGATATATGAACAAGTGAAAGGGACTGGGGTTATATGCACAAAAGGGGCCAATTGGAATCAAAATGATGGAGAGGCCTTTTCAATCTACCCATTTAGAAAATCCCCGATGCGAGATCCTGTTGACCATCGATCGGCTTTTTAGATCGGCGGTCCTTTTCATTAAAAAAAACATTACACCGGTGCGTTTAGTTAAAAACATAGAAAAGGGGGTTTTTATGTTTTTACAAAGGAAAAATCAAATCGGGGATGGTTTATTCACAAATTTTAGCGCCCGATTGCAGGCTTTGAGGTTATATGAAGTGGCAATGGGGTCGGGGGTTTATATAAAAAGGGCTAATCGCATCGGAGGTCTTAACACAATAAATAAACTTGCACACTCCGATTATTTCTGATGCGATAAGCGCCCGATGGGTCTAGCGCCTGGTTCTAGGGCGTGGGCATATGTGGGGAAGTGGTTTAGGAATTATCCCAAAGGGGCTTAGGCATATAGTGAAAAAAGCTTATTTTTTATGAAATTTCAAGGTTTTTTGATGGATTTGGGGGTTTCGGTAAGGTTTAAAAATGAGTTTTAAACCTTATAAATGGTTTTTCATGAAGGGGAAAGGGGAATAAATGAAAAATGGAGGAATTTAACAGGAAAAAGGGGAATAAAAGGAGGTTAATTTTGAAGTGAAAGGAGGGGTAAAATGAGGGAAAAATGGGGATTTTTGCAGCAGTCTTTTCTTCATGAAAACAACAGAATTTCTGAGTTTAAAAGGGAAACAACAATGAATATTTAATGTAAAGACATGATGTCTTCACAATACTTCAAGAATTAAAAATTTTGCAATAAACTTGTTTCTTGAAGGCTTCAAAAAATGATTTAGCCACCTTTTGATATAACAAATTTTATAGGTGGCTAACAGGGGCTCCACATGGGGATGTTGCCTTCTTGAAGGCATCAAGAACTTCAGACTTGCATTCTCTGGGGGGCTGATCAGTGCCTCATCCATTGGGCTACTTTTTTCTTCACTTGGATGATCTTCTTTTGCTTTGAAAATATTAGCAGCCATGAAAAAACATTGGAGCTTCATCAACACAAGCTTTCTACCTACCCAATCCTACTGATCTAACATTTTTTCTTCTTTAGAGTGCACTTGGATTGGCAAACTCTCTTACAACATTTATTCTTTTGAAAGCAAAAAATCTAATCTATTTCTACTTCTTATTTCTCCATGAACTCAGATTAAATAGTTGAGTTCATATGCTTCTCTACCTAATCTACTAATCTGTTAGGATTAAATTGTCTAACAGATTTTCATTCTCTAATTTCTAAAACAGAAATTTAAAAGCATACAAGTCAAGATTGAATATTCTAACTTGTTGCTGATATATGGCATAGAAAACACCCTGCACATAGATATTATTTTGCAGAAAATTAAATCAAAAGTGGAAGTCTTACGATCTGAAAGTTCTAAGCACGGCCTTCTCTTTTCTTTAGCTCTGTTTTTTGAATTTATTCGAGTTGTTTTTCCTTTGACATCTTGTTCATGTTTTGAGATTATTAGAACCAATTTACCTCTATTTTTTACTCAAAATTAAAGCAGATAGGAGTCATTCTTCTTTTGGACACTAAGGTTCAGATTTTGAGCTTGTATGAACCTTTATTTTCTAGCCTAATCTACCTAACTGATAAGCCAATATTAAATTGTTTGGAAAATCGAATTCACTAACCTATTAGCAGTCAATTTAAAACTGATTAGTCATGATTAGGCCATATGACTAACTAGAAGTGTGTTTTTTAGGAGTGGCATTTGAGCTTGCACACTTGCAGACTTTGTTTCTCTTTTTTGGTATGGGGTTGTACCTTTATTGTTTTTACAATCTGCCCTCTTTTCTTTCTTTCATTATTTTTTATTTTTTATTTTTCTAACTTTGAATGTAATGATGGGTGAAACATTTATAATGAGAAAAATATAAAAAGGATTTCAAAACATGATAGGATCAAGAGAAGTAATAATTGAGCATCTTGCCATTGACAGGACCCCCAAACTGTCCAGCTCCATTCAACTCCTGCAAGAAAAAGGCATTGTTACCAGCAGCAGAATGAATGAGATAAGGGACAAGCCATAAGTTGTCAAATTTCCCATGCTTTCCCTTGTCTTCTCTCCTTGAGTCCCACTTTAACACTTTGTCCCCAACATTGAAATTGTTGGCCTCTGTTCTTTTGTCAAAAAGCTTTTTGATGATGTCCTGCTTTTGCAATGCTTTGTTATAAACCTCCTCCCTGGTTTGTTGAAGGTGAATGGTCTGGTTTATTCTTCTAATCATATCATTTTCTTTAGACTGGACCTCTTGAATCAAATTCATAACTGGTACACCAAGGCTGGTTGGAAAAATTACATCAGTAATATACAAAAGCTGGTAGGTTGACATTCCAATAGATTTCTTCAATGTCAATCTGTCAGCCCAGAGTGCATGAACTAGCTTTGTGTGCCAAGACTTCTTGTTGTCCTCCAACAACTTCTTAATTATGTTCACCAAACTTTTGTTTGAGGATTCTGCCAGTCCATTACCTTGAGGATAATAGGTCGTGGAATGACCCAATGTAATCTGATATTTGTGACAGAATTCAACCATCTTCTTGGATCCAAATGTTGCTGCATTATCAGTGATGATCTTCCTAGGATAGCCAAATCTAGAGAGAATATGAGTCTCAATGAATTTTATGATGACAGAGTCATTGGCTTGCCTAGAAGGGATGGCTTCTATCCATTTGGTGAAGTATTCTGTTGCAGTGAGAATCCATCTATGTTGGGTAGAGGATGGTGGATGAATTTCTCCTATGAAGTCAAGTCCCCACTATTGAAATGGAGCTTCAACAGTGATTGGATGCAGAGGTAAGGGTAGAAACTTTCTTTTGCCTTCAAAAAGTTTGCATTTATGATAGGCAATGATCATCTTGTGTACATCAAGAAAGAGAGTGGGCCAATAGTAACCAGCCCTTAGGATATTTTTGGCTGTTGTCTTCCAATAGAGGTGGCCTCGACATTCTCCTTTAGGGAACTCGTGCTTAACGTTCTCTGCATCATACTCAGGCAAACATTTAAGCAATATCCCACTTGCATTTTTCCAATAAAGACATTTATCTATAATGCAGTAGTTTACAACTTTTAACTTTAAAAACCTTGCCTTTGTTTTTGATAATCCAGGAGGTGTATTAAAATTAAGTAAAACGTATAGAATATCAGCATACCAAGAGGAATTCATAAAATGATCTTCAACAATGGGATTTGAGAGTTCCTCGTGTTCACCTAAAGCATTTATCATATTAATATCAAGAACTTCAAAATTTGATTCAGCCATTAATCTAGCTAGACCTTGGCCTTTGATGAGTTTAGTGGGCTTGATCTCTAAATCATATTCAAGTATAATATCTATCCACTTACCTCTCTTACCATCTGGGTCCTACGTTAGAATGTCTTTCACAACTGAATTTGGGACAAAGGCAATGATGTGTGAGTGAAGGATGTATGCTCTGAAGTCTTTTAAAGTTTTGACCAAAGAAAAAGCTTGTTTCTCCATAATGTTGTACTTCAGAGGGGCATCTCTCAATGCCTTGCTAAAGAATGAAATATGCTGCTCTTGTCCTTGTGGATTTTTCTGTAAAAGGACAACAGCTATTGTATGTTCTGATGCAAATGAAAAAATATAAAAAATATTTTGAAAAATCAGGACTTATATGAACTGGTGTTTTGGTTAACGCTTGTTTCACTAGCTCAAAGGACTTCTTTGATTCCAAGGTCCATTTTACCCCTTGCTCCTTCTTTAGCATGTTTGTAATGTTTCTAAGGAGCTCAGCCAGGTTGGGTATGAACCTTCTCAAGAAATTAATCTTTCCAATGAAAGATTGGAGTTCCTTGATATTTCAAGGATGAGAGATTTGCAATATGGCTTCAATCCTCTTTGGATCTATCTTAATACCCTCTTCTGAAATGATGTGCCCAAGAAGTTTACCTTCTTGGAGACTGAATAGTGTTTTCTTTGGGTTTAATGATATCCCAAACTTTCTGCATCTCTCGAATACTTTTCTCAAATTTTCTAAGTGCTCTTCATCTGTCTTTGAAAACACAGTGACATCATCTAGGTAGATAATGATGAAGTAGCCTAATTCTTCTGAGAATGCTATGTCCATGGCTCTCTGAAAAGTTGCACTAGCATTCATTAAACCAAAAGGAATTTTCACATACATGAAACTGCCCCAAGGTGTAGTTAAGGTTGTCTTTAATTGATCATCAGGATGAAATAAAATCTGATTGTATCCTGAGTAGCCATCAAGCAAAGAAATTCTTTTGGAACCAACCACCTTTTGTAAAATATGATCCATCTTGGGTAAAGGGTAGTTGTCCTTCAAGGAAGCTTTGTTTAAGTCTCTAAAGTCTATACAAAGCCTAATTTCTCCTGTTTTCTTCCTAACTGACACCAGATTAGACACCCACTCAGAATATCTAATAGGGACAATAATACCAGCTTCATACATTTTCTTGATTTCCTTCTCAACCAAAGGTAACTGAACAGGGTTTATTCTGCACAGTTTTTGTTTAAATGGCTTTTGGTTTTCCTTGAGAGGAATCTTGTGTTGAATTATTTCAGTGTCATAGGATTTCAGATCCTCATAACTCTACACAAAAATATCAGAAAATTCTTTGAACAGCTCTATGTATTTGAGTTTAATGTGAGCTAGTAAAGTTTTAGACAGTTTGATCATCATTGGTTTTAGTTCACTGACTATATTACACTCTTCAACTTCAGTTTCTACAGGCTCCAGTTTTGGCTTCTTGGCCACATCGTTGAAATCAAACAACTCTTCTAAAGGGGCCAGACCCTTTGGCAAACTTTGATCTTTAGACTGCAGGGTTTCTAAATCCTCTGTTTCTAACTCTGCAACCATTTGTGTTGTGTTTTCAAGTTTGCTAGACAAAAGATTTACATTAGCAAGCTCACTTTTCTTCTTCATCAAGAAAATTTTCTTCACTAGGGCAGTCTGTTTCATAGTCTAAATCCGAACTGGGTAGTTTGAATTCTTTTCTAAACTGCATGAATTCTTCTATTTGTTTGTCTCTGTTAAACACTTGCCAATACTTCTCGTTATCAGGGACAGTTGGTCTGAATTTAATCTGAGTTGTGCATTCTTTAGTTTCATATGGCGTTAAGCATGTTCTAGCAGCAAAATCCAAACTGTGGGCCATGTTATTCATTTTTCTTGGGACAAAAATCAATTGGGATTCCTCAAAAGTTTTCAACAAATCCATGACATCGTTTCGATAGGCTCTAAGTCTAGGGTGATTGACGTTGTATTCCCCGTTCACTTGCCTAATAGTTAATTCTAAATCCCCATGCACTTTAATTCTCTTGGCTCCTAATTTCTTCAACAAATGTAAGCCTAAAAGAAGGGATTCGTATTCCGCTATGTTATTCAAACACTGGAAGTTTAATCTATAGGAAAGGCTTTCTGTGTGGTCATCCTCAGTGTTGCGTATCCAGACTCCTGCACCAGCATTGCTCCTAGTGCAGGACCCATCAAATTTCATACTCCACAGAGGACTAGTCTCAGGTTCATTAATTTGGTTATTGTCCTCTTCAACCAGCATGCTTTCGGATTGTTCTCGAAGGTCAGCACTCTATTGAACTTGTTTTAATTCCTCAGATTTTTCACTGCGTTGAGGACTATCTTCTTGACTGTCAAGGTTTAAAAGCAATGGATGCACAATTTGTAGCTCAAGACCTATGTGTTGTTTGCTGTAGTTTACGGGTTCAGCAAACTGTTTTGACACTTCTGTGGTGTCTACCTCCTCCTCTCTATCGGCCATTAATTCAGTTAAAGTGTCTTGTTCACTGAATGTTTCATCGTTAAACAGGATAAAATAATCGAGGCATGTATTTACAGAATACAGAGGAGATTTTTATGGTCTGTCTTGGCTAGTAACCATGTACTGCATATGTGACTCCCTGTAAAGTCTTCTTGTTTGATTGAACATAGGGATGGTCACATAGGTCATGTCCATCTGCATAGTTCCTTGTAACTTAGCCCCCCAAGATCTTAATAACAACATTCCATAATTTGGGGGCACATCATCCACAACAATATCCATAACCAAACATTTGGCTGGGATTTGTGCTAAGTTAACACAGAGGTCTTTGATTAATCCTAAACATTTCACTCTGCTTGAGTCAAAGGAGTAAAGTTCTTTGTAAGGTCGGGTGATTTCAAGGCCTAGGCTCTCCATTACAGCTTTGGGAATTAAATTGTGAGAGGCCCTTGAATCATGCATAGCGTTATGCAAAATCTTTCCATGAACATTTAAACTAACATAAAAAGGAGGAACAGGTCCCTCTTGATATCTACCTTCAATCTTAGGACAGAAAATAAGCTCTGGTTGGTCATCGCTAAGATTGACAATGTCATTATTTTCTTCTATGTTAAAGGCCTTCAAAATTTGAGATATATATACATTCTGGGCAGCTAACTCAGTAAGGGGAACAGAGATTTTAATTCTAGAAATTTCCTGCTCCAAACTAAAAGGAATCTGATTTTTTGAAGTACTTGTCTCAGCCTTATTAACTACCACTCTATCAGCAAGATCTGTTTGCTGATTTTGTCTATTTAAATTTGACAAAATTATTTTAACAGGAGTATTAGCTGAGGTGCTAAGACTACTAAGGTTTGCACTCTATTTTTTATTGTTTTGTGTGCTTTTCTCTTTGTTCTTATCAAAATTTCCAGCCACTGTTTTGTCCTTCTATTTTACAATTTTGGGTTTATTTACAGTGTTGTTTTGTGAAGATTTTTCAGAGGTTTTGGTTTTGGGAGTTTCTTGATTGCTTTTACTTCTGAGGTCATACTCCTTTTGAGACTTTATGATAACATTTTCCGTGTCTTGATAATAACTTTCATCCTCGTCTCTTTTGTCATCATGGGGTATGTATAGACCTTGTTTTCTATCATAATGAACTTCAAAGTCATCATTATCTACTCCCAGGATGTTGATATCATCTTCCTCTGTTTGCTCATCTATTTCTTCAACCTCACTTACATAGTTTTGATGAAAAGGAGGAGTGATCTGTTGATCATCCTCCCTTGGTCTATTTTGAGGCTGATTTCTCCTAAAATTCTGATTTTGGTTCTGATTTCTGTTTTGAGGAGCTGTTTTGTTTTGAATTGCTCGAGCTCTTTCAAGTATGCTTATCTTTTTCATCATCTCCTTCGTCATTCTCTCCATCTTCGAGCTATATGTGGAAGGTGTAGAATCCTCTTTAAAGGACATTGTCTTCGCATTCCTCATTCTTGCTCTTTTCTCCATCAAATTGACTTCCACAGCAAGAGCTCCTTTTTGCATATCTTCAAGGGTTAAAGGATATCTCTCTCTCAGCTGATAAGCCATCTTAGGGTCAAACCCTTTAGGAAACTTGTTTAACACTGAGCCTTGTGGAGGTTTTAGATCTGGGGGAAGTGCATTATAAACGTTGTTAAACCAATTGCAATAGGCTTGTACACTTTCCCCAGTATTCCTATGGAGGTTCTTGTAGTCCGAAAGTATTTGAAGAGGGTTTTTACTTACTTCCCATTTGTTTAAGAATGTCTAATGGAAGGCTTGGAGATCATTAATACTGTGAGGGGTTAAGCCTTTGAACCATTTTCTTACTTCTCCCCCTAAACTCTAAGAAAATAGTCTAAGTTTGACAGATTCATCATCAATTTCATTTATGTCAAAGTAGTCATTCATCTTATCCACATGTTGTGATGCAGTAGTAGCATTACTGGCATCATACAATGGTATTTTGGACTGATAGTCCTGTAGAAGATTGACTAAGGGTAAAAGAAGGACTAAGGGAGCATACCATGCTGCCATGATATGTGGTGAGGGTGGATTTACAAGAGGTGGATTAACAAGAGGGAAAGTGGGCTGGAATGAAGTGGTTTGGATAGTGGATGTAGGATGAATAGATGTGGATGGACCAAGAATGGATTGCTGAGCTGATCTTGGATGAGAGACACCTAAATTGAGAAGGAAATGTAAGTCAGGTGGTGTGGTTTCTCTACTACCAGGATGTTCACTTGTTTCTGGAGATCAAAGTGAAGAGTGTGAATCTAGCTAATCTAAATCATCAAGTCAACTTGTGATTGTTGTAGAGCTACAAGGTTTTCTGGAAGATAATTAGTTCTCAAGGGTGATCTGAAAACAGTTGAAAATTTAATCTTAGGAGACTTCCTAAGGATACTTTCAGGGTTATGAACTATCTTAGGAGGATCAGGGTCAGGGTAGGCTCTAGTATGAATCTTTCTAGGAGCCACTATGCTGTGTTTTTCAGACCCAACTAAACAAGAAAATTTCAACCAAATATGACAATATTTAAGAGGTTAACTGATCTTTTAAAAAAGAAAATTTTTAATCCTAAAATCATCTTACTGAGTTTGAATGACGTCATGATAATAAGGGGTCTTCCCAGTGGAGTCTTAAGGTTTGTTTAGGATTGTGGAGTCACCAAGTGGAAGTTTTTAGCTCTTTTGGAGGTAAAGGGTTTCATGGTCCACCACGATGTTTATTGAATACCAATCTAAAATGTTTTTGGGTTTTTATAAGTTTCTTTCAGTCCTATGGGTTCTAAGAGTGTCCTAAATTTGTTTCAAAACTTCGCTACAATTATGAGACAAAGACAGTCTACTCTTATGGCTAAGCCATCTGATCCTTCAAGGTTTGATAAGCTCTTGTGAGAATCCTAAGGTTTCCTTAGTTTGTCACTGATTCAAATAAGTTTTATCATTATTACCAATTGCTTAGTAGTGCTTGAAGAGGGCTTCTTATACTCACAGGGTTTTTCTGAAGTCTTTAAGGGAACCTAACATGAAATTTTTACTCAGTTCCCCGGTGGAGTTGCCAGAAATCTTAGCTCCCCATAATTCCAGCAGGTTGGTAAGACCAGAAATGAGGAGAGAACACTTGAACCACTTTGGGATTCTAGGATCTAGCCCTCCTGAATCTGAAGAGGGATCTCTCCAATAAGTGCAAAGATTGATTTATCTTTAAAGCCTTTTGGGTATGATATTAGGCTAGTTATTAAGATCAAGGGTTTTTGTTTGTTTTGGATGGTTGAGCATGATTATTAGTTAAGTGGAAAGTCCTAAATGGGAAGAGTTTCAAAGGTGTGAAGTTGCAAGCAATCATAACAAGCTTTGGCTAAAAATATAGATATAATGCTGGTTTTTAGTCCATTGGGCTATGGAGTCATAAAAGGGTTTAATTGTGCAACAATTTCAAGAGTGGTCCAAGGGGCAAGTCATCTATATCACAAGATCATTGAGATTAAATGATGGAATGGAAATAATAAAAGTGTTGAAGGGGTGGAAACAGACACTAATTTCAACTAGGATTTAACAGTCTGTCCAAACAAGAAAAGCCTTTTAAGTAACTGTTTAAAACTGGCCAAAACACAGGGCTAACCATAAACTTCTTGGACAACTTCATATTAAAGTTGACTCAACAGAAAAACAATCCAGTAATCTACATAATTACCTTCAGAAAGGATGAAAACAAATAAGATAAAAAAAGTGCAACCTAAGATCAATTAAGATACTTTATATCTAGACTGCTTTCATCATGCACTTAGGGAAATTTTCAGAATTTACCTTTGGAGAAAGAAGCTAGAAAACAGGGCACACCATCACTTTTCTAGTCTATATTTACTAAGAAGATAATGAAAATAACATTCAAGAACGATGTTTAAAGTAAACAGTAGGATGAGGGAACGCTAGCATTCCTAACTGCTTAAACTGTATTGAATCATTCTCAAATAAATAATTTAGAGGAAAACATTGAGATAAAGCTTATCAGTCAGAGAAGGGTACTGTAAATAGTAAATCCTAACTCTATGCTTGATTTTCTTTATCAGAGAATAATGGAAAATATGGCATACATGAAAGGAAAAACAATAACAAAGAAATAAGCACTTCACTAGTGATATAGACCAGGATGCCAAGAAACAGCTTGTATATTGATGTCAAACTAGTTACATCTTCAAGTCCAATGTTTCAATTTAGCAATCATCTTCATTTCTTAGACTAACTTATCTAATTACAAACAGAGCTTCAAGAGCCTTTGAACACTATTTACATGTAGAAAATTCGAGCACAAGTATATTTCAAAGTTCTGCAACCAACATTGTTTTATCTTCTACAGAAGTATTTATAGAAGACATGAGGAGGTGGGATGGGATAAAAGATCTTCAAGGTTCAATTAATACGGATTTAATACTTCTTGGCCTTTAAGGGGCTCAATGGAAAAGTTTACAGATATTTCCTCTGTATTAATTGTTTTACATTAAGAATTAAGCTCGGTGGGGTGATTTTGTTGACTTTTAAGGCTCTGTGTCATTTTGTAATTACTCTACTAATATTTTGCAATAAGTTCCTTGATCTGAAATAATTGCTCAGCTGTATTGGGGAAAATATCTTCTGTTAGGTAATAAATGAGTCTCTATTGAATGCTTTGAGGTTTACAGGTGGCATTAGGTAGCTGAGAGCAATCAATTAGCCTCTGATGTGGCAGTGGAGGTTTTCTGGGATTGATAGATATTTTTGATTTTTCTTTAACTGTGTTTGATTTAGTGAATTAGGCTTTTGATTTTCAATCTTAGCCGTAATCCACCAAAACTGTGATCCTTCCTTCAATTCTTCTATTTTGGTTTGATTTGATCTTCAACACTGATACTTTTTGTTTTAATCCTGATTTAATGTGTCTTGTTGATGTGCAAGTGCTATAGGGCTTTATAATGTTTATCAGTGCTTATGAGGCACCGATAAAACACGGTGTCGAACCCGTGAATGGATACTCTTTGATAAATGAAAGCCTGGAGGATCGTCATCCTCAGCTTTTATTTTTCCTTTAAAATAATTGAAAATCCTTTAAAACCTGCATAAAACCAAGAAACAATTAAGAAATTATGTGTTATTTGGGGTAAAACTACTTTGGAGGTTTTGGTTTGGAGCATAGCCGTTGGATGACAGCATCCAACTGTGGAGATTGCGCATTGCGGTTCAAAGGAGGCGGCTGGAAAACGGTGAGAAAAAATAAGTCAAGGTTGATCTTGCAAAGATCAACGGTCGGGAGAAATAGTAATAACATAATGCGACAAGGTCACATTTCATTAACATAAGCGAAAAATGTGAAGAAATGGGTTTAAAACCTTAATCAACAGTGAAAAATCCACGGAATAAAATTGGGGTTTCATGGATGATCCTGAACCATTAGATCTGATAAGCCTCAAAGATCAATGGTTGTGGTTGATCGTGAAATCCCTTGGTGTATGGTGGAGGGTGATAGTGTAATGGCCATATCAAATCTGAGCCATTGATCTGTAGAGATCAACGGTGAGGAGAGAATGTGACGAAACATAATGCAAATGGGGAAAATGGTTTCGGGAGGAGAAACCAGCGGTATCACACGGCCAAAAGGGAGAAAGGTGGTTTCACCTTTTTGAACGCGATATGCGTTCCCGGTCGACACGTGGCATCTAAAAACCGCTTATATCGTGTAGTTCTTGGGAAATTAACATTCGCACTTGAATTTACAAGAAAACGCGCGTCAACTGTTAGATGTTGGGTCTTAGATCGGACGGTGGGGAGTGAGCGCGATATTGGATAGATGCGCGGGCGGAAGCAAGTGGGCGGTTTCAATCTGAGCCATTGGATCAAAAAATAAACGGCAGAGATAAAGTCTAGAGGAAGGTAGGACCCATAGGATTTGGGCCTGTCGGGGTTAATTTGGGCCATTGGATGAATGGAATGGACGGCTCAGATTGATCTTAGAGGTTAATGAAATAATATACAAGGCGGAGAAAGGGTTAATATGGGACGTTGATCTGCAAAGATCAATGGCTAAGATTGGCTGGAAAAACATTATAAAGCAGGGTGTATGAAATTTAACAAAGGTCGAGGGGTGAAATCTGGACCGTCGTATCTTAACACGTGGACGACCCAGATGCAATCGGAGGTCAGCAATCGACGGGGGAAAAACAAAAAGGGCGCCGATGCGATTGACTATGGACCATCGATCTGCAGATCAGATCGATGGTGGAGGATGAATCAGAGGAGTTCTCAGCGGGGAAAGGGGCTTTGAGTGGGAGCAATGGCAACCGTCGAATCTAGGAAGGCGGGGAGGAGATCAACCTCTAATAATTGATTGGGAGATCACTAATCGTAGGTTGCGAATAAAATAATAAGTGCACCCAATGAAATCTCCCGATGTGAGATTGCACAAACCGTTGATTGGTCCAAGATCAACGGTGGGGGAAAGGCTTCAACTAATGAACGGCGAGCCCCTTTATAATATAAAAAAGGTGGATTTTAATTAAATACAAGGGTTTATTGGCTTTGAGGTGAGTTATATATAAGGTTTGGCACTCGATTGCGGGGCCTTTTGATATATGAACAAGTGAAAGGGACCGGGGTTATATGCACAAAAGGGGCCAATTAGAATCGGAATGATGGAGAGCCCTTTTCAATCTACCCATTTAGAAAATCTCTGATGCGAGATCCTGTTGACCGTCGATCGGCTTTTTAGATCGATGGTCCTTTTCATTAAAAAAAACATTACACCGGCGCGTTTAGTTAAAAACATAGAAAAAGGGGTTTTTATGTTTTTACAAAGGAAAAATCAAATCGCGGATGGTTTACTCACAATTTTTAGCACTCGATTGCGGGCTCTAAGGTTATATGAAGCAGCAATGGGGTCGGGGGTTTATATAAAAAGGGCCAATTGCATCGGAGGTCTTAACATAATAAATAGACTTGCGCGCTCCGATTATTTCCAATGCGATAAGCGCCCGATGGGTCTAGTGCCTGGTTCTAGGGCGTGGGCATATGTGGGGAAGTGGTTTAGGACTTAGCCCAAAGGGGCTTAAGCCTATATTCAAAAAAGCTTATTTTTTATGAAATTTTCAAGGTTTTTTGATGGATTTGGGGGTTTCGGTAAGGTTTAAAAATGAGTTTTAAACATTATAAAGGGTTTTTCATGAAGGGGAAAGGGGAATAAATGAAAAATGGAGGAATTTTACAGGAAAAAGGGGAATAAAAGGAGGTTAATTTTGAAGTGAAAGGAGGGGTAAAATGAGGGAAAATGGGGATTTTTGCAGCAGTCTTTTCTTCATGAAAACAACAAAATTTATGAGTTTAAAAGGCAAACAGCAGTGAAGATTTAATGTAAAGACATGATGTCTTCACAAGACTTCAAGAATTAACAATTTTGCAATAAAACTTGTTTCTTGAAGGCTTCAAAAAATGATTTAGCCACCTTTTGATATAACAAATTTTATAGGTGGCTAACACGTTACATATAGAAATATGAGCTAGTAAGGAGAATCCTTGGTTAAATTGATATTATTGGAGAGGTAGGAGATCTTCATTACAATGGAGAGGAGGTTGATTCAAAATAGAATCCTTCCATATACAAATGGATGAGCCATTCCCCAGATTCCAACTGAGATTCTTGTTAACCAATTTAGTCGATGAGGAAATCAACTTCTGTACAAGAGAACAAGGACGCATTGGGAGAAGTTTCCTCCCTAGTAAGCATGTTTTCTTGATAAACCTTGGACCCACCAAGCTTCCCTTTGAGTCCTCATTTTCTATATGAGTTTTTCACCCATGGCTCTATTCATGAAGGTTGGGTCTCTGATCCCTTATTCTCCATGGGATTTTGGCACATGGATTGTGGACCAACTAATCAAGCGGAATTTATTTTTATTTCCTTTACTCCCTTCCCATAAGAATTTATGGATTGTTCTTTCTAGATATTGTAAAGTAAATTAAGGGTTGAGTAAAGAAGTGAATACAAGTATTAAAGAATCCCATACTCATCATAATTTTGAATACAAAATTGTGCCTCACTTTATCAAAATATTTGGTCATTATATCTAGCTTAATGGACATCCCTTTGACCCTTATCTCTCTACCTGAGAAAATAGCCTCTTATACTAGAATTATGTTATGAGACATTTGTTTACCTAGAATAAAGCCTCCTTGGCTCTCTAATATAACCTTCAAAAGAAATCTCTTTAGTATTTCAACTAGGCTTTTTGATATCACTTTGAAGGAAACATTGCGCAAAGTGATAGGCTGAAATATTTGAAATGAGGATGGGTTATTTTCTTTGGTAACTAGAGCTATAAAGGATGAATTTATCCCTCCTCCCATGCACCCATTATTTAGTGAATAACCTATCATCCTACTGAATTCGTGCTTAATAATATCCCACAAATGTTGATAGAATGAGCTGGAAGGCTATCAATCCATGGTTCTTTGTGCAGATGGAAAGATAAAACACTTCTTTGAATCTCTTCTTCAGTGGGAGGAGGGTGAGCCACTTTTTCATTTCCTCTGTGATCACATGTGGGATATGCCCCAACATATAGATATTTTATTCCTACAAGGGAGGGTTCCATTGAGAGTAAAGATTATAGTAATTCTACCGCATCTTTCTTAATTTGTTGGTAATCTCAAACCTTATTACCATTCACCAAAATTTCTTGGATGGCTTTTTTCATTTCTCTGTTTTTTTCTTGTTTGTGAAAAAATTTAGTATTTCTATCCCCTCCACCAAGCCACAAACTACTTGACTTCAACCTCCTAAATTCCTCTTCATATTTTAGTAATGAATGATATTTTTCAAATAAGATTTTATCTTCCCTCATCATTTATGAAAATACAAATTATTCATCCATGGATGTGTAGATATGACCATAGATTTTCCATCTCTTCAATGATATCAGATTGATTTGGATGAGGAAAATATTTTTTCCAATATTTATTGTTTCCTTTCAATATTTTAATGTTTGTTTCCCATATCCTAATAGGATTTCCATCCACCCAAGGATGTCGAGACTGAGAAACTATCTCACGGAAGTCAAGGTGTTGAATCCATATGGAACTAAATATGAAAGAGATAGGTCCAAAATTGACAGGAGGGGAGATATCCAAGTGGATTGGGTATTGATCATAGCCATTCCATGATATAATGAAATATTTGATGAGGAACTTTCATCTGAGGAAGTTTTCAAATATTAAGAAGATATACAATATTGTTGCAATGTGATTTGGGCATGCCCTTCTATTATTATATCTATATTTAAGACTCACGAGCTTAGTATCCATCAATTTTTCCTAGGAGATGAAGTCTTCCATATATTCCTGGAAGGGGTCTCGAGCTGACAAGCCTCCTTTTTTCTCCCCACTACCTATGGTAATGTTTAAATCCCCCCAAAAGATATTAAATCTCCAAACTTGAAAACGACCAGATTGTGGAGAGAGTCCCAATAGTATTGATTTTCTCTAAAAGAACTGACATGTATATCTATTTACAACAATGCATACCTGATTGGAATAAAGGAATAAGAAAGTGGTGGAAAGATAATGAACTGAATTGGAGGAGTTAAGGAGCTGAACCTGCGATGGATCCCATAGAGTGCATAATCCTCTCGAAGAACCTTTGGAACTCACTAAAGAGATACCACATCCATTCCACATCTTGAATTGTTGATCTATAATTTCTTGATATTCAAGTTTAGTCTCTTGGAGAAGGGATACAAAGGCTCTTTATTTATTGATGAGAGATTTTACTTCAAATTTCCTTTTTTCAGATAATAAGAACCTACAATTACAATAGAGAACAATCATTACTTACTTTTGGTATGGGGGACCCCTTTGGGTAGGGAAGATCTGAAACGTCTCTTATTTCCTTTGCTCCCAATGTACCCATTTGCATGTTTTTTAGAGTTGGTTGATGTCCCATTTTTATTCTCAGTTGCTTAAATATTATTTCTTTATTGGATTTCCTCCTAGATCTATGGGTTCTTCCATTAATCTACTTGATTTTTTCTACGTCTGACTTTTCATCCTTAAAGCAGAAAAAAGGGCCTCCCATTGAGCCTTCTATTGGAGAGAGAAAGTTATTTTATCCTTGGTGGAATCAACTTGCAAGTGTCTAGTTTCTTCATGCAATCTAGCACTTGTGGGTCCCCCCGTTGAGCCTTGTACATATACAAGATTAGAGGATGTACCAATAGGCTAGGGATTTTTCTAAGAAATCTCTCCATCTCTTTCTTCATTTATTAGTGCTTCATATTTGTAGTTGGAGTTTTTCACATTTCTTTATTTTCTTGTGCCTTCTCCCTCTCCTATTTATTTTTTCTTAAGGGAATAGGGTTATGAATCCTTAGTTTGGGCATGCTTTCACGTCTGATTTGGGATTTTATTTTGAGATCCTTTCTTCCTTTCGGAATTTTTCCACTAATCCCCTTGCTCACTTTGATTTTATGGTTTTTCAGGTTTTTTAGGGAAATTTCTGGAAAAAATCTCACAATCATGGAAAATTTTACATTTGAACGGAAAATGGTTGTAATCCACCTCTTGAATATGAGTCCAAATATATAGTCTTAGATTGATTTATAACGAGATTCCCTTTTCCAAATTGAATTCAACATAGATCCTTGCAAAAGAGAAGACACTATCTTTAGGTTCAACACAATTAACATATTTACCATATGGGATACGCGCCCCTCACTGACATAGGTCCCACATATATTTTCCTTTATGGCATGACCTTATTTTCTAAAGGGCATAACTTTTTATTTAGGATATTCTTAGAAAAATGTAAAACTTATATCACGTGAAAGATCTCGAAGAGCTAAACGTGATAGTGACATTTTTTTTAGAATTTCAATACTTTGAGAAAAAATAATTGTTGTGACCCAATATTCATAACAAACCTTGAAGTTAGGTAAATATGGCAGCACTCCCATAGCCCGGGATGGCACAAGGGGGTGGGAAGTGTTACAAATTTTGTTTTGGAACATGAAAATACTGAGAGGGGGGGTGATTCAATATGGTGCAATATGGATCATATATACCATTTTTTTACATTTTTCTTACATTTAATTGAATAATCAATGAGAACCACAATATATGAGGGTTTATCTAAACATAATACGTGAGAAATAGTGTCAGGATAGGAGGTAACTCCACCAAAAATACTGAATGAACTGATTAAGGATGCCAATGAATATATACATTGAGGTGAGACTCTTGGGATTCATTCCCAGTGTCTCTTCAGCTTCCTTATGTCCTATTTACATTAACGTACAATTTAACCCAATCCCATAGGTTTAGGTTTGAACATTCCCCCCCTTAATCTGAAGGGATGTTGGTGATTTCAAGCATCATTCTGAATTTTTCAAACTTTTCTCTTCCAAGCGCTTTGGTGAAGATGTCTATAATTTTCTCATTTGTGGAAAAATGATGTAGATGGATTGTTTTGGACTCAACATGATGTCTAATAAAATGTTATTTTTAATTGATGTGCTTCGTTCTATCATGGAACTTTAGGCTCTTGGCAAACTTTATTGCAGAAGCATTATCGATTGTGAGTGGAGTTGAATGTGTTTGTTTCATCTGCAAGCATTCCAGGATTTACCTGAGCCACACAATTTCCTTTGTCGCTTCAGCGGTTGCCACATATTCTGCCTCAGTTGTGGAATGTACTAGAACTAATTGTTTGTTTGATCTCGGGGAGACAACTCCTGATCCAAGACTCATATTATAACCTGAAGTAGACACCCCAATTTATTTGTCTCCATCAAAGTATGAATCAGAGTATCAAATCAAGATGAAGTCGCCCACATATTTATATTTGAGTCCAAAAACTTGAGTCCCTTTCAAGTACTTTAGAAATATTTTTGCAGCAGACCAATGTCCTTCACAAGGTTTTTTCATAAAATTAGAGAGGATTCCGACAACAAATGAAATGTATGGTCTGGTAGTAGTCAGGTAGATGAGACTTCCTACAAGTTGTATATACTTCGTTGCATCCTCAAATTATTTCCCTTCAATGGATGTGAGCTTCAAGATTTCTTCCATTGGAGTGGTCAGAGGGCTGCACTCAGCCATTCCAAACCTATTTAATGGATCTCCAATGTACTTCTTCTGAGAGAGGAATCTAAATTTAGGATGTTGATTCACCTCAATACCAACATAGCCCAAATCATTCATTTCAAGTCATTACTTCAATTCCTTCTTTATGGATGTAATATAACTCTCATTTTTCCCTGCCATTAAAATATCTTCTACATACACCACAAGATATACAATTTTTTTTCCAATTTTCTTGACAAACAAAGTTTTATCTTCAAGATGATAATGTTTGATGTTAAGTTTTAGAAGATTCTCAGTTAACTTCTCATACTAGGCTCGCAGTGCTTGCTTGAGGCCATACAAGGATTTTATAAGCTTGCATACTTTGTGTTCTTTTCCCTTCACAACAAATACTTCTGGCTAGGACATAAAAAAATTCTCCTTTAGATCTCCATTCAAGAAATCGGCTTTTACATCCATCTAATGAAATTTCCAACCATTCTGAGCTGCTAAGGAAAAGAGTGTTCATATGGTATCCCATTTTTCTGTGGGAGAAAATGTCTCCTCATAATCGACCCCTTATTTCTGTGCAAAACCTTTTTCCACAAGCCTAGCTTTGTGTTGGTCAAGTGAGCCATAAATTTTGTACTTGTTCTTGTAGACCCACTTGCAGCCAATTATTTTGGTTCCCAATGGAGGATCAACCATATTCCAAGTGCCATTCTTTATCAAAGCATCATACTCCTTTTACATCGCTTCATTCCATTCATCATGAGAAGAGAATTATTTGAAGGAAGTTGGTTTAATATCTATAGAAAATTTCAATTCACATCTATAAGAAACATCCATATCAACAGGTGAATCAGAATCATCTACATCACCCTCATTTTTCCTAGTGGAACTTCTTGTTCCTTTCTTTCCAACCTCATTAGGAAGAAAATTTTCTAGTGCCTTTGTCAGCCATTTTGGAGGACCTTTTGGAGATGGACCGGGCTACTCATTTGATTGACTTGGAATTGAATCAAGATGCAGTCTCCCAATTCTGTCAATCATGTAATTCAAAGTGCAACTCGTGGTGCTTTCTTCATGTGGGGGAGAGAGTTATTCGGAAGACGATTCCAAATATTGATTTAGTATAGGAATCCCCCCTTCTATATGTGGAATTTGAGTATCAAATTCTTGAAATGACTTTGCATGTGTGATCTATCCAAGCAGTCAATTTATCACGAATAAACATAGTCATTCTTGGAATATTCAAGGAATATGACATCTCTAGATGCTACAAAATTTTTATTACCTTAATCATAAAGATGATATCCGTTTGAGGTATTGGAATACCCCAAGAAGATATAATTTCTACATATTGCACCAAGTTTATTTCTTTGTTTCTTAAGTGTCAAAACATAACAGGTGGAACCAAATACCCTAATATGCTTTACCGAAGGAATGTGTCCATGCCACATTTCTTAAGGATTTTTATTTTTAATTGCTTACAAGGACACCTATTTTTTATGTACACGACACATAGAACTACATCAACCCAAAACATCAATTTTACATTCTTGAAAAACATCATGGAACGAACAATATTTAAAATTGTGTTTTTCATTCTCTTAGCTACACCATTCTGTTGGGGATTATAAGGCATGGTGGTTTGATGTTTGATCCTATGTTGGCGAAGATAGTTTTCAAATTCATTTGAAATGTATTATTTTCCATTATCAGTGTGTAAAGAGCCAATATATGTTTGTGCATGATTTTCAATCCATGCATGAAAATTCTTGAATGTTTGAAAATCATTTGATTTTCTCTTCAATAATTAAACCCAAAACATTCTGGTGTAGTCATCAGTTAATGTCATCATATATTTATTTCCATTTTCAGAAGGAATAGGGATGGGGCCGCATAAATCGAAATTAATAAGCTCAATTTTTCTATGTGCTCTGGAATGTGAATCATGAAAGGATTGTTTGCTATGCTTTCCTAGAATACAAGCATCACATTGCTTAAGTTTCCTAAGAATTGTAGGCAATCCAGCAACACCATTTTTCTTCAAAAATCGAAGGTTGTCCCAATTCAAGTGTCCAAATCTAGAATTCCATAAAAGACTTGAAGGGCATGTACCTTCATCATAGTGAGAACTAAATGCAAAGTTTTCTGCATTAGCAAAGGTACCTTGTAGCTTTATGAGTCTTCCTTCTTCTATATCTCTCATAACAAGTGAGCGATCTGATGCTTTTCTGACCTCAACCTTGCCATCAAACAAATGAATGGAGTGTCCTTGCTGGTGGATGTGGACGAAGGAAAAAAACTTTCTCCTCAACTCTGGGAGGTATAAAACCTCTTGTAGAAGAAGGTTAGAAAGACCAGGCAACTTAAGCCTGAATGTGCCAGGCTCTAATGGCTTGAGTTTAGATTTTTCTGCAAAGTATATTTCTCCATCAACCTTGTCAGTAAATTCTTCAAACAAATATTTTCTAAAATTCATGTGACATGTTTCTCTTCAAGATATCAATCAATCATTTCTCCTAGAAGCAAGTGAAGCATTAAACAAGTCTTCATTTACTCCAATATTACAATTTTCTACAACATAATGAGCATATTCAGGTGCTTTACCTTGGTCTTTGTCATAACGTTTACATTTGGCTTCATTTATTTCCTGCTCAATTCTATCCGAAGGAAACTTACATGTGGATGCATCATGCCAATTTCTATTGCAGCGTATGCAATGAAGATCATATTTTTCACTTTGAGCTTGTCTTCCCCCCTGCCTCTAAAATTTCTTCTTCCTCGCCCTCTTTGGCCACCTATCCCTATAGAATAATATTGGCCATAATTTTTCTCTCTATGTGCAATACATAGAGCTTCTTCAAAAGACTGAGGGGTTGTCTTCTTTCCAAAAGCCTTCTCTCTTTATGCAATTTTTTCTCAAGAGAGTCAAAGGTAATCTCCTCGAGGTTTTCACTTGCCTACAATGACTTAAGATAGTGTGATTAAGTGCGATACAATGCCTTGACATAAGCTATGAGATATATGTCAATTTTTACACCAGTGTTCTTAATTTCATGCATGATATATCTTACTTCTGATGCTAAAGAAAGAGGGTCATCATTTTTCAATTCAAGGCTGAATAGCTTAACCATTAACTGAACAACTTCAAGTTCTAAATGTGAGTCATTGAGTTCTTTAAATATTTTCAAGGCTTCATAGGCTTTTTAAAATGGTGTAATATGGCAACTCTCCTCTTCATTTATAAATGATGCAATCAAGGCATAAGTCTTGCCATTTTTCTCCATCTCCTTAACAAATTCCTTTCCACAACTCATTAAAAATGAGTTTTTGTTTAATATTATTTGACCATTCAATATTTTTCTCTTTGACTAAGAGAACGGCTCCCACAATGAATATGAGTGAATGCATTTTTTTAAAAAAAGAGCTTTGTTGCCTCTGTAAAAATAAAAAAATAAAAAAATTCTAGTGCTAAAAGAGAATTCTACCAAAAAACAAAAATGTAAAAAAAATTGGTTTAAAAAAAAACAGAGGTAATATTCAGGGAAGGTAATATCTAGGGGAGGTATTATCTGTTGGGAAAAATACTGAGAGGGGGGGTGAGTCAGTATTTAGAGCTTACTGATAACTTTTACATTTTCTTTACTAAATTCCATACGCGACTTTAATGAACCCAACTCGCGTATACATGTGCATATACCAACAAAAACTTGTGTATATTGATATGAGTTTATTGTTAGAAAACTTTCAGAAACAATCTTTAACTCAGATTATCAGTTATGCATCTGTTAGTTAAGCAGTAAATATGTGTAGTAAAAGCAAAATAAATCATCAAAATAGAATCACACCTGAACACCAAGATTTAAGGTGGAAACCCAATTCGGGAGAAAACCACCGTCGTTGTCGTCTCTTTATTCAATATTTATTACATGGAAAACTACTTACAATATTGTACTAATGCAGACTCATATCAGTACACAAGCATCTACTTGTAGAAGGCTGCCACCTTCTCTCATTCTCCAGCTCCTACTGGAAGGGAGCTATAACACCCTAATCTCGTTTACCAGCTACTACTGGAAGGGAGCTTTAACCCCCTTATTAGAACACCAACTTCTACTGGAAGGAAGCTTCTACTTCCACACTGAAGGCTTCAACCCTCAGAAACATTGCAGACCAAGTTTCATCAATTTTCACATTGGATCCCACAGCTTCAACACAACTCATCATAAGATCATCAATAAGATACTTAACCCAAACTTCAATTAGAAAAGTGAGATTACTGTAACCAGAGCACAGTAATAAACCCAAACTTCAAAATGAGTAGGAAGAATCAAACTCAACCCTGAACATTCATTATCTTAAAATTCATACGCTACTTTGCTTCTGTTAACCCGCATGTATATGCACTTTCCTTCACACCAACCTGCGTATAGATATGTAAATATTGTTTTTACAGAATGTGATCAGTCTCAGATCTAGATTTGAGTCTTTTAGTCAGACATCTTTTCAGAAATGTAGAACCCTTACACAGTCAGTCATTATTAACCATGCTTACTCACTCATTGATCATATTTGTACATATTCAACTTAGCAGCATGTACAGTATTCAAGCAACCCAGATCTACATGAAGACTTCATTGACAAACAAAAAAAATACAACAGGAATAAATAGATAACCTTTGCAATAAGCTTCAAAAAATCCTAACTCCCATACACGCTTTTCTTAAGACAAACCCGCTTATATATGCACTTTTACCGAGATGAACCACTGTATAGATCTGTGAATAATAAATTTGTAGATAGTTTCAGATCTATAGAACTTACCCAGATTTCTTCACTTTACTTCAGCAAGCATGCGCCAGGTCATAGATATAATCATCTCTTCAATGGATCATACAAGAGCATAGTCATTTCAAGTCTAGAGATCCTGAACCATCATTGTATCTAAGGGTGCATCATAGATTTAGATCTATCAACTAGAACATATTTCATCTCATGCAGATATACCTTAGATAAAATTATTCAGTAACATTCCTTACACATGCACGCCTTGCACTATTATCTTCTTCACCTTATATAGAAATAGCCTTTATCAATACCATGAGTCAAAACCACATAACTGTTGATTATATTCTTTGGACGGAATCAAATAGATGACACAACGCTCAAAACAGTGGGCTAATGCCATGGTAATGTTTGCTGGTATCATATTTTTAGAGCGCAAAAGGCATACGTGACTTGGATCGTACTTATCAGCGTATATACGTGACTTGGCCTGTACAAACCTGCGTGTATAACCTGCAATATGAAAATTAACCAAAATTCTGCTAGATATTACACATTTCTTCTGATATACTACTGAGCTTCTCTAGAGGACATATACTCCATATTTACCAGAGAGTTTCCATCAAGGACAACATATTAAGACATCGGAATCATATTGCCAACAATCTCCCCCTTTGACATCAAGGGCGAAGGGGCATGTAATGTTCCCAATTTTTCTTCAATAAATTGGAGCATTAAATTTTGTCTAAATTCACTTAGGAGATGAATAATTGGGTGAGGAGGCCCATTCATAATAAAAACATAGATAAAATCCCTCTAGTATGAAAAGGGATCAGCCATGGTACTAGATTTCATACCCTCATTTATGAAAGGAGACTTTTTCAAAGAGGCTTGGTTAAGTTTGACCAAGTCAAACAGCGTTGGGTATGAGGTGGAAAGCACTACATGGGACAATGTAGAGATAGAGGGAATATTCCTTTATGGAGGAAACCCTAATGGATGGGGCCCGTGGAGAGAGAGCCCTCACTTTCTATATATGGAGAGGAGGAGAGCCATTGGTACTCATGTTATGGATTATTGATCTCATTATCTATTCTGGTAATTGAGCATTCTTTGCTGTTTAGCAAGAATTTCTGGGAAATTCTTGTTTAGAATTTCCTCACCTTCTTGAGAGGCCTCTTGAGGGTTTGTTCTTCATTCTCCACATCTCTTGGCTCAAGGCCAAAGCGTCCTCTTCCAAGACAGCGTTATTTCTGTAGCAGCATAACTCTGTGTTGTAGGGATTTGAAATGGGGACTCCACAACACCTATTCCATCTCATCATCTTCAGAGAGAGAGTCTTCCTTCCTTTGGGAGATCAGATTGGAAGCTTGGGAGCTGATTTGCAGATCTTGGCACTTGGCCATAGTGTTCTATTCCACTCACTGCACAGTCCCTCTTAGTGACTGCGTTATTTTCATGGAGTATCTGCAGTGAGGGTTTGCATATTGATTGGAGGGTGAGATCTCAAGTGTAAGGATCAGCCTTCCACTTTGGAGATCTGTTGGAGGAGTTCTACTTTATATTTCTCATCATCTTCAGCCTTCTCTACTTAGTTCCAGATTTGACTTGCAGCTGCTGCCCAGCAACTCCGACATTTTTTCCATTTTGTATATTTTAGCCAATCCCTTGGAGGATTAATGTATTATTGTTTCCAGGGGTTGAGACTTTGCTCCCCCTCATTTCTTGAGCCATGTATTGTCATATATTTCAGTTGCTATGTATTATGATGCAGTGCCTCTTATAAACTACGTCCTTTTAGCCTGCATAATTCTCAGTGTAGTAGTAGGCTTCTATTTCCTTGTACATGTATTTTTGAGGCTTGCATTGCCTTGCTTGAGTGATTGTTTCCTCAAGGAATTGTACTGTCATTTCTACTATAACATCACTTGTTGGATATTTACATCTTAATATGCTCTCGGTGATTAAAATAATGTTTTTTCTTCATTGTTGTCTCATGTGTTTGCTGCAGTCCCTCATCAAGCACTTTTAGAAGACATCTAGTAGTGGGAGATTTGTTTAATCACTCTAGAAGGATTTCTTTGGCCCCAACTCTTGGATTTCAGTCTTAGACACATTGGTCTAAGGGATCCAGGTCTTGGTATCAAATCCTGCTGCCTCCATTTTTGGAAAATGCGTTTTTCCAACCATGGATTGCTAGCTGTCCCAATTTGGAACATTACAGTGGTATCAAAGCAACTTTCCTGGCTCAGCCTGTGAGTCTAAGCCCAAGAAGATCAGAATTTTTAAGAAGATGAGATTTCTCTCATCAATATTCAGATCCAGAGGGAACCTCTCCGAGGAGGTCAAGAAAAATGAATAAATAGAAGAGGAAGGACCATGCACTTCCTATTCTCATCAAGAAGAAGACATTGAGCATGGAAGATACTTGGATCATCAGATTCTAAGTGATTACCTTATTGAGTATAGATCTCAACCTAGAGCCTTCAACGAGACTCTATATTTTCCTCATTTCATCCAGCTGAAGGAAGAGAAGAGACCCTGTAGCAGAAAATGAATCAGAGACAATATATTTCTATTGTCTACCTTTGATGGGTCATCTACTGCAAGAACTTGGGTGAGAGATTTGGAGGCATTTTTCCTACTACATCCTGTAGCAGGGAAAGGAGCTGTTGAAATCTCAGCGCTGCACTTGGAGGATGAAGCCCATGATTGGTGGAGCTGCCACTTGAGCCATGCAAGGGAGGAAACTTTTGCAAAGTTCATCCAAGGGTTGATCCAAACCTTTGATGGTGAAAGAGCAAAGGAAGAGAAGGCCACACCACCACTTGAGGAGACTTGTGATAATGTTGTCACACTCATAGAGGAATAGCCACATGCATCAACAGTTGGGGAAACCAACACTTTGGAGGAAGGAACTCTTGCAGCCCTACAAGAGGTTCCCAGAGATCATCAAGGTATGAAAAGATTTCCACATTCCTTTGTTGCAGCAAATTCTTTTGATCAATTTGGAGACTTACTTTTGCATGACCAAGGGTCAAATCCCATTTCTACTATGGGGCAACGTGGTTGCACTGCGCTGTGCAACATGAAAACTTTCAAGGAGGAAATAAACCATAATCTTCATGAGCCTTTGTTGGATTTCATATCACATTGGGGTTGGGGTTTGAAGCCTTGAAGGATGATAGTAGACATCTTGCAGTGAGAAACCCTTTCTCCCTTCAAGACGAAACTTTCTCAATGAGCTCCTCTCAGCTCAAAGAGGAATTTATACTTTCAGATCTAAGACCTCATTGGTTTTGGAAGACTATTGATGAGAGGGAGGCCTCAAGGAGAGATCTCGTCAGAGGTGCACTTTAACACACCATGGAGTGCAAATATTTTCTTCCTTTCTCACAAGAGCAGATAGAAGATGGGGGACATCTTAGGATGGATAACATCTCTCATGCTTGTGTTGGACATTCCTTGAGCCATACACATCATGATGGGAGGATTTTTCCTACCACCTATTTGGGTCTTGATAGGGTCTCATTGATCCTCGAGAAGATTTCATTTCAAAATCCCATGAAGTGCAAAGACAGAGATTTGGTTTGGGAGGATGCTAGCCCTCATGGGAGGAGTACCAAGATGAAGAGAAGAAGGAAGCATCCACAAGGGGTTGATTGGATGTGGTTGATGAGCAAGGAGCTAGGAGGCTACTTTCAAATTTATGATACCGTGTAGCAAGAGGCTTGGCTGCGCTGGTTACTCTTGAAAGAGTTTGGCCATCACTTGGCAAACACTCTTCCTAAGAGTAGGAGGATGGAGAAGAGATGGCAAGATACTTGCATCATTGGGCAGCATAGAGTATAGATGCATGGTGTTGGTATGATACTCATATCATTCATTATGTCTTCATCACATGATATGTATGATGAAAATATGGGGAGGTAGCAAAATCCTTTGTTGATTTGCTTGGGAGAGCAAGAGCATGTTTTCTCTCATACGTTGCATGATGTTGTAGGAGGAGGAGATGGCATTCTCTCCTTGAATTTTGATGATATAGGGGTACTTCCACCTTGGGAGGGACTTCTTATGTATTGCAGCATTATGAGATATATCTTTGACAAAGAGCATGTCAAAGAATGGAGCTTGGCATTGATGAGAGCCTATGTGCATAGGCCAACAACGTTGTCTCTTTGGAGCAGTAACCTATGGTGAAGTGTGCCCAGCGGAAGTGTGGTGGATCCATAACCCACAAGTCCTAGGATCATTTCATATTTGTTGCACTTGATGAACAAAGAGGAGGTGATATGAATGAGGTAGTGGATGGAGTCATCTATTACTATGCTACATTCTTCTTGACTTGGATTCCCAAGCATGAGAAGAAGGATCTTCTTGTAGCACATATTTCATTCCTCTTCATGGGAGCATGCCAAACAACTATGGAGGGTTCATTCATGGATCCATACATCACCTTACTCCCAGTATATGGTAAGAAATCTATTTTTACATTTGCTGATTTGTATTCTCTTACCATTATTTTGCAGTGCATGGCTCTACAAGAGGGCAAGATTTTTTAGATTGCTCCAAGGATTATGTTGGGCCAAACTATATGATGGAGGCAGCCATATTTCACATGGCCTTGGGCAAATTTTTTTCTATTACATATATGTTCACCTAACTCATATGATTAGCCATGTATCACAAAATTTTTTGCCATGTATCTTTCCGAAGCAGCAGTTTGGAAAATTGCGCTATATGTACTTAGGAGACTGTTGGTACCTTCAAGCCTCATGTAAAACCAACATAATTTCTTTCATTTTGTTGCTGATCATGACTTAATTTTCTGATATAGATCAGATTTGTGTAGGAAGCATGATGATGAGAGAGGAACATGAGTTGGATGTGTCCTTGAGGGAAATGGATTCCCACAACTTTTGCATTGCATGTTCTAATGGGAGCATGAGAGGAGTTATGGCCACCATAGCCAAGTATATGTTTCCTTTTTAGGTGGGCCATGAGTTTGATAACCATTCATTGTATAACCCTGGTCAAGTGATTGATTATGCCTTGTATGTTCGGTTGACACATTCAGCCATTCACTTTTCATTAGTAGATGTGATGATTCTCACTACTAGTCATGTACCAACATACTGCTTGCCATGCTATTTTCTGAAGATACAGTGGATGAATCAGCGTTGTGTCCTCTTGAGATATTTTTTGCACTTTGTAGCATCATGTAAAACCTACAGCAAACTTCTCATTTGGATATTCTATGATGACCATGTCATATTCATCATGGATGATATGTTTTGGGCCAGCTTGTTCTTCATTGATGGAGAGAATATCCTTGGGTGATTGTTCTTCATTTTGCCGCTTAAGGGAAATACCATTGCATCCCATGTTCAGCACATACTCTAAACTTATCATGATTGGAGAGGAGGACATCATGGGGTAGGCTATGATGCTTACCATATTCATATTTTCATCCCACCTTCATTTTCGGAGCTTGAGGTGGAAGGAGGTTGTCAGGAGTTGCCTTGTTGGGAGGTGGCTCATTTTGTTTGGATGATTGCTTGGGGATGGAGAACCTACTTGAGGGAGATGTTCCTCAACATATTTTAGACTTCATGCCTTGGGTGGAGATTCTTCAATTTTATCCTTGGAGTTTCTTGAGGACAAGCAACATTTGGGAGGGGAGGACTGTAATGTTCCCAATTTTTCTTCAATAAATTGGAACATTAATTTTTGTCTAAATTCACTTAGGAGATGAATAATTGGGTGAGGAGGCCCATTCATAACAAAAAAATAGATAAAATCCCTCCAATATGAAAATGGATCAGCCATGGAACTAGATTTCACACCCTCATGTGTGAAAGGAGACTTTTACAAAGAGGCTTGGTTAAGTTTGACCAAGTCAAACAACGTTGGGTATGAGGTGGAAAGCGCTACATGGGACAGTGCAGAGATAGAGGAGGGAATATTCCTTTATGGAGGAAACCCTAATGGATGGGACCCATGGAGAGAGAGCCCTCACTTGCTATATATGGAGAGGAGGAGAGCCATTTTTATCCATGTTATGGATTATTGATCTCATTGTCTATTCTGACAATTGAGCATTCTTTGTTGTTTAGCAAGAATTGCCAGGAAATTCCTGTTTAGGATTTCCTCACCTTCTTGAGAGGCCTCTTGAGGGTTGTTTCTTCATTCTCCACATCTCTTGGCTAAAGGCCAAAGCATCCTCCTCCAGGACAACGTTATTGCTACAACAACATAACTCTGTGTTGTACGGATTTGCAGTGGGGACTCTACAACACCTCTTCCATCTCATCATCTTCAAAGAGAGAGTCTTCCTTCCTTTGGGAGATCAGATTGGAAGCTTGGGAGCTGATTTGTAGATCTTGGCACTTGGCCATAGTGTTCTATTCCACTCACTGTGCAGTCCCTCTTAGTGACTGCATTATTTTCATGGAGTATCTGCAATGAGGGTTTGCAGATTGATTGGAGGGTGAGATCTCAAGTGTAAGGATCAGCCTTCCACTTTGGAGATCCATTAGAGGAGGTCTACTTCAGATTTATCATCATCTTCATCCCTCTCTACTTAGTTCCATATTTGAGTTGCAGCTGTTGCCCAGCAACTCTGGCAATTTTTTCCCTTTTGTATATTTTAGCCAATCCCTTGGAGGATTGATATATTATTGTTTACAGGGGTTGAGACTATGCTCCCCCTCATTTCTTGAGCCATGTATTGTCATGTCTTTTAGGTTTTATGTATTATGATGCAGTGCCTCTTATAAACTGTGTCCTTTTAGCCTGCAGAATTCTCAGTGTAGCAGTAAGCTTCTATTTCCTTGTACATGTATTGTTGAGGCTTGCATTACCTTGCTTGAGTGATTGTTTCCTCAAGGAATTGTACTCTAATTTCTGCTATAACATCACTTTTTGGCTATTTACATCTTCATATGCTCTGGGTGATTAAAATAACGTTTTTGCTTCATTATTCGCTCATGTGTTGTTGTAGTCCCTCGCCGAGCACTTTTAGAAGACATCTAGTAGTGGGAGATCTGTTTAACCACTCTAGAAGGATTTCTTTGGCCCCGACTCTTGGATTTCAGTATTAGACACATTTTTCTAAGG
The DNA here is from genome assembly GCA_034641835.2 of Pinus albicaulis. Lineage (NCBI taxonomy): Eukaryota > Viridiplantae > Streptophyta > Pinopsida > Pinales > Pinaceae > Pinus > Pinus albicaulis. Next base: position 1,036,318,001 of record CM076581.1, on the reverse strand, counting down.
GATCCAGGTCTTGGTATCAAATCCTGCTACCTCCATTTCTGGAAAATGTTTTTTTCTAGCCATGGATTGCTAACTGTCCTGATTTGGAACATTATAGGGCATTATTTGACCATGCTCCCCCTAAGGTCAGGCTGAGTTTCCAGACATATGTTTTTCAGACTCTATAACTCTACCGAGTATGACTTTTCTTATTACCAAGGACTCATACTACATCAATGATCCAACCATGTGGAATTCATAATTGACTCAACTACCCAACCAACTGGGTTTACAAATTTAAACAAGTCCTTACATTATTGAATATAAAAATTTACATCATGAGTATCAACATTCCCTTGTGCATCAAATTACAGAAATCGCTTTTCATAACCAGGACCAAAAATCTCAAGAGAGAGATCATATATCGGAAATCAATCAGAATGCCAACACTGCATCCTTTTCAACAAGGCAGGTGCTCCCCCTAAGCTTGACCATCCTGAACACCTTTAACAATCAATTCATCAAAGCTTCTTCATAAATGTCGGAGAATGGTACAAAAATATGAATACTGGATCAAATCAAAGATTACCCAACAACACCACTTATGTTCTGAAAGCTAACCCAGATAATTTATGTCAGCAAAACCCATACACGGTTTTATGCACAGAAACTCACGTATATACACGATTCGCCTTTATGAAACCATCATATCAAATTTAATCTTCTGAAATTAAGCAGTTTTGATCAGAAAGGCAGAGACAACTCCTAGCTTCTGTCTGAGATATTTGAATGCTTCCCTGGGAAGACGTTTAGTAAATATATCAACAACTTGTTCTTTGGAGGGAACATACTCCAATTTAACCTTTTGTTCAAGCACTTGTTCACGTAGGAAGTTATACTTGATAGGAATGTGCTTGGTCTTGGAATGCATAATAGGATTCTTTGAGATACTAATGGAACTTGTGTTATCACATAAAATTGAGATGGGAGGTGAACATTTGATTTGAATGTCTTGTAGATTCTACATCAACCAAATGAGTTGTGCGCAACATGATGTGGCAGCGACATATTCTACTTCTGTTGTAGATAAGGCAATAGAAATTTGTTTCTTTCTGAACCAACATACTAATCGGGGGACCCCATATAGAATGCACTACCACTAGTGCTTTTTTTATCATCAACATTTCCAGCCCAATCTGCATCTGTGTACACATGAAGAGTGAGATCAATATTCTTTGGATACCATAGACCAAAGTCTTGAGTCCCTTGTAGATATTTGAATATTATTTTTATAGCCTGAAGGTGAGACTCTTTTTGGATTAGCTTGGAATCGTCCAACAATCCCAACTGCATGCATAATGTCCAATCTTGTCTCAGTTAGATAAAGCATACTTCCAATCATGGATCTATATTCTAGTTTATTTACTGTGGGAGAATCATCATGAGAACTAAGGTTACACCCAGTTACCATTGGTGTACTCACAATTTTGTTGTCTTCCATCCCATACTGCTTTAGAATTTTCTTAAGATATTTTTCTTGTGATAAAAATATGCCATATGTTGCTTGTTGCACTTGTAAGCCAGGAAACAATGTTAGTTCCCCAGGTAAAGACATTTCAAATTCTTGCTGCATGACAGAAGAAAATTGCTGACTCATGGACTCTTCATTACATCCAAAAATGATGTCATCAACATATACAACTACAATCAATAGTTTATCATTCTCAATTTTTGTGTATAAGTTACTATCAACAAATCCCTTTGAAAAAACTTGTTGATGAAGATATTTGTCAAGATGATAGTACCATGCCATTGGAGCTTGTTTGAGATCATCTAAAGCCTTTTTAAGTTTACAAACAAGTTTTTCATCATTTCCCAAAATGAATCCTTCTGGTTGTTCTATATAAGCTTCTTCTTCTAGATCACCGTTGAGGAAAGCAGATTTAACATCCATTTGATAAACTTTGATTTGTTGAAAGCTTGAAAATCAAGAAACATTCTTATGGCTTCATGTCTAGCTACAGGAGAAAATGTTTCTTCAAATTATATACCTTCTTTTTGAGCATACCCTTTACAAACAAGTCTAGCTTTGTTTCTAATAACATCTCCATTTCCATTTAACTTATTTTTGAATATCCATTTTGTTCCAATAGCATTTTTATCATTAAGTCTTGGAACCAATTCCCAAGTATGATTCTTTTCAATCTGATCAAGTTCTACATTCGTGGCTTGAATCCAACATTCATCTTTATTAGGCTGAATTACATTCTGTGGTTCAATGGTGGATAATAATGCCAGATAGGCAGGGGATCCTCCAAGAGTTCTTCTTGTTTGGACACATGATCCTTTTTCTCCCAAAGTTTGAGATTCTGGATGATTCTTTTGAACATACCTGGATAGAGCCTTTTCAGATAAATCTTCTTATGGTGATTCATTGGGTTCACCTTCTATATTTTTGTTGTTTGAAGAAGGAAAATATACATCATCATCGTCTTCATTTTCTGTTGTTATTTCCCTTTTAGGAGTTGAGAGAGACTCATCAATTATAGCATCAATACATTCAACAATCTTCCGAAGTCTTTTATTGTAACATTTATATGCTTCACTTCTTGAAGAGTAGCCAAGAAATATTCCTTCATCTGCTCTAGGTTCAAATTTACCAATAATTTCATCATTGTTCTTGATAAAACATTTTCTTCCAAACACTCTAAAATTCTTTACAGTGGTAAGATTACCATACCAAAGTTCATAAGGATTTTTATCACTGTTCACACGAACATGAGCCTTGTTAAGAATATTTACAGTGTTATGTGCCGCTTATCCCAAAAAGGTATCAGGATTTTCGGATTCATCAAGCATAGCATGAGCCATCTGTTGAACTGATCTATTCATTCTTTCTTCCATGTCATTTTTTTGTGGGGTTCCAACTATAGAAAATTGTCTTTTTATGCCATGTTGTTCATAGAAATCAAAGAATTCATCTGATATATATTCCCCTCCTCGGTCATATCTAAGACATTTGATTTTTAGATCTAATTCATTTTCAACTAGAGCTTTGAAGATCTAAATTTTTTCAAATGCGTCATATTTATGCTTTAGTAAGCCAATCCAACACATTCTAGAGAAGTCATCGATAAATAGAATATAGTATTGCTCTCCATGAGGTGACTTTTTCCTTATAGTTCCACATAAATCAATATGTATAAGTTCAATAGGCTTACTTTTTTATCCTTCTTTGGCATTGAATTGCACTCTAGTTTGCTTACCGAATTGGCAAGATTTGCATCTGGTACTTTCAGGCAGATTGATGATGGGAAGATCACAAAGAGCTTTGAGTCTACTAGATTTGCTAATTTGAGAGAAACTCAAATGCCCCAATCTTCTGTTCCATAACTAATTTTCTGAAGACTTACCTAAGAAGAATTTCTCTTGGCCACCTTTCAATACATACAGATTGCTTGGTGTTATAGTTCCTTTTATTACCGCTTTTCCTGTGTCAAGTTCACGAACTACACATTCTTTTGAACTAAATACAGCTTCATTTCCTTGATCACACATTTGACTCACACTCAACAGGTTATGATTTAATCAATCCATATACATAACATTGTTGGCTTTCACCTTTTCTCTTAGAAAAATAAAACCTTTTCCTTTAATGACTGCAGGAGAGTCATTTCTAAAGGTCACATTATTTTCCTTCTCTAGAGTATTGTATGAAAGGAGTTTATTTTTATCACATGTCATGTCTTTTGAGCATATGCTATCAATGTACCATTGATTTTCTTCCCCTTATGTAAATAAAGCTATGCCATAACTTTCAACCTATAGGTCCTTCTTTCTCCATACCTTGGAATTTGAAGGTATATGCTTTTTTGGCAGAAGTTTTCTCCTACATTCAGATTCTTCATGTCCAAAGTTATTGCAATAAGAACATTTAATATCATTTTGAAGAGGATAATTTTTTTTATAATTATTCTTCTTTATTCCAGTCTCATTTCTTTGCTTTCTTTCTTCTCTGGTCATGATGGTTTTGTATGCAACACATTGAGCAGCTTTATGGCCAAAATTATGGCATGAGAAACATTGTCCATTAAAGATGAAATTTTTGTGATCATGAAACCTTCTATTCATGTTTACCTGTTGATTTATATTTATGTTGTTGTTTTTCCTTGAATTGAAGTGGTCATGCTTTACCTCGATGGTCTCTTTTTTCTTTTGCTGAGTGACAAAATGTTGTTGGCTGGATTTAGCTATATTTATATAGCTTGGCACTAAAGACTAAGAGGACTCTCTGATATATCCAAGACCTATCTTTACAAGAGGAGAGCATTGTACCTTGATAATTTCATATAAGGTTTCAGATCCTTTAGCAAATCTAAGATTTAAAGTTTTCACCTTCTCAATTTCCTTTCTTAGACTTACTATTTCACATTATAATTTCTCATTGTGCTTCTCCTTTTCTATAAGCTGATTCTTTAGAGTATCTCTGGAAATTTTGTTTTCTTCCAAACATATTTTGAGATGATTTATTTCTTCAAGAAAATCATTTTCTTCTAAAGAATCCATAAAAGTATCTTTAGCCTCACTAGAGTCTTTCTCAAAATCGATAAGCAATCTAATATCTTGATCAGATTCTCCTTCTTCAGTATTTGATAGGCCATCACTATCTTCATGAGTATAATTTCTTTTTCTATTGATAAAATGTTTCTTATTTCCTTTTGACACTTCCTTTCCATTTTCATAGTTATCTTTATGGGGACATTTAGTAGCATAATGACCAACTCTTCCACAAGCAAAACATTTAAAAGGAAGCTTACCTCTGAACCTTCCTGTTAGCTCCCTGTAATTAGCAAGATTGGCGAAGTCCAACTACAGGGAGAACACTTATTTCAACCACTTTGGGATTCTAGGATCTAGCCCTCCTAAATCTGGAGAGGGATCTCTCCAATAAAGTGCAAAGATGGATTTATCGTTAAAAGCTTTTGGGTAATGATATTAGGCTAGTTATGAAGGCCAATGTTTTTGTTTGTTTTTGGATGGTTGAGCATGATTATTATTTGGGTGGAAAATCCTAAATGGAAAGAGTTTCAAAGGTGTGAAGTTGCAAGTAATCAGAACAAATTTTGGCTAAAAAGATAGATATAACGCTGGTTTTTATTCCATTGGGCTATGGAGTCATAATAGGGTTTAATTGAAACAACAAGGTTCAAGAGTGGTCCATGGGGAAAGTCATATATGTCTAAGGATCTCTTTAAATTTGATTTTATGGAATGAAATGATACAACAAGAAGGGGAAATAAACAAATGAAGAACAAAGAGCAGCCTAAGATCAGGTAAGTGCTTTGAAACTATCCTACTTTTGACATACACTTAAGAAAGACATAAAAGTAGTCTAAGATCTGGTAAGTACTTTGAAACTAGCCAGCTTTCGATGTGCTTTCAATAGAAAAACATTTAAACACAAGGGAAAACACATATGATAACAAAGAATAATCTAAGATCAGGTAAGGACTTTGAACCTAGCCTGCTTTCAACACATTCTTTAGGAAACTTTAAGATAGTCTTTGGGGATAAAACTAAAGGACGGGGCTCACCATAATTTCCTCAGTTCATCTCTACTTAACATAAACCGAAAATAACATTCAAGAATAAAAATTAGCTTAGAAATTAGGACGAGGTAACGCCAGCATTCCTAACTGGTTGACACTGAATTAAATCATTCCTAAACAACACAAGTAGGAAGAAAACATATAGATAAAGCTTATCAGTCAAATAAGGGTACTGATATACATTAAATCCTAACTCTATGCTTGTTGTCCTTTATCAGAGAAGATGGACAAAGCGAAAACAGAAATAAAATAACAATTTACAATAAGAAATAACATCACCATTGAGATAGACTAGGATCCCATAAATCAGCTTGTATTGATGCTTCAAACCAGTTATAGCTTTAAGTCCAATGTTTTAGTTCAGCAATCATCTTCACTTCTCAGAATAACTTATTTAATCACAACCAGAGCTTAAGGAGCCCGTGAACACTATTTACAAGTAGAATTTTTCAAGCTCAAGTATATTTCAAAGTTCTGCAACCAACATTTTCTCATCTTCTACAGGAGTTTTTATAGAAGAAATGAGGAGGTGGGATCTGATAAAAGATCTCCTAGGTCAATTAATATATACTTTAATACTTCTCGGCCTTGGATGGGCTCGATGGAGAAGTTTACAGATGTTTTGTCTGTATTATTTGTTTTACATTTAAGAATTAAGCTCGGTGGGAGCTTTTGTTGACTTTTAAGGCTCTGTTTCATGTTGTAATAACTCTGCTGATATTTTTTGCATTAAGTTCCTTTGGCAGAATTAACTATTCATTTGCGTTGAGGAAAATATATTCTTTTCTAATCATAACTCGGCCTCTGTTGAATGCTTTGAGGCTACAGGTGTCATTGGGTATCTAAGAGGAATCAATTAACCTCTGATGTGGCAGTGGAGGCGCTTTCTCATTGATAAATCTTTTGATTTGTCTTTAATTGTGTTTTAATTTGGAGGATTAGGCTTTTGATTTCCGATCTTAGCCGTAATCCCCAAAAACTGTGAAAACAGTCTTCAATCCTCTGCTCTGTTGTGTTTTGTTCTTCAACACTGATACTCTTTAGCTTTGATTTAATTGTCTGTGTCGTATTGATGTGCAGGGCCGCAAAGGGCTCATATGGCATCAATGCCCATGAAGCATTGACGAAACGTGAAGTTTGAACCCTGTAGATGGCTTCTCTTTTATGAACAAAGGCGTGGGGATCATCATCCCAGCCTTTGGTGTTTTATTGAATATAATTAAAAACCATTTAAACCTGCAAAATACACACAAATTTTATGAAATCCTGCGTTATTTGGTAAAACTGCTTCAGAGGTTGTGAGAAGGAGCATGGCCATTGGATGAAATAATACAAAGGCGGAGAAGGAGTTTATAAGGGTCGTTGATCTATAGAGATCAACGGCTGTGATTGGCCGAAGAAACATTATCAAGCGGAACGCATAAAATATAACCAAAGTCGGAAGGATTGATATGGACCATTCAATCTGGACACGTGGACAGCCTAGATGCAATCGGAGGCATGCAATCGGCGGGGGGAATAACTTGAATGGCACCGATACGATTGAGCGTTGGTCGTCGATCTACGGATTAGATCGACGGTGGGGAGTGAATCGGAGGAATGACCAATCGGAAGGGGAGAGAAAATGCGCCTCATAAAATCTTCGATGCGATGTTGCGCTGATAGTTGATCGGCTTTAGATCAACGGTCAGGAATGGGTTTGATTAATGAAAGGCGGGACCCCTTATAATATACGAAAACCAAAAAATTTAATGGAATACAAAGGTTTATGTGTCGGGTGGGGAATATATATATGAAATAGCTTGGCGCCCATCTGCGGGGCCATTGGTCTATATGAAATAATAATGAGATCGAGGTTTATAAACAAAGGGCTTAATCACATCAGAGGTTTTAATATGGCAAATAGACTTGCACACTCCGATTTCTCCGATGCGATAAGCACCAAAGGGTTTAGCGCTTGGTTCTAGCGCCTGGGCATATGTGGGGAAGTGGTTTAGGCTTAGCCCAAAGGGGCTTAAACCTGTAATACAAAAAATGTACTTTTTATGAAAAATTTCACAGTTTTTTGATGGATTTGGGGGTTTCGGCAAAGTTTAAAAGTGAGTTTTAAACTTTGTAATGAGGATCTTATGAAGGGGAAATGGAGAAAAATGGAAAATAGAGGAATTCCATGGAGAATAAAAGGGTAAAAAATGAGGTTAGTTTGAAATGAAAAGAAGGAAAAAATGGTGTTTTGCAGCAGTCTTCTTTCTATGAAATCAACAAGATTTCAAAGTTTAAAATGGAAACAGCAGTGAAGATTTAAACAAAGGACATGATGTCTCCAAGAGTCTTCAGGAGATAACATGTTTTAGCAATAAAACTTGTTTCTTGAAGGCTCCAAAAATGTTTTAGCCACCTTTTGATATAACAAATTTTATAGGTGGCTAACAGTGGCTCCACTTGGGGATGGTGCCTTCTTGAAGGCATCAAGAACTTCAGACTCGCATTCTTTGGGAGACTTATTAGTGCCTGATCCATTGGGCTGCAACTTTCTTTTCTTGGATGTTCTTCTTTTGTTCTGAAATGTGTTAGCAGCCATAAAAAACAATGGATCTTCCTCAACAAGCCTTCTACCTAACCAATCCTACTGATCTAACATTTTTTCTTCTTTAGAGTGCACTTGGATTGGCAAACTCTTTTTACATCATTTTATTATTTTGAAAGAAAAAAAAAATCTAATCTATCTCTACTCCTTATTTCTCCATGAACTCAGTTTAAACAATTGAGTTCATATGCTTCTCTACCTAATCTACTAATCTGTTAGGATTAAACAGTCTAACAGATTTTATTCACTATTTTCTAAAATAGAAATTTAAAAGCATACAAGTCAAGATTGAGCAGTCTAACTTGTTGCTGATCTATGGCATAAAAAACAAGCTGCACATAGATATTATTTTACTGAAAATTAAATCAAAATGGAAGGCTTAAGATCTGAAAGTTTCTCAGCACTGCCTTCTCTTTTCTACAGCTCTGTTTTTTACTTTTGTTTGAGTTGTTCTTTGCTTGTTCTCTGGTTCAGATTTTGAGCTGATTAGAACTAGTTTTACCTCTGTTTTGACTCAGAAATTAAAATAGTTAGGAGTCATTCTTTATTTGAAAAGTTAGGTTCAGATTTTGAGCATGTTTGAACCTTTAAATTCTATCCTAATCTACCTAACTGATAAGCAAAGATTAAGTTGTTTGGAAAATCGAATTTAATAACCTATCAGCAGTCAATTTAAAAATAATTAGTCAATATTAGGTTGTTTTACTAATTAGAAGTGTGTTTTCAGGAGTGGCATTTGAGCTTGCACACTTTCAGATTTTTTTCTCTCTTTTGGTATGGGGCTGTACCTTTATTGTTTTTACAATCTACCCTCTTTTCCTTCTTCTATTGTTTTTGTATTTTTGGCTTTTCTAACTTTGAATGCAATGATGGATGAAATATTTATAATGAGAAAAAAGATAAAAAGGCTTCAAAACATGACATTGATTAAAAGAAGTAATGTTTAAGCATCCTGCCATTGACAAGACCCCCAAACAGTTCAGTTCCATTCAACTCCTGTAAGAAAAAGGCATTTTTACCAGCAGATGAACGAATGAGATAAGGGCCAAGCCATAAGTTATCAAATTTTCCATGCTTGCCCTTGTCTTCTCTCCTTGAATCCCACTTTAAAACTTTGTCCCCAACATTGAAGTTGTTGGCCTTTGTTCTTCTGTCAAAAAGCTTTTTAATGCTGTCCTGCTTTTGCAATGCTTTGTTATAAACCTCCTCTCTAGTTTGCTGAAGGTGAATGGTCTGATTTATCCTTTTGATCATGTCATTTTCTTCAGACTGAACCTCCTGAATCAACTTCATAACTGGTACACCAAGGCTGGTTGGAAAAATTTCATTAGTACCATACACAAGCTGGAAAGGTGACATTCCAATAGATTTCTTCAAAGTTAATCTGTCAGCCCAAAGTGCATGAACTAGCTTTGTGTGACAAGACTTCATGTTGTCCTCCAATAGCTTCTTTATTATGTTCACCAAAATCTTATTTGAGGACTCTGCAAGTCCATTACCTTGAGGGTAATAGGCCGTGGAATGACCCAATGTAATCTGATATTTGTGATAGATGTCAACCATCTTCTTTGATCCAAATGTTGTTGCATTATCAGTGATGATCTTGGTAGGACAACCAAATCTAGAGAGAATATTAGTCTCTATGAATTTTATAATAACAGAATCATTGGCTTGCCTACAAGGGATGGCTTTTATCCATTTGGTGAAGTAGTATGTGGCAATGAGAATCCATCTATGTTGGGCAGAGGATGGTGGATGGATTTCTCCTATGAAGTCAAGTCCCCACTGTTGAAATGGAGCTTCAACAGTGATTGGATGTAGAGGTAAGGGTAGCAGCTTCCTTTTTCCTTCAAAAAGTTGGCATTTATGACAGGAAATTATCATCTTGTGTACATCTAGAAAGAGAGTGGGCCAATAGTAACCAGCCCTTAAGATTTTGTTGGCTGTTGTCTTCCAGTAGAGGCGACCTCCACATTCTCCTCCATGGAACTCGTGCTTAACCTTCTCTGCATCAAACTCAGGCAAACATTTAAGCAATATCCCACTTGCATTTTTCCAATAAAGACATTTATCTATAATGCAATAGTTTACAGCTTTTAATTTTAGAAACCTTGCCTTCATTTTTGTCAAACCAGGAGGTGTATTCAAATTAAGAAAAACATAAAGAATATCAGCATACCAAGAGGAATTCATAAAATGATCTTCAATAATGGGAGTTGAGAGTTCCTCTTGGTCATCTAAAGCATTTATCATATTAATGTCAAGAACTTCAAAATTCGATTCAGCCATCAATCTAGCGAGACCTTGGCCTTTGATAAGTTTAGTGGGCTTGATCTCTAAATCATATTCAATAATAACAACTATCCACTTACCTCTCTTACCATCTGGGTCTTGTGTTAGAATGTCTTTCACAACTGAATTCGGGACAAAGGAAATGATGTGTGAGTGAAGGATGAATACTCTGAAGTCTTTCAAAGCTTTAACCAAAGCAAAAGCTTGCTTTTCCATAATTTTATACTTCAAAGGAGCATCTCTCAATGCCTTGCTAAAGAATGCAATAGGCTACTCTTGTCCTTTTGGATTTTTCTGTAAAAGGACAACAGCTATTGTATGTTCAAATGCGAATGAAAAAATATAAAAATCTTTTGAAAAATCAGGACTTATTAGAACCGGTGTTTTGGTTAACGCTTGTTTCACCATCTAAAAGGACTTCTTTGCTTCCAAGGTCCATTTTACCCCTTTCTCTTTCTTTAGCATATTTGTTATGTTCCTAAGGAGCTCAGCTGAATTGGGTATAAACCTTCTCAAGAAATTAATCTTTCCAATGAAATATTGTAACTCCTTGATGTTTCAAGGATGAGAGATTTGCAATATGGCCTCAATCCTCTTTGGATCTATCTTTATACCTCTTCTGAAATAATGTTCCGAATAAGTTTATCTTCTTGAAGCCAAAATAGTGTTTTCTTAGGGTTTAAAGATATCCCAAACTTCCTGCATTTCTAGAAAACTTTTCTCAAATGTTCTAAGTGCTCTTCATTTGTCTTTGAAAACACAGTGACATCATCAAGGTAAATAATGATGAAGTAGCCTAATTCTTTCGAGAATGCTATGTCCATGGCTCTCTGAAAAGTTTCTCCAGCATTCATTAGACCAAAGGACATTTTCACATACATGAAAGTGCTCCAAGGTGTGGTAAACGTTGTCTTTAATTGATCATCAGGGTGGACTAAAATTTGATTGTACCCTGAATAGCCATCAAGCAAAGAAATTATTTTTGAACCAACTACCCTTTGTAAAATATGGTCCATCTTGGGAAAAGTGTAGTTGTTGTCATCAGGTGAAGCTTTGTTTTGATCTCTAAAGTCATAAGCCCTAATCTCTCTGTTTTCTTCCTTAAACCTTTAGATTAAATGACCCACTCGGCTATCTAATGGGGACAACCTTTGACTTATACATTTTTTAATCTCCTTCTCAACCAGTAGCCCCAGGCAGAGGGTTTATTTTTACTGACTCTGACTGAATGGTTTTTGGTTTTCCTTAAGAGGGATTTTGTGTTGAATTATTTCAGTGTCATAAGATTTCAGATCTTCGTAACTCCATGCAAAAACATTAGAAAATTCTTTAAACAGCTCTATGTATTTGAGTTTAATGTGAGTTGGTAAAGTCTTAGATAGTTTAATCATTTTTGGTTTAAGTTCACTACCTATATTACACTCTTCCACTTCAGTCTCTACAGGCTCTAGTTTTGGCTTCTTGGCCACATCGTTGAAATCGAACAACTCTTCTAAAGGAGACAGACCTTGTGGCAAAATTTCATCATTAGAATGTAGAGTTTCTAAGTCTTCTGTTTCTAACTCAGCAATCATCTCTGTTTTGTTTTCAAGTTTGCTTGACAGTAGATTTATATCAGCAAGCTTAGGAGACGGTTCTTCTTCGCCAAGAAAATTTTCTTCACTAGGGCAGTCTGTTTCATAATCTGAATCCGAACTGTGAAGTTCAAATTCATTTCTGAACTGCATGAAGTCTTCTATTTGTTTGTCTCCGTCAAACACTTGCCAATATTTTTCGTTACCAGGAATGGTTGTTCTGAATTTAATTTAAGTTGTACATTCTTTGGTTTCATATGGCATTAGACATGTTCTAGCTGCAAAAGCTAAGCTGTGGGCCATGATATTTTTCCTTCTTGGAACAAAAATCAATTGGGAATCCTCAAAAGTTGTAAGTAAATCCATGACATCGTTTCGATAGGCCCTAAGTCTTGGGTGATTTGCGTTGTATTTCCCGTTGACCTCCCTAATGATTAATTCTAAATCCCCATGCACTTTGATTCTCTTGGCTCCTAATTTTTTCAACAATTGTAGGCCTAAGAGAAGGGATTCATATTCCGCTATGTTATTCGAACACTGAAAGTTTAATCTACAGGAAAGGCTTTATGTGTGGTTGCTTTCAGCGTTTCAAATCCAAACACCTGCACCAGCGTTGCTCCTAGTGCAGGACCCATCAAAGTACATACTCCATAGAGGACTAGTTTCGGGTTCTTTCGATTGATTACTTTCCTCTTTAACAAGTGTGCTTTCAGTTTGTTCTTGAAAATCAGCACTCTGTTGAATCTGTTTTAATTCCTCAGGTTTTTCGTTAAGTTGAGGAATTCTTTCTTGACTGTCAAGGTTAGAAATCAATGGACTAATGATTTGTAGCTCAAGACCCGTGTTTTGTTTGCTGTGGTTTAAAGGTTCAGCAAATCGTTTTAACAGTTTTGTGTTGTTTACCTCCTCCTCTCTATCGGCCATTAACTTTGTTAAAGTGACTTGTTCGCTAAATGATTCATCGTTAAACAAGATAAAGAATCGAGGCCTGTATTTACAGAATACAGAGGAGAGTTTTGAGGTTTGTCTTGAGGCCCAGATGCAATCGGAGGCATGCGATCGGTGGGGGGAAGAACTTGAATGGCGCTGATGCGATTGAGCGTTGGTTGTCGATCTGCGGATCAGATCGACGATGGGGAGTGAATCATAGGAATGACCAATCAGAAAGGGAGAGCAAATGCGCCCAGTAAAATCTGCGATGCGATGTTGCACTGATCGTTGATCAGATTTAGATCAACGGTCGGGAATGGGTTTGATTAATGAAAGGCGGGACCCCTTATAATATACGAAAACCAAAAAAATTAACGAAATACAAAGGTTTATGTATCAGGCGAGGAATATATATATGAAATGGCTTGGTGCTCGTCTGCGGGGCCATTGGTCTATATGAAATAATAATGAGATCGGGGGTTATAAACAAAGGGCTTAATCGCATCAGAGGTTTTAATATGGCAAATATACTTGCACACTCCGATTGCTCTGATGCGATAAGCGCCAAAGGATTTAGCGCTTGGTTCTAGCGCCTGGGCATATGTGGGGAAGTGGTTTAGGCTTAGCCCAAAGGGGCTTAAACCTGTAATACAAAAAATGTACTTTTTATGAAATTTTTCACAATTTTTTTATGGATTTGGGGGTTTCGACAAAGTTTAAAAGTGAGTTTTAAACTTTGTAATGAGGATATTATGAAGGGGAAATGGAGAAAAATGGAAAATAGAGGAATTCCATGGAGAATAAAAGGGTAAAAAATGAGGTTAGTTTGAAATGAAAGGAATGAAAAAATGGTGTTTTGCAGGAGTCTTCTTTCTATGAAATCAACAGGATTTCAGAGTTTAAAATGGAAACAAAAATGAAGATTTAAAGAAAGGACATGATGTCTCCAAGAGTCTTCAGGAGATAACATGTTTTAGCAATAAAACTTGTTTCTTGAAGGCTCCAAAAATGTTTTAGCCTGCTTTTGATATAACAAATTTTATAGGTGGCTAACACTTCTAGTGCCAAGTTGTAGTTTATTTACAAAATTTATCTCATCTTCTTGTGAGACATACCCTAATCCTTCTTGTTCTTATACTTCATTTCCTTCTGCAGCAACTCTAAAGACAACTTCTTTGACTTTAGATGGACCTCCTTTCCTCATTTCACTTGTCGTCAGAATCCTCTGAAGTTAAACAATAGTAAGAGTTTGTGGATCATGTTTCTCTTCAATAGCAGACACTTTTGACTCGAATTTAGGAGTTACAGATCTTAAAACCTTTTCTACTAGAGTAGTGTCAGTTATGGTTTCACCCATATTTCTCATACGATTTACAATATCATCCTGACGTAAAAATATGCTTTCTTAATTATGCATTCTGAGTTTTTCATATTGAATTCTGAGAGTTTGGAGTTTAGCACTTTTAACCTTGGCATCACCTTCATAGTTCAAAATTATTTTGTCCCATATCTCCTTTCTTGTATTCAACTACATGACTTTGACAAATTTTGATTTAGTCAAACTTCCCAATAATGCATTGACTGCCTTTGCATTGGTCCCATAGTTCTTTCTTACAGCTAGATCTGTTGGAACTGAAGTTGGATATTGATAACCTTCTTCAACTATAGCCCATACATGTGCTCCAAGAGACTGAAGATGGGATATTTTCCTTGTCTTCCAGAAGATTAAATTGTTTCCATTGAAGAGAGGCGGCCTGATAGATGTTTTTCCTTCTTGATTGCTCAACTTAGCTGATCTTCATTCTAGCGATTAAGCTTCTCTAGAAGGACCTGCTCCGATACCAATTGTTGGGAAAAATACTAAGAGGGGGGGTGAATCAGTATTTAGAGCTTATTGATAACTTTTACTTTTTCTTTTCTAAATTTCATATGTGACTTTAATGAACGCAACTAGCGTATACACGTGCATAAACCAACAAAAAATTGTGTATACTGATACGATTTTATTGTTAGAAAAATTTCAAAAACAATCTTTAACTCAGCTTATTAGTTATGCATCTATTAGTTAAGCATTAAATATGTGTAGTAACAGAAAAATAAATCATCACAAGAGAATCACACATTAACACCAAGATTTAAGGTGGAAACCCAATTTGGGAGAAAACCACCATTGTTGTCATCTCTATCTTCAATATTTATTATATCGAAAACTGCTTACAATATTGTACTGATGCAAAATCATATCAGTACGCAGGCATCTACCTACAAAAGGCTGCAACCTTCTCTCATTCTCTAGCTGCTACTGGAAGGGAGCTTCAACCCCCTGATCAGAACACCAGCTTCTACTGGCAGGAAGCTTCTACTTCCACACTAAAGGCTTCAACCCTCAGAAACACTGCACTGACCACGTTTCATCAATTTTCACACTAGATCCCACAGCTTCAACACAACTCATCATAAGATCAACAATAATATAATTAACCCAAACTTCAATCAGAACAGTGAGATTACTGTAACCAGAACACAGTAATAAACCCAGACTTCAGAATCGATATTTAGAATAAAAATCAACCCTGAACATTCATTATCTTAAAATGCATACGCTACTTTGCTTCACTTAACCCGTGTGTATACACGCTTTCCTTCACACCAACCTGCGTATAGATTTGTAAATATTGTTTTATAGAATGTGATCAGTCTCAGATCTAGATCTGAGTCTTTAGTCAGACATATTTTCATAAATGTAGAATCCTTACACATTCAATCATTATTAACTATGCTTACTCACCCATTGATCAAATATGTACATATTCAACTTAGCAGCATGTACAGTATTCAAGCAACCTAGATCTACATGAAGACTTCATTTACAAACAGTAGAAATATAGCAAGAATAAACAGATAACCTCAGAAATAAGCTTCAGTAAACCCTAACTCCCATACGCATTTTTACCGAGATGAACCAGCGTATAGATCTGTGAACAATAAATTTGCAGATAGTTTCAGATCTATAGAACTTAACCAGATTTCTTCACTTTACTTCAGCAAGCATGCTCCAGGTCATATCTAATCATCTCTTCAATGGATCATACAAGAGCATATTCATTTCAGGTCTAGAGATCCTGAACCATCATTGTATCCAAGGGTGCACCATTGTTGGGAGGATTAATCAATCTTGCGGACAAGATCGATCTCCCTAGTACCAAAAGGTAATCTAGCAACAAATAGCCAAATAAACCTATCTTTCTCTAAACATATGTGATTTACAAAAGAATACTATAAAGGTGTTAAGGACTTACCGTAGATCCAATGCTTGTTCGAAGTAGTTGTCCCTCGATCACTTGAAGGAGTTATCTTTATAAAGATGTAGTTACAAACAAGAAAACATTAAATAGCACCTGTATAGTAAATATTATAAATCATGCCTATCATGGTGATCAAGGAATCCTTGAAATAAACAGTTAATTAGTAGCTTATTGATAAAAATGAATTCATTTGTATTAACTTTGAAAGAAGGAAAACCTTACAACCTTAGCCTTGATGTTGAACAGGCCTTCTCGGGGTCCGAAGCAGGAATCTCCTCTACTCTGACAAGCCTTTCACTCTTCCAACCGAGATAGATAGAGGTATGTGATCTTTCCTCACAAAATCTCAGTTAAATGAGTCTGAATCCCAACAGCACTTTACCTCAAACAATTCTAAAGCTTGAACTCCCCTTGAGGCTACCCAATGCCTCTTTTTATAGTGGAAAAAAGGAGGTTTCAGTTCCAACTATGAAGGGATAGAATTCTCCTTCAAAGGGATAAGCTCCTCACATCAAGGGGTTAGCTCCTTAAGGTAAGGGATACATGAACCTCAAAAGAGCAGTTCTACCACTGCAAGATTCTTTCTAGAGGCTTCTAGAATTTACTAAAAGTGAGATTTTTGAGTTTACTTGCGCCTTTTTAATCTTTTACAGGGGTCTACAGCCATAACACAGAGAAAGTGCGTTCAGGTACGCAGGATTCATGAACATTAGGTGCAGGACCGCATGCAAGATTAAGAGAAAGTGTGATACCAGAGTTAAGGAGATTTTTAAGAACTTTTCTCTTATTTTAAGGCTTGATATGAGGAACTGATGTGTTAGACTTGCAAAGGAGGAAGTATGAGTGATAATGAGCTTGTACAGATAGCAAAATGTCAAGATAACAATTTTCAGTGCAACAACCATAGATTCAGATCTATCAACTAGAACATATTTCATCTCATGCAGATATACCTCAAAGAAAAGTATTCAGTAACAATCTTTACACATGCACACCTTGCACTATGATCTTCTTCACCTTATATAGAAATAACCTTTATCAATACCAAACAACTACCGATGGTATTCTTTGGATGGAATCAAATAGACGACATAGCGCTCAAAATAGTGGGCTAATACCATGGTAATGTCTCTTGGTATCATCTTTTTAGAGCGCAAAAGGCATACGCGACTTGGATCGTACTTATCAACGTGTATACACTACTTAGCCTATACAAACCCGTGTATAGAACCTGCAATATGAAAATTAACGAAACTTTTATTGGATATTGCACATTTCTTTTGATTGACTATTGAGTTGCTTCAGAGGACATATAATCCATATTTTACCAGAGAGTTGCCATCAAGGAAAACATATTAAGACATCGAAATCATATTGACAACATTATCTAGGGGAGCCAACAACTTGGGGAGGTCAACAAAGGGAGGGGTCTGAGCCGATGAAGAGGAGCATGGGACGGCCAATAGAGGAATAGGGAGGGGAGGGCTAGTGGAGGAGTATGGAGGGTCACCTCTGTATAGTGGAGAAGCCAAAGAGTTAGCATAGGGGAGTATGGGAGGGTTGTTGGAGGACTATGGAGAGCCACTTGTGTATAGCGGAGAAGCCCAAGAGTTAATGGAGAAGCCTGAGAGTTATCAGAGAACCCCGAGAGTTAGCAGAGAAGCTCGAGGCTAAGGAGGATTGTTTCAATGTCATTGGATTTGGAAGTTCCAATGAAAAAAGCTCTCTTTGTGTGATGAAGCTTTAATAACTCAAACATAGGAATAGCGCAAGGAGCACAATTGAAAAATGAGGCTAGAAAAGTGTTGGTTTTTTCATGTACAGTTTATCCCGGTCATGGGATTCAATTTGTGTGAAATTATTGCAATATATTCCAATTTCTCTTTTCCAAATGTCATAATAATTTTAGAATGAATCGTAACCCTCGAAAGGTGAAGTGGAACAAAGCATATAGAAATGTACATGGAAAAGAGCTTACTAACGAAACAATGTTTGAGTTTGAGAAAAGAAGAAACATGTCTCAGAAATCCGATAGAAATGTTTTTCAAAATACCTTGAAGGCGATCAAGAAGATTGAGGAAGTTCGTATTATCATGGAGGGAGGCATGAAGAGGGTGAATCGTTGAGAGGATTGTGTCATTATGGAGGTGTGACGGCAGAAGGAAGGGGTGGAGAGAACCATGGGAGGGAATTGTCGAGGACTATATTACAAATAAGGATCGAAAAAATTTGTAGTGACAGTTTTGCCAGGTGCAGGAAGAAAGGCAGAGAGACAGGTTTGCTAGGAGTAGGAGGGAGTTACAATAGTAGAAATGTCAGGAATAGAGTTGGCTCTAATACCATGTCAGGCCAGGAGGTAACTCCATAAAAAATATTGAATGAATTAATTAAGGATGCCTATGAATATATAAATGGAGGTGAGACTGTTGGGATTCATTTCCCAGTGTCTCTTCAACTTCCTTATT